>CAJHQQ010000134.1:0-344885 GCA_905132885.1 Moricandia moricandioides
TGTTGAACTGAATAAGTGATGAGGATACAAAGATTGGGGAAGGCTTAAGGAACAAAATGGAGTGTGTCCGTACAAGGCCGTACAAGGCCGTACAACCAGGCCGTACACCTTGGTTACCAAAAGGTGAAATGGATCGACCAAAGGAGAAAGGAGAAAGTTAACCTTGCCGGGCACGCTTACCTCTTGTCTAGGATCAATGAACCATATGGATAAGGAGAGCTCGTCCCTTGACAGACTGGCACAGCTGGAAAGGAGAGCATCTAGTCAAGATGCCAAAGGCATCAAGCATGTGAAGCCTCTCGTCCACCTGATTTCAAAAACGTGTGACGCTCCTCCAGCCTCTGACTTCCCACATGATCCCGTTGAAACCTTATCACTAACCTTAATCCTGTATACCGTTTGCATAAGTTTATCCTTCCCTAATAGTTTGTAACACTTCCTCATCTCATTAATCAAGCAAGTATTTTCCGGAAGTCTACTCTCGTTCTGTATTTCTCTCTAAGTGTTTCTTGAGCTCCCAAATGGGTTCTTGAACAAATCGGCTCTTATTCTCTTTACTTTTCTCTCTTAATCTCTTCTAATCTCTTCAATCTACTCTATTCTACCTTTGCATACTCAGATTCTACTCATTCTTTCATGGTATCAGAGCCAGGTTCTCTTGAATCTGGGTTGCTACGTTGAAGACTCAAGAACACTTTGAAGACACAAGATGGAGAACACCAAGACTACTATCATTCCGGTTACTTTGAAAGGGGGGAAACTATCTCTCTGGTCGAGGGTGGTGAAGACTGCCGTGGGGAGTAAGGGCTTGTGGAACCCACATCCTTGAAGATGAAGCTCCCAGGATCATTACTCATGAAGGTGACAAGGAGATTGTCACGTGTTGATGAAGAGAAGTGGATGCAAGAGGATATGCTTGTGATATCCATTCTCCAAAGCTCACTGGATCCAATCGATTTTGGAGGCCTATAGCTACTGTGAGAAGGCTAAAGATCTATGGGAAACACTTCAAAAGGTGTATGGAAACATCTCAAACCTTACCAGGGTGTTTGAGATCAAGAGAGCTATCAACAACTTAGCTCAGGAGGATATGGAGTTCACTAAACACTTGGGAAAGTTTAGAGCTTTATGGTCTGAGCTTGAAATGCTAAGGCCTAGCACAACTGATCCGGATGAGCTGAATGAGAGACGTGAGCAGGATAAGGTCTTTGGCTTACTCCTGACTCTCAACTCAAGCTACAATGATCTCATTAAGCACATCCTAAGATCAGAGAAGCTCCCATCCCTAGAAGAAGTGTGCTCGCAAATCCAGAAGGAACAAGGGTCATTGGGACTCTTTGGAGGAAAGGGAGAGCTTACCTTGGCTAATCAAGCTGAAGGACCACAGGCCAACAAGGTGAACAAGTATGAGGAAAGGAGGTTCAATGGAAACTGTGATCACTGCAAGAGACAAGGTCACAAGAAGCACCAGTGCTGGATCCTTCACCCACATCTCAAGCCAAACAAGTTTCTTAAGGATAGAGAGGCAAGGGCAAACGTGAGTTATGGAGGAGGTGATCAGCATGGGATAAGTGGAGCTGGTCCATCAAACCGAGCACAAGAGAATGAAGGACGTGAAGGGGGTGAGAACAAGGCATTGGTGACTTACACTTCTCAACCAACCAACCGTCCAAATGAGCATGAGTTCATCCGGAGATCAGAAATGGATGCTCTCATCAAGATGCTCAAAGACAATGGTAACAACTTGGGTAACCTCAGGGGGTATTCTTTTGGTACTTTTAAAGTTACTAGTCCTTATGATCAAACTGATGCATATACTCAATCTAGGAATGCTGGTCTATCTCTTAGTGCTTGTAGCATGTCTAAACCATTGATAGTTGATTCTGGTGCATCTCATCACATGATTAGTGATACTAGTCTTATTACGGATATAGAGCCTGCTCATGGACATGTTATGATTGCTAATGGTGATAGGATTCCAATAAGGGGTATAGGCAAATTGAAACTGTTTGATAAGGAATCTCAGAGCTTTTTTACATGCCTGAATTCTGACGAGTCAAACTTGTTATCAGTTAAGAAGTGCACTAATGATCTAAAATGTAGAGTTATCTTCAGTCCTAATGATGTGAAGTTTCAGGATATTGAGAGCAGCCGTGTGATTGGGAAAGGAGTTACACAAGGAGATCTTTACTTACTTGAAGAGCTTACTTCTTTACCTAATTGTTCCTTTACTTCTGTTTCTGCTTCTGCTTTAAATAAGAATGCTTTGTGGCATGCTAGACTAGGACATCCTCATGTTAGAGCTTTAAACTTAATGGTTCCAGGTGTTGTCTTTGAAAATAATGATTGTGAAGCTTGTATTTTAGGCAAGCATTGTAAGACTGTTTTCCAAAAGTCCACTACTATCTATGATCACTGCTTTGATTTAATACATTCAGATGTTTGGACTGCTCCTTGCTTGTCTAGGGAAAACCATAAGTACTTTGTCACTTTCATAGATGAAAAATCGAAATACACCTGGATAACCTTGATTCCATCTAAAGATAGGGTGCTTGATGCATTTAGAAACTTTCAGGCTTATGTGACTAACCATTTTAATGCAAAGCTTAAGATTTTTAGATCAGATAATGGTGGAGAGTACACAAGTCAAGCCTTCAAGCAGCACCTATCTCAGCATGGAATTCTTCCTATCTTTATGAAACAGAGGGAGTGTAAATTATTTTCATAAAAGATATGACATAGATTATAAAACAAATTCACTATAAAAAATAATTTACAAAGTTTTAAAAGTTTATTATTGATTTTTAAGTATGCACAACAATGTATTAATAATTTTCAGTACAAATCGTTTTAGATCACCGTTAAAATTATTTCTTAAATGAATAAATCAAGTATTATTAGGTTTGAAAAAATATTAAGTACTCAATTTTAAAATAAAATCCTGATAAATAAAAACACAGCTAAGATAATAATAATAGGAAATTGTACTACAGTCTAAATATCAAATTACTAAATGGTTTTCTGCAACACAGGTAGAAGTAATATCTTTAAAATATTTTATCTAAAAATAAAGAGATTGTATTTTCCATTAGATTTACTTTGAGGTTCATTAATTTTAAAAGTATAAAGTACTCATTTGTAGTTTAATTAGTTTAATTTTCTTATCTGATTGTATTTAAACTAGTTTAATTTAATAAACTAATTTTTCAGTTATTTAAAAAAAATGCATATTGTTTTATTTTTTAAATAAAATTAAATAACTATTAGTTTGTTTTACTTTAAAATATTTAAATTATTAAAATATTAATCAAACGTAGTGAATCGAATGCTGATCACTCAATTAAATTATTTTATCAGAACTAAATTTTAAATCTGTTCAATAATTTAGAAAATTGATTAGGATTATCCTCACCCTGAGTATTGAACTTAAATATATTTTTACTTACTTAAATATCCACAAAAAAATTATTTATATAATTTTTAATCTTTGATATGCCAATATAAAGATGATTAAAATGTCTAAGAATCTTGTCAAAATATAAATATTTATAATAAACTGATCATGTTACTATAATTTTAACATCATGTAATAAGTTTTGAAAATTAATTATATTATTAAAAAGAATATGATAATGACAGAAAATTTTATAAGCAATATCATATTCTTGAAATATCTTTTTTTTTAAATAGCTAACGTTTGAAAATATGAAGAAAATATTATTTTGCAAGAAAAAATTATTTTCAGTAAAATACTATAAATGCTATATTATAAAGCACTTTTACATACATATGATATATTAAAACATTGTAAATGCTATAATATAAAATTTAATTTAATTTACATTTTGAAAAAATCAAAAACATAAACAGTATATAGAATAATTTAGTCATGTATATATAAGTATAAAATGAAATATCTTCTTGCAATTTTATCATATATGGATGATTTCTCATTATAAACTACTTATAAATAAATGAATCTTTTAATTTTTTATCTAAGATTTAAAGTATTTTAATTATAATTTTCTTAATTATGATAATTACCATATACTTATTATCTTATATTTGAATTTCTATAATTGAACTTTATGTCATAATTGTATTAAACCATGTCATAATTAGATATGATCAATGTCATCATTTTTAATAGGCTATGTCACTATCTTTTTTTAAATGATTGTAGTGAGACACATAAGCAACCACTTCACAAACAATATCTAGGAGATGTATTTTTAAAAAAATAATTAAACAACAACATAGTTTTAAAAAGAAGAAAATGATGACATATGTGAGTATTACCATCTCCAATCCACCTCTACTTTCATCTCTATATTTTTCCCTAAAATAGAAAACTCTATTATAGAGCTGAATTTGCTCCAATATATGCTTCTATAATAGAGTTCTTCTACTTTTATGGAAAAAATATAGAAATTAGTTTTTTCATCTATAGTTATAAAGATTAGGATTACTTTATAATTTCTTTTAAAATAGAAAACTCTATAATATAATCTTACATTGAAGCAAGATTACTTCTATAATAGAAATCTCTATTTTAGAATAAAATATAGATCTACATTGGTGGTGCACTAAGAGTTTAAGACATGTGGATCCAAACGATGTGGGCTATGGAGGCATCAAAACAATTTAATTTCTTACTTAATGGAGGGGAATAATGGCAAAATATTACTAATTTACTAACAAATCAACTAAATATTCAGCTAAGTAAAATAAAATCCTTAAATATACTGGGGCAGCTGCCCCGTCTATCCATGTTGTAGCTACGCCCCTGCATGGTGAGGTAAGGCAATGAATGTCTGGCCTTTCATCTTGCGCCAAGATATTCTGTGCTTCGTTTGCTTTATGTAAAGTTGTTTTTGTTTGTATGCCCTGTCGTTTTGAGTCACTTGCATGTCACTCACTCACATGGTTTTATTTGTTATGATATGTTTGGTTTTATTATTACTCATGGATTTTTCTTCTATGTGGTGATTTTGTGGTGTTATTTTCATGTTGATTTTATGGGAATTTGCGAAGATTAATCCCAACTTTTCTATTCTATTTTCGTGCCAGTGACTATTTATATTGTCTTCAAATTAAAGAGAATATTGGAGTGGAGATATGTTATTTGAAAAGAAAATTCATATACAAGTAAAAAAAAAAGTAATTCAATATAATTTAAAAAGATTGATACAATATAGATATCAAATAAACTCATACTTTATTATTATTATTATTATTTAGAAAATTGATACAATAATTTATTATTCAAATTAATAACGGGAAGGTCACAAGTTTGAAACCGGTATAGGCCACTTCCTTTTATATATTATAACCCCAAGCTTAAAAAATACATGACTAAACGCACAAGGCATGAAACACTATTTACCCCAAGTAAAGAATTCTTTTGCCGGTTTTTTGTTTCTCACTAAGGAAACGCCTTTAAGTTCAGCAATATATTCGCGTATTTGACCACATCGAGATGCCATGGCTCCCCTATATGCTGTCCATATCATAACACGAGTCTTACTCTTTACATCCCTTAACTCACATTTCCATACTATTCTTTTATCTCCTTTCTCCACAACCGGAAAGCTGAATATGTCATTGAATAATACATGATTGATACCTTTGCTTTCGCCTCTGTTGGACCAGCAGGTGACAGCGAGTACATGACTAGCTCCAAGTTGGTTTTTAAATTGTAAAGTGTTTGGAGCACGGCATCCAGAACTTTCCTTAAAACCAAAATACATAGCAAGAACTAACATAAGAATAACGAGATGATTCATTTTTGGATCTAAAGACTCAATGGCCCCGAGTGTAGTATTTATAATTTATTTTGTGTGATAAATAAAGTAATAGGCTAAATATAGACCAACTAAACTTATGGTGGGATGATGATTCGGTGTCGAAAAGTAAGCTAATTCCATAAGATCAGATCAAATAAATTAAATTTGCAAATTAATGTTGACCACTAGAACTAAAGTCAGAAACCAAAAAGTCTAAGAACATAAGACATTTATCACATCTCGAGATGTTATAAAAACATTAACAAAATATTGTGTTTCTGACGTAAGAACATAAGACAGACGAATGATTTTGTTCCTTCATTTCATCTCAGACTGTTGATCATAAATGAAGTGCGTTCTCAGAGTGACCAGCACTCATTGGGGGATGATGATGGCTAACCTGATATAAAAACAAAGTAACTCATTTATTAGACAACTTTATAGCAAACTAGCTGTATTACTAACTATATATGGTGGTAGCAGTTGTTGGAAACTGTTTTTTGTACAGTGATTTTTTCAACTTTTTCGGTGGCTTTTCCGGCCAAACCGGTGGTCGTCTTGATCATGTTAATAGATCATTGTAAAGCTTGTAATGAGTACTACAATCTGATATATTGAAACATCAAAAACAGATTTAAATTGAATGAGAAATGATGTGATGAAGTTGTGATCTTGAACACATGAAACTCACAAGTTGAGTTTTGTCCCACATTGGTTAGAAAAGAGGATTTTGAGTTGTATATATATGACTCTTTGATAGCATAGTGTAAACAGCTCAGAGAGAGGAGGTACCCCACGCGCGCGCCGCCGCCGCCGTCCGGCTCGGCTCGGCGTGGGCTTGGGCTTGGGCTTGGGCTTGGGCTTGGGTAAATGTGGCCCCAGGAACGAGGAGATCTTGCGGAGAAAGTTTCTCAACGCACTACTCCCGAGATTTTCGCTACCGTTTCGAAAAAACCTCTCCACTACTCCTCTTTATAAACTCGTCTCCTCCTTCCTCATTTCTTATCGTTTTTCTCAACGAAAACCAGCAAATCCCTAGCGTAAGTTTTAGAGAGTGTTCGCAGATTTATTAGTTCGTTAGGGACGTTCACGAGTGAAGCGTGAATCATCTATCATGGTTGTATCCTGGGCTCTAATTCGTACAAGTCCGTCTCACTACGGAGCGGATATTAAGAGTTAAGGAAAGAGATTCGTCTCGACTCCATGGTCTATAATTCTAATCGTTTTTCATCTCGGGTTTTATCTCGTCGTTTGAATCGTATATTTCCTTAACATCGCTTTATATTTATCGTTTATGTCAATTCGGTTTTCCGGCTTCTACAGCAGTGAAGTGTATAGCAGCTGGTTTTAAAATGGCGCATGGTGAGCATAGCGTCTGAGTATTTATGGTTGCCGCGAATCAAAAAAAGTTCTACAATAAAAATAATAGTAACTAGAACTTGATCCACGCCCCTGCGCGGGTGTTTGATTTAACTTGTGTTCAACATAAGCTTATAAATTGTTCGTTTTATAAAAAAATCCATGTATATTTTTTATGTTTTGCAATTTACATATAAAGTAAAATATATATATTATAATATACATGTTGATAATATTTTTTTATTTGTACATAATATTATATTAAAAATGTATAATTTGATGCAATTTGATGTAATTGTATTATTCATATATTAACTTATTGTTTTTTGTTAATTTATTTTGAAATGAAACTACATACTAAAATTTTTTAATGGTCAACATATAAATATTGATTTGGTTAGATAAGCTTTAGAATTGTAATTATTTAATTTAAATGTATTTTAAAAGCAGTGGCAGAATTTGTAAATAAAAAGAAATACAAAAATGAAGTAATTGATTTATTGTAAATGCAAATGCTAAGTTTGTAAATAAAAGGAAGTTATTTTTATACTGCTATCCATGTATCCAAACCATTTTCATTTATATTATTATCCATGTTTTAAAACAATACCAAAAAATACTTCAGTTTTAATAATATAGATGTATACTATAATAAAGGAAAAACATATAAATAATTAAACTAATAAAAGTAGTAATTATACAACAATTTTTGTATATTTTTTTAAAAATATTAATCAATTGTATATCACTGAAATTTTATAACTATTTTTGAGATAACATAACTAAATTACCAATGTTTTATGCCATAATGGAACAAAGATAAATTTTACGAACTTTGATTCTTTTAATATTTCAAAACTCAGAATTGTTAGTGTAAGATAAGCAAGCTATGCGATGTAGAACACACAGTAGTACAGGGTTAATCAATTCCAAAAACCACGACTATATTTATTCTTTTAAAAGCTCATACTTGTTCTTCTTAAAAGAAATAAACCAAACAAGCTCAAGACACCCCTCGACTTGTTTGCTAGTCTTACTCGTTCAGAGACCTAAGCCAGACTCTGAACCACTTAAGCCCTTAACCCCTAGATGCTTTGCTTCTCCTTATTCGGACGTACAAAAACTCTCTATTGCTAAAAGCTCTCCCTGTGTGTTAGCCGACTACAACCCAGTCGACTCTCTCTTTATACCTAGAGAGAAAAACCCTAAAACTACCCAAATGGAAACTTTCCATTTTTTGTTTCAGCGAATAAGACAACCTTCTTTTTTTCTTCATCGGTTGCTTATTCTTCACTCCTTTTTCTTAACGTCCACGCCTTGATAAATATCTTCATATCTTTACCAAAGGCTCCTTCCTTTTCTTGTATTTGTCTTCACACGTGCTTCTCATGATCCATCTCTCTGATGCAGTAGTCCATGTCGCACTTCATGAACTACTTCTGCTCTGCTACATCATCTTCTTCACCATACATCTTCACGTGCTTCTCATGATCCATCTCTCTGATGCAGTAGTCCATGTCGTACTTCATGCACTACTTCTGCTCTGCTACATCATCTTCTTCACCATACATCTTCAATCTCCCCCTTTTTAATTCGTCGTCTCACAAGTACCTGAGATAGAAGACATGGCAACCACAACACCACCAATGCATATTATCAAAGGATAACATATACAAATGCTCCCCCATAAACTATAGCATATACAAATGCTCCCCCATAAACTTAGTCTTCTGCATCTCAGTCCTCTTCTTCTCCCCCTGCTTGTGAGCACACGGATTAAAAACAACAGGAAACATCAATACTTCATAACGAGAGATCGGTACTAATTTGCTACAGCACTCTGAAGATCCTGAACAATCTCAGCTAAAGCCTGAAGAGCTCGAGTTATGTCCTGTAGTGCCACTTGCAGATCAACCCTGGTGAGTGGTCCATGAGGTATGAAAACTGATCCAAGCTCATAAACCGATACTCGGCGTGGTCCAGTTTTGGAGCTAGGTGTAGCAGTCCGTGGAGCAGGAGTTGACGCAGGAGCTGGCTGACGTGTTGTCCTAGCAGAGCTTCTATTCGATTCAGCTTTGGCAGGTGCCTTTCCTTTAGCTACTCGCTGCTCAGAGCTTTCTTCGTGTCTACAAGCACCAGAGGCAGAGCAGACTCATCCTTATCTTTCGGTGATTCATCTCTGATCGGAGCATCTGGCACGGCAGTACTTGAAGATTCCTTCTGCGGCTTCGGATCTGCTACAGGTTCTTTGCAGATGGATTTATTTCAAGACCAGGAGTCCTTTCATCACTCTCCTCCGATTGAGATTTCTCATTCGCAGTGTTGAAGGACTCGAGCTCTTTGGCTACTTCAGGAAGAGCTGTAGACACCAGTGGATCATTTCTCGGCGGAGGCGATTCAGGTTCACAATCAAAGAGTGACCTTCGACTTGCTTCAACCTCTGCATGCTTCTCTACCTTGGATGATTCGCCTTGTTGAGTCGAGTTCTTGGCTTTTCCCATTATAGAGGTTGGTTTCTTTGCTTGATTTGCGAGAGAGATGAAGAGAGGCTGCGAGATTTAGCTTCTCAAGCACGATGAAGATTTTTAGGGTTTGTGCCCCACTACTTCCCTTAACTAAATAAGGCTGAATCAACTTTTCTGATATAGCACATCTGGTCCCTGACTTTTTATCCTCTCCTTTGTATGCCTACAACATTTAATTTCTCTCATCCAAACACATAAGCATTAGGCACATTCGTGAATTAATGTTGTATCATCAGACTTTCAAGATAGTAATAAAACACGAGTCACAACTCACAATTGGCTGATTCAAGATTAATGTAGAGCATTAGATCAGTTTATTTACCATTTATGTGATGTGCTTCATGAGTTGACTCAGTGCTTGATTCAGGCTGCACATATAACTCTTTCTAGATCTTATACTCTGGTGCTCCCGATTTTCTTTTTATGGCTAGCTTTCACATTGCTATGCCTTCATCAATACTGCTGGTTTTCATTCTTTATTCTCGCGCTGTGAAACCCCTGTTATTTCCCATCATGAATCTATCAATTTTTTTTTTCTTTTCCCCTTTTTTTTTATTGAGCATCTTTCTGAAACATTTCTGGCTCTTTTTAATGAGAGGGGGGGGGCACAGATTGACGTGAAACCTGTACCATTACAGTATTGACGGCATACCAAGCAGCTCTTTTCCACAGCGTTCTCAGGTTCCAAAACCAATCTGAATCATATGTACATCCCGAACCAGCACCTGCACTACTCTCTGCACAACTTGACTCAACAATCAAGGTTACACACACCAATTGCATTTATTAGTGTGATAGAACGATTAAATTCAAGAGATTTAGTGCATATATCAGCCAACTGCAAATCAGTAACTACATGTCCGATTACTACCTGATTGTCTTCAACTAATTCTCTGATGAAGTGGTGCATGATGTCAATGTGCTTCGTCCTTGAATGTTGGACCGGATTCCTTGAGATATCAATTGCACTTTTGTTGTCACAATACACAAGAAAGGGACCTGAGTGCATTCCATAATCAGCTGACATCTGCTTTATCCAGATAAGTTGTGAACAGTAGTTACCCATGGCAATGTATTCTGCTTCTGCCGTAGAGAGTGATACAGAGTTTTGCTTCTTGCTCAGCCACGAGATAAGATTGTTTCCAAGAAAGAAACATCCTCTACTGGTACTTTTCCTGTCATCAGCACATCCTGCCCAGTTCGCATCACTATACCCCACCAAGTTCTTGTTGGAATTCTTTAAGTAATACACATCCAAGCCCTCCGTTCCTCTGACGTACTTGATGATTCGCTTTACTGCATCCAAGTGTGATACCTTAGGCTTGGCTTGATATCTTGCACACACACCAACACTGAATGATAAATCTGGTCGAGTAGCAGTCAAGTATAACAGACTACCAATCATCCCTCGATAGAGCTTAGCATCAACATCTTCTCCAGCTTCATCTCTTGCAAGTTTCAGTGATGTACTCATAGGTGTCTTTGAAACTTTGGAGTTCTCAATTCGCCACACATACTCATTTCAAACTCTTGAGTCATATTCTGAACAAACTCATCAACCAGCTTCTGTGACGTCCCTCCAAAGATAATATCATCCACATATATTTGGACAATAATTATATCCTTCTCCACTTCTTTGAAGAATAACGTCTTGTCTATACTCCCTCTGATGTACTCAGCTTTCAACAAAAATCCTGTGAGCCTTTCATACCATGCACGAGGTTCTTGCTTCAGCTCATACAAAGCTTTCTTCAGTCGGTAGACATAGTCTTGATGCACTGGATCTTCAAATCCCTTCGGTAGCTCAACATAAACTTCCACCTGAAGTACTCCATTGAGAAAAACACTTTTCACATCCATTTGATACACTTTGAAGTTTAATATGCACACAATCCCCAGAAACAACTGAATGGATTCCAATCTTGCAACCAGAGCAAATGTCTCTTCAAAGTTTACTCCTTCAATCTGTGAGTATCCCTGAGCCACAAGTCTTACCTTGTTGCGAACCACTTTTCCATGCTCATCAGTCTTGTTCTTGAAGATCCATTTAGTTCCAACCATGTTTACTCCTTCAGGTCGAGCAACAATTTCCCACACATCATTCCTAGTGAATTGCTCAAGTTCCTCCTCCATTGAGACAATCCAATATTCATTACGAAGTGCTTCAGTGTGTGTCTTTGGTTCAATTGATGAGACAAAGCATGCGAACTGCACCATTTCTCTGAAATTGATGACTTTGCCACGAGTCTTCCATTCTTCTTCAATGCCTCCAATCACGTCTGACTTCGAGTGATTACGATGATCTTGATGAATCACCGGTTGAGGTATTGTATCCGCCATTGGACCTTCCTCAATCGTTTCTTTAGTAGCTCCTGTTGAGTCATCTTTATCACCTTCATCTGACTCCAAATCTCTTCCTACAACCACTGATAGATCGTCAAACACAACATTAACTGATTCTATAATCGTTTCTGACCGCTTGTTGTAGTCCCGGTAAGCTGAACTAGACTGTGCATAACCCAGAAAGGATCCCTCGTCACTTCTTGAGTCAAATTTCCCGAGGTAGTTCTTGTCATTCAATATGTAGCACCATGAAGCATTGCCCTTCCAATCTCCTGTAATGTCCTATTCTTCCTTTCCACCACTCCATTCTGTTGAGGTATCCTTGGTGCCGCAATCTGGTGAGTTACTCCTTTTAATTCAAGGAAGGTAGTCATGACTTCATTCTCAAGCTCACCACCATGATCACTGCGTATCTTCTTGATTCTTCCTTTTTCATTTATGAGTTAGAGACCCCAGATTCTGAAATTCTCAGGAGCTTCTGACTTTTCCTTGAGAAACCTCACCCACGTGCATCTGGTGTAGTCATCTACAAGCACGAACACATATCTCTTTCCTCCGATATCTTCTGTTTGCATAGGACCCATGAGATCCATGTAAACTAGATCCAGAGGTGCCTTTGCTTGAATATCCAGTACCTTCATGTGTTGTATTTTTTACTTGTTTTCCCTCATTGCATGCACCACACACCATCTTGTCATCGATCTTGAGTTTGGGTACTCCTCGAACCATGTCGTTGTGGACTAGATTCTTCATATTCCTGAATTTCATATGCCCCAATCGTCGATGCCACAGATCAACATTTCCCTGAGCTGATAAACATTTAACCTTTTTCTCCCACATGTAGCAGTTGTTGTTGGATCTGACACCTTGTAGTACTGTCACCCCATACTGGTTTATAGCACGACAATCAATTGCTGAGAAACTCACCGTAAGTCCATCATCACACAGCTGACTTACGCTTATCAGGTTAGTTTTCAATCCTTTGACAAAGTGGACATTGACCAATCTAGGTACTTCTGAACTACATGTTGTCCTTTTGCCTTGAATGACTCCACAACCTCCATCTCCAAAGGTTACTTTTCCTCCTTTTACTTTAGACACTTTGTCTAGATACTCAATGTTTCCCGTCATGTGTCCAGAACAACCACTGTCGAAGTACCACAGTTCATCAGATTCTGAGTCACTTGAAACTCGCGCCATGTTACATCGAAGGGTACTTCTTGTTTCGGTCACTGCCTTAGGATACATGTCAGTTTTCTTTATCCATCCTCGAGACGTCTTACCAATTCTCCAAAACTTGTGTTGTCTCCGAAGTTGCTTGACCCGTTCCAGATACTTGTAGCAATACTTCTTGTAGTGACCAAACTTCCCACAGAAGAAACATCCGCTGACTTGAGCTGGGGTACTTTGTGTCTTGACTTCTTCAACATGTGCAAATCCTCCAGACACAAAACGTGTTGTACCCGTTGAGCTACTGTGCCTTCCAGTGTAGCCAAGTCCCATGGTAGAGTTTTCAGTTCTGCCACTGCTCAAGATCTTGTCAAGTTGTTTAGTTCCTGTGAGCATCTTGATCTTTCGATATTGTTGATCCAATTCAGCTTGAAGATCAGCCACTTTCTTCCTCTCAGCAAGTACTTCTTCTCTAAGTTCATCAGCTTGTTTCGCTAGAATCAACTTCTCTTTGATCAAATTTATGCTCTCCTTGGCTAACTCTGCCTCCCTGTTGAGTTCATCTCTTAGAATTTGTACTTCAGCTTCTAGTCTCGCCTTCTCTTTGATTAGCACAAGATTCTCCATGCCCAACTTCACTAGAGTTTCTCGAACTTCCTTGTAGCTTTCATTGAGCTCGTTCTCTTGTTCAGCATCACTCTCAGATTCTGAGTCATACTCTACTATTCCCAGACATGCCACGAAGTTGTTCACTTCTTCTTCACTTTCGCTGTCTGAGTCGCTGTCATTGATCCCTATCATTAACTTTTCTGGTTTTCTCCTTCCATCCGACTCACACTCAGATTGAGTGTGTCCATATCCTTTGCAGTTATGACACTGGAGATCTCTTCTCTTCACTGTAGGAAACTCAGTTCGAAAGTGACCATACCCCTTGCATTCGTAGCACTTAACGTCATTCTTCCTGTAGTTCTTATCTGGTTCAGATGTCTTCCTTCCTGAACCAAACTTTTTCTGTCCATTCTCCACCTTTCCTAGAGCTCGATCAAACCTTCTGACCAGGAAGCTCACTGGGTCATTGTCCTCCATACGATCCTTCTCAACTGATGCAAGAGCAATTTCTTTCTCTTTCTTTCCACCGAACACTTCCATCTCATGCGCTTGTAGCACCCCAACTACTTCATCAAATGTCATCTCATCGGTGTTACAGGAGACACTCATAGCTGTCTTGTATGCCATGAACTTTGACGGAAAGCACCTCAGAAACTTCTTCACGAGTTTTTTCTCTTTGTATTTCTTTCCAAGTGTGAGTGCTTCTTGCGCCAGTGAGCTAATCTTTGAGCTGAAATCTCCAACAGATTCATTTTCTTCCATCTTTTCAACCCTAGTTGCAAGCATATCATTCCTAGAACTTTGGACTTTCAGAGTTCCTTCAAAGTGCCTATGCAGAATATCCCATGCATCATTCACTGCCTCACACCCTTGAACCAGTTCAAATTGCTTCCTTGCCATGCTGCAGTGTATGTCAATTAGTGCACGAGCATTGAACTTCGCCATCTTGTTTTCATAGTCAGTCCAGAATTCTTCCAGCTTTGGAACATCTTTCCCATCAACGCCTCTTGCAACAGGTGACTTCCAACCAGATTCCACAGCCTTCCACGCCAATGGATCCATCCCCTTGATTGTAGCCTTCATACGCGCCTTCCAAAAACCATAGTCTCCTACTTCAAGGATCACATTGGAATTCGTCACCAACTTGCGATAGCTATCCATCTTACTCCGCAAGATCCTACCTGTTTAAGACAAACAAAGTACAGATACCCGCTCTGATACCAATTGTTAGTGTAAGATAAGCAAGCTATGCGATGTAGAACACACAGTAGTACAGGGTTAATCAATTCCAAAAACCACGACTATATTTATTCTTTTAAAAGCTCATACTTGTTCTTCTTAAAAGAAATAAACCAAACAAGCTCAAGACACCCCTCGACTTGTTTGCTAGTCTTACTCGTTCAGAGACCTAAGCCAGACTCTGAACCACTTAAGCCCTTAACCCCTAGATGCTTTGCTTCTCCTTATTCGGACGTACAAAAACTCTCTATTGCTAAAAGCTCTCCCTGTGTGTTAGCCGACTACAACCCAGTCGACTCTCTCTTTATACCTAGAGAGAAAAACCCTAAAACTACCCAAATGGAAACTTTCCATTTTCTGTTTCAGCGAATAAGACAACCTTCTTTTTTTCTTCATCGGTTGCTTATTCTTCACTCCTTTTTCTTAACGTCCACGCCTTGATAAATATCTTCATATCTTTACCAAAGGCTCCTTCCTTTTCTTGTATTTGTCTTCACACGTGCTTCTCATGATCCATCTCTCTGATGCAGTAGTCCATGTCGCACTTCATGAACTACTTCTGCTCTGCTACATCATCTTCTTCACCATACATCTTCACGTGCTTCTCATGATCCATCTCTCTGATGCAGTAGTCCATGTCGTACTTCATGCACTACTTCTGCTCTGCTACATCATCTTCTTCACCATACATCTTCAAGAATCACCAATATATAATTATTCTAGTTCTTTATCAATTGTTTATATTGTTTGTTACTTAGGAAACGCATGTATTCATTAATTATAAGCCCATTTTTGAAAAAGATACTAGTTTATCTTTCAATCGAATCAGATTTATATAAGTTCATGAGCCCATGCTAAAGTTTAGATCAATTCCTACTGAATTATTATAGTGCTTTCATCTTATAAACTCAAATTTTAATAGTTATATTATGTCTATGATAGTAATAAATGATGTCCTTGATCTTTATTTTTTTTGCTGCCATAAGTGAAGGTTTTTTTTAATACCGTCGCACGGCACTGACGGTGAGGTAAGGCAAAGGGTATCTGGCCTTCCGCCATGATTTTTTTAGCTTCGTTTGCTTTACGTAAAGTTGGTTTTGTTCGTAATGCCATGTCGTTTTGCGTCACTTGCATGTCGCTCGCATGGTTTTATTTATGATAATATGTTTGGTTTTATTAATTACTATTATTATTTGACAAAATATGAGAGATGTCCATGCCGATGCCCAATAATCATGCTCTTGTGGATCAGTCTACCAGCGAGAGGCAAGCCGGATTGTTCTACATAAGAGTTAGAAATCCACACCATCTAGACACACATGGAGATAGAAATTTCGACCTAAAGACCAATACGGCCACTCATCATCTAGTAGAAACCAATATACCATCATGATGTGCTTAGTCCCAACTATTTTTATTCTATGGTTGTGCCAGTGAATTTTATTTTTATCTCCAAAGAGAATATTCGAGTGGAGATTTTTAGAAGAGAAAATACATATACAAATAAAAAAGGACAAATCTCTCAAATAGTCTCTTTTGAAGTTTTTGTCACAAAAATAGACCTTGAAAAAAAAATGACCAAAATAGACCTTTTTATTTTGAAAATTTTAATTTTTTTAATTTTTTTTAACTTTTAAACCTCAATTCCAACCCCCCACCCCATAACTCTAAACCCTAAGTTTAGATTAGTTAACCCAAATGTATAAATATATATTTACATTCTGTAATAAAGTCTATTTTGGTCATTTTTCTCTTTGGGTGCTATTTTGGGGACAAAAACTTTTTTAGGTCTATTTTGGTATTTGTCTCAATAAAAAAAAGAAGTAATGGGATAGAAATTAGAAGATTGATACGAAACAGATATCAAATGTAAACTCATACTTTATTATCTTTATTACTTTTATAAGATTGATATAGTACTTTATTGTTCTTATGTATCTTATAACCCCAAATTAAAAAATGACTTAAACTCACAAGGCACCAAAAAGCTCAGCTTCATAAACACTAGTCTTAAAAGAAGAAGAAGAAAAAAAATACATTATTTGGTCCAAGGAAAAAATTGTTTGGTTGGTTTCTTGTTTCTCACTAAAGAAACGCCTTTACTTTCAGCAATATATTCGCGTGTCTGACCACATCGAGCTGTGAAGGCTCCTCTATATGCTCTCCATATCGTAAGAAAACTATTATCCCCCTGATTCCTCAATTCACATTTCCATACTATTCTTTTTTTTCCTGTCTCCTCAACCGGAAAGTTGTATATTTCATTGAACGCTACAGGACGATTAATACTTTTGGTTTCGCCTCTATTGGACCAGCAGCTGACAGAGAGTATATGATTAGCTGCAATTTTGTTTCTAAATTGTAAAATGTTTGGAGAGCATTTGATTTGGAGAATACGGCGAGCTGCAAATTGGTTTTTAGATTGTAAAGTGCTTGGGGCGGATCCCAAACTTTCTTTAAAACCAAAACACAGAGCAATACCTAACATAAAAATAATGAGATGATTCATTTTTAGATCTAAAGACTTAAAAGCCAAAGTGTAGTATTTATAGTATCTTTTGTGATAAATAAGGTAATAGGCTAAATCTAGACACAAATATTGACCAACTAAACTTATGGTCGGATGAGCATTTGGTGTCGAAAAGTAAGGTGATTCCATAAAACCAGAACAAATACATTGATATTGCAAAGTAATGTTGACCACTATATATAACTAAAGAAACCAAAAGTCTAAGATTGTAGAAAAATTATGCAAGTGTAATACCAAGAGGGTCTCTTCTCATCACTTACTCTCTTTTAGGTAACTTTAGTTTCCGTTACTTCAATACTACCAAACTCTTTGCTTCAACTGTGGTATTGAAGGACAGTCTTGAACATTACTAAGTGAAACATTAGTATATAACTCTCATTTAAAAAATAAAAAAATTACATAGAACAATGTTCTTTTTGTGCCAGAGTCCTCATTTTATTTTGTAGAGCTGTTTGTCTAGGTCTAGCTCTATCTGAGTTTTAGCCATCTTCTCCATAAAACTCTGCATTACCACCACTTCCCCACCTTAGGCTTCATCACATCGGTGTTAACATTCAATGTTTCTATCTCCAACTCCAGCTCTTGTGTCGCATTTAGCTTTGTTTCCATTTCCATTATCTTCTCATGAAGCTTATCCTTCTCTTTCTGCAAAGCTTGTCATGTTTTGCGAAATTCAAAAAGTTGAACATGGAAGCTTTAATTTGGGGTTTTTTTCATGAATATACAGTCCAACTGATTAACTGTTTAAAACTAATTCTAAGTGTCCTTCACATTCTTTGTAAATTTTGGTTAAGCTGATATTTATGCAATTTCATACCCTCCAAGTGAAGTTAAATAGCAATTGTGTCTGCTGGTCATTGGACCTGGGTCTATTGCTTGAAGGACAATTATCCTAACCGTTGGACTATAAATATTTGCCAATCAATTTACTGACATGCATATACTAAAACGCAAGTAACTAAGGATCCTCGCATTCATTAACTTGATCCAGCAAGTAGGAATATTCCATTAACTGCAAGAAAATGTTTCAAAATCTTACATGTTGCAAGAAATAACGAAACTTATGATAACAAGATATAACACTACTAACCTCGGGCATCTTCTAGAGCGTAGTCATTGACTCAAAAATAACACAGGAAGTGTCTTCACCATAGAGGTGATATCCGAACCTATATACTACTTTTGCATCATCTTCCAGTTACTTTAACAAGGAGACTCAAGAGAGTAGACAAACAATAAGCTTAAAGGCCCGCATTACTGGGGTCAAGTGGTAGATGAGACATGGGAATGTGCTACAACACTCTCCCCGTGGTTCGAGTCTCCCTTGAAACAAAATAACAGTTATGTGGGAAGTCTGGGATTGAGCTTCGGGCCAAGAAGTTTATCTGGTAGTCTAGTAACAAACGATCCAGCTATCTCTAGCATTAGTCGGAAAACGTTCCAAATTCGGTCAGACAGTATGGTAGTAGCACTAAGTGTGTTCCTCTTGGGGACGAACTGATCAGCCGATAGGGTATATAAAAGAAACAATAAGCTTAAAGGCATCGTACAAGGACTCTATAAGATGACATAACATGAAAACAAAAACAAGAAAGAAAAAACAGAGAGTATTACCACAGATCGAACAAACAATCACAGCGTGCGTAAGCTTAATTTTGAGTCACTAACATAAGTGGAATCCAGAGCTGTGATATAGAGAGAGGAAAGAAGAGTTAGAAGAAACATATATATGGTTAGAGCATTTGATAAGGGAGATATTGAGAATGTTCCTTTAGAGTCTCTTCATAACACTTGCTTTACTACCTCCCTCCCACCTTGGTTTGAAAATGGTGCATGGACAGTGGTGGAGCTAGGATGATTTTATAGTGAGAGTATAGTAATTAAACTAAATTATTTATTATAAGATATTATTTAATTTAATTTAAATAAATATGTACATTTTATTATATTTTAAATATTTATTTATATTAACTGTTGAATTCTTTGCATAATGTTTACATTAAAGTATGACTTGCCAAATTCTCCTTTTAATTATTCTATCTAATATCGGTTATTTTTGGAAAAGATATGACATATATTATAAGTAATTTCAATATATAAAAAATTATAATCTTTTAAAATTTATTATTATTTTTTAAGTATGCAAACAATGTATTAATTATTTTCAGTACAAGATTGTTAGATCACCATTCAAATTAATTATTTAAATGAATAAATCAAGTACTATTAGGTTTGAAATAATATTAAGTACTCTCTTTTAAAATTAAACTAGATTTTAACCCGCGCTAAAGCGCGGATGATTTTTCGATAAAAATTATATAATCATTTTTTCTTTATTTGAAGTAAAGTTTCGTATAAAATATGTAATACGGAATCCGTATCGAACTCAAAAAAAAAATCTGATCCATACATACCCAATTTAGAATGTAAGAAATATCAGAATCGATCTTGTAGGGTGGTACAAAAGATATACGAACTCAAAGTGTTATTATCCGAACCCGAATGGATAACCTAAATGCTGAAAAGACCGAAAAAATCCAAAAAACGGTCCGAATGTCTAAATAATCACAAATATAAATATGTATTTCAAATATTTAATTCTATATTTTTAAAATGATATTTTCAATTAGTTTTATTTTTGATAAAAAAAATTATGTTTGTTGGAATAATTAGTAAAATTATACTCCTAAAAATATCAATAATAATATATTTCATTATATCATTAAATATTTATAGTAACAAATTATTAATATTTATTTTATCAAATATATATATATATATGTATATATATATATATAATTTTAATACTCTATCGATAAGAGTTATATTATGTATTTGGTGAAATTTTTGAAGAAATTATTTCTTGTATTTGGATTAAAGTACAATTTTATATTTATACGGATTTTTAGGCATATATAATACATTTTTATATTAATAAATAAAATATAACTGATTAGTCATTCAAATTTAGTGTTAATATAAACAGAATTGATTATTAAAAAAACAATATATTAGTTATTTAGTTCCATAATTTTAGGATGGTATATATATTTAATTATAATTAAGTTAGGTAAAATTAAAAATAATATAAAAGTTAGTTAAATACAATAGTCCAACCTAGACTATTTGTAAGTCGATAAAAATAGGATTCTATTTTAAAAGAGTAGAATCATGATAAATAAAATTATAGTTAATAGAATAATAATTTAAATTTGTACTGCAGTCTAAATATCAAATTATGTGCTTGTCCCCTTTCCTTAATTAATTAGATAACAAAACAGTATTAAAGAAGGAGAAAAATGACGACAGATGTGAGTAAGACAGATGTGAATCCAAAAGATGTAGGTCATGGGGCATCAAAACAATTTAATTTCTTAGTTACTGGGGGAAGAATGTAAAAATATTACTAATTTACTAAGACATCAACTAAATATTCAGCTAGGTAAAATAAAATCCTTAAAAAATACTGGGGCAGGTGCCCCCTCTATCCATGCTGTAGCTCCGCCCCTGCATGATGAGTTAAGGCAATAAGTATCTGGCCTTTCATCTTGTGTCAAGATTTTTTGAGCTTTGTTTGCTTTACATAAAGTTCGTTCAGTTCGAATAATCAATAATCCACTGTCGTTTTGCGTCACTTACATGTCACTCGCATGGTTTTATTTGTGATGATATGTATGGTTTTATTATCACTCATGGATTTTTCATCTACGTGATGATTTTGTGGTGTTATTTTCATGTTGAATTTCATACTGAATTTGCGAAGATTAATCCCAACTGTATTCTATTTTCGTGGCAGTGAATTTTATCTTTGTTTTCAGAGAGAATATTCGAGTAGGGATATGTTATTTAAAGTGAAAATCATATGCAAATAAAAGAAAAAAGTGATGCGATATAATTTAGAAGATTGATACATGTTATATAGGGTAAATCGTTCAAATAGACTCTTTTAAAACTTTTGTCACAAAAATAAATTTTAAAAAAAAAATATGATCAAAATATTTTTTTTGAATTACTTTTTAATCTTAAACCTCACTTTCAAAACCCCATCCCCATAACTGTATAACCATCATGCACGTACTTCGAGACTGTCCAGCGATGTCAGGAATTTGGGATCGTTTTGTGCCAACTAGAGAGAGACAAGCTTTCTTTTCACTGACATTGTTTGAGTGGTTATATAAGAATCTAAGTGAAAAGCACGAGAGAAGTGGAGTACCCTGGGCTACAACTTTTTCTTTGGCTATTTGGTGGGGGTGGAAATGGAGATGTGGAAATGTGTTTGGGGATAATCGACTTTGGAGAGATAGAGTTAAATTCTTAAGAAACTTGACAAAAGAAGCGATGACAGCAAAGGTTGCGGCAAACGGGACAGTTGATACTGGTGAAAAAACTGAAATCATGATAGGTTGGACGTCTCCCCGGGTGGGGTGGATGAAGCTGAATACAGATGGGGCCTCACATGGAAACCCGGGTTTGGCTACTGCAGGGGGAGTGCTGAGAAATGGCGATGGTGAATGGTGCGGTGGGTTTGTACTTAATATAGGGAGATGCTCTGCTCCTTTGGCGGAGTTGTGGGGTGTTTACTATGGACTTGTCATTGCATGGGAGAAAGGTATTAGTAGGTTGGAGGTGGAAGTTGATTCTAAAATGGTGGTGGAGTTTCTCACAATGGGGATTGGCGAGAAGCACCCGCTGTCTTTCCTGGTACGCCTGTGCCATGGCTTCTTAACAAGGGACTGGTTAGTCCGAGTTGTACACGTGTATAGGGAAGCAAACCATTTAGCTGATGGTTAAGCTAACCTTGCATTTTCCTTTCCTTTTAGTTTTCATAGTTTAGATACTGCACCGTTGGATGTTGTTACTCGTTTACGAGAAGATGTCGATGGACCCTTACGGCCACGATATGTTCATTTGTAGTCTGAAGTTTTCTTTCTAATAAACACTGGGAGTCCTTTTCTCCCAGTTTCCTACCAAAAAAAAAACTGTATAACCCTAAATCTAAATTAATTAACTCAAGTGTATAAATGTATATATTTACACTCTTTAATAAAATTTATTGTAGTTAATTTTATATTTGAAGTCTATTTTGGTGGCAAAAAAAATATATATATCTTAAATTATTATTATTATTCCTCTTATATATAACATACTTTATTATTATTATTATTTAGAAGATTGATACAATATTTAACGCACAAGCGATGAAAAAAATTCAGCTGCATGAATACTAATACTAATCTTTAAAGAAAAAGAAGAAGAAATACATAATTTAAATAAATACATTATTTAGCCCAAGGAAAAACTTGTTTGGTCGGTTTTTTATTTTTCACTAAGGAAACGCCTTTAAGTTCGGCAATATATTCGCGTATTTCACCACATCGAGCTGTCATGGCTCCTCTATATTGTGAGTCCAGCCCATACTGTCTCATACACGAAGGCCCACGTGAAGCCCAACCTGCAACGGTCTTCATCTTTGTCGTCTTGTGAAACAGAGGAGAGTGGTACGGCAAAACAGAGCTGCCTTATCCAGAACCGTTTCACCCCTCTGTGTGCTGGCTAGTCTTCATTTGCTTTAACAGCTGTGTATTCAACCTATCTAGATCCTTCTTGTGACTCTATTTATAGAGATGTAATTCGTTTCTTTAGTCAATAAGAAAAGTATTATTCAGAAAATCTATCCTCTGTTCTTTACTTTCACATGGTATCAGAGCCTTCATAACCTTAACAGGTGCTCTAATGGCGGACCCTGTGAACCCTTATCCCTTTCCCAGCAACGTCCATGTCCTGAGCTCCGTCACATTGAAGCTCAATGACAGTAACTATTTACTGTGGAAAACTCAGTTTGAATCCTTACTCTCAAGTCAGAAACTTTTGGGGTTTGTCTCCGGAGCTGTTACTCCACCACCGTTGACGCGTATCATCCCTAGAGGTAATGTTGAAGTCGAAGAAGCAAATCCTCAGTATGAAGCATGGTTCTGTTCAGATCAGCTAGTTCGCTCGTGGCTGTTTGGTACCCTATCCGAAGAAGTGTTGGGATCTGTCCATACGCTTACTACCTCCCGTGAGGTTTGGCTCTCTCTAGCTGATAATTTCAACAAGAGCTCTCTTGCTAGAGAGTTCTCTCTTCGTCGCTCTCTACAACTTCTCACAAAAAAGGACAAGACTTTGGCAGTCTATACCAGAGACTTCAAAACTATTTGTGATGCTCTTAGTGCTATTGGGAAGCCTATCGATGAATCGATGAAGATCTTTGGATTTCTCAACGGTCTTGGACGGGAGTACGATCCAATAACGACGGTTGTCCAGAGCTCACTTACTCGCTTTCCTCCTCCTACATTCACTGATGTAATCTCTGAAGTCCAAGGTTTTGATGCTAAGTTGCAGTCATATGGTGATCATACTCCGGCTAATCCCCACATGGCTTTCAACACTCAAACTGCTGAGTACAGACCCTCTGGTGCGTCGTACAACCCAAACTACCGAGGTAGAGGACGTTCTAGCTCGTCTCGAGGTCGTGGTGGTTACTCCAGTAGGGGCCGTGGATTCATTCAACATCAGACGAATAATCAGGCCTCTGGTGTAAGACCAATATGCCAGATTTGTGGTCGAGTTGGTCACACAGCACTTAAGTGCTACAATCGTTTCGATAACAACTATCAAGCTCAAGCCTTTTCGTCACTCAGAGTGTCTGATGATAACAAAGAATGGGTCCCTGACTCTGGCGCATCAGCTCATGTCACATCTTCCACCAACAACCTGCAAGATGTTCATCCCTATGAAGGTGCTGATGCTATCATGGTTGGTGATGGAGCTTACCTACCAATCACACATGTTGGTCATGCCACCATTGGCTCCGTGTCAGGTACTCTTTCTCTGAATGACGTTCTAGTCTGTCCTGATATTCAGAAATCACTACTGTCTGTACCAAAGCTATGTGATGACTATCCTTGTGGAGTTTTCTTTGACTCTAAACATGTCTATCTTATTGACCTCCATAAGGAGAAAGTGGTGTTAAAGGGGGAACGAAGTAATGGGTTATACAAGTTGAAGGGCTCAGATATTGCAGTCTTTTTCTCTGATCGTCAAACAGCTGCATCTGAAGAAGTTTGGCATCTCAGACTTGGTCATGCTAACCCCCGAGTTCTTCAACAACTTCAGTTCAGCAAGGATATTCAAGTGAATAAGAGCAGAATGAGTCCCGTTTGTGAGCCTTGCCAGATGGGAAAGAGTACTAGGTTAAAGTTTTTTGATTCGAAGTCTCATGTTTCTCAGCCTCTGCAAAGGATACATTGTGACCTTTGGGGCCCTTCACCTATATCTTCAAGTCAAAGTTTCCGTTTTTATGCTATCTTTGTGGATGATTGTACCAGATTCTCGTGGCTTTATCCACTTCATAATAAAGCAGAGTTATATCAAGTATTTACTGAATTCAAGAATCTTGTTGAGAATCAATTTAACACTCGGATAAAGGAGTTTCAATCTGATGGTGGAGGAGAGTTTGTTAATGATCTTATGAAGAGGTTCCTTGCTGCAAATGGGATTCAGCATAGGATTTCCTGTCCTTATGCGCCAGCACAGAATGGTCTAGCTGAAAGAAAACACAGACACTGTATAGAACTTGGCCTCTCTATGATGTTTCACAGCCATCTCCCTCTTCATCTCTGGGTAGAAGCTTTCTCTACAGCAAACTACATCATTAACCTTCTACCATCCACTGTCCTTGGAAATAAGAGTCCATTTGAGAAGCTGTTTAGTCGAAAACCGGTCTATGAAGATCTCAGGGTCATGGGATCAGCCTGTTACCCATGTTTAAGACCATTACAGTCACACAAGCTGGAACCTAAGTCTCTACAATGTGTCTTTCTTGGCTATAGCTCACAATATAAAGGTTACCGGTGCTTGTTTCCTCCAACAGGCAAAGTTTACATTTCCAGACATGTCATCTTCAATGAGAGTTGCTTTCCATTCAAAGAACAATATAAGAGCTTCGTTCCGCGGTATGAGACATCTCTCCTAAAAGCTTGGCAGTCTGCTACGATGCCTGCAAATGAATCTCAGCAAGAAGAACAAGTAACCAGAATCCTCAGTATACCTCAGCTTCCTCCACAAGATGCACCAGATATTGATCAGGCTCCTCCTGCACCAATAGAACCACTTGTAGAACATGTTCTGCCTGAAGAAATTGTTGAACAACCTGCTCCAAACCTTCATCCAATGCAGACTCGTCGCAAGGCAGGCATTCACAAACCCAATACAAGATATGCTCTGCTTGCTCCAAGACAATCAAAAGGCATCCCTAAAAACATTGCGGAAGCAATGAGTCATCCTGGCTGGAACAAAGCTGTTTCTACAGAGATGGAGAACATCCATCAGCTACATACCTGGAGTCTTGTCCCAAGAACTGAGAATATGAATGTCATCAGTAGTCGTTGGGTGTACACAGAGAAGCTCAATCCTGATGGTACTGTAAAAGGGCTGAGAGCTCGTCTAGTTGGTAAAGGTTTTCAACAGGAAGAAGGTGAAGACTTCCTAGAAACGTTTAGCCCGGTGGTTCGAACTGCAACTATTCGACTGATGCTTGAGATTGCCATTTCAAAAGACTGGCCAATCAAGCAACTAGATGTCTCAAGTGCATTCCTCCATGGAAGCTTATCTGAACCGGTCTACATGTTCCAACCTGAAGGGTTTGTTGATCCTAAACGACCAGAGTTTGTCTGTAAGTTGACTAAAGCTCTTTATGGCTTACGGCAGGCTCCGAGGGCTTGGTTCGATACATTTAGCAACTACTTGATTGACTATGGATTCGTCTGCAGCAAGTCAGACCCTTCACTATTTACATTTAACTGGGACAGCAAGACCATGGTTCTATTACTCTATGTTGATGACATACTCTTAACAGGAAGTGATAAGGATGTGTTGCAAACCTTTGTCGACTCGCTGTCCTCTTGTTTCTCCATGAAGGATATGGGTTACCCGCATTACTTCCTTGGAATAGAGATTCAGTCCTCTCCAGATGGGTTGGCTCTTCATCAACAAGCATATACGAAAGATATCCTTCACCGCGCAGCAATGTCAGACTGTAATCCAATGCCCACTCCACTTCCCCAGCGTATAGATGCAACTGATACAACTCTGTTTTCTGACCCGACTTACTTCAGAAGCCTGGCTGGTAAACTTCAATATCTCACTATCACTCGTCCAGATATTCAGTTTGCAGTAAACTTTGTGTGTCAGAGGATGCATGCCCCTACTCAGTCTGATTTTGGCTTACTAAAGCGCATCATGCGCTATCTTAAAGGCACTCTACATCTCGGTCTTCATCTTCGAAAGGATACGAACACAACTCTTATGGCATACTGTGACAGCGACTGGGCTGGTTGTCTGCACACTCGACGCTCTACGACTGGTTTCTGCACTTTTCTAGGCTCAAACCTAGTCTCTTGGTCAGCAAAGCGACAAGAAACAATTTCCAGATCATCGACGGAAGCAGAGTACAGAGCCCTTGCGGCAACAGCTCAGGAAATCACTTGGATTTCTCAGCTCCTGCGTGATCTTCAAGTCTCTCAGCCACATGCTACTCTCTTGCTCTGTGATAATCTTTCTGCTGTGTATCTCAGTACTAATCCCGCGCTGCATAAACGGTCGAAACACTTCGACACAGATTATCACTATATTCGTGAGCAGGTGGCCCTTGGCTTGATTGAAACCAGACATATCTCAGCTGATTTTCAGCTTGCTGACATCTTCACAAAGTCTTTGCCGCGTCGCGAGTTTGAGTGTCTTCGTCACAAACTTGGTGTTGCCGGAATCCCCACCACAAGTTTGAGGGGGGATGTGAGTCCAGCCCATACTGTCTCATACACGAAGGCCCACGTGAAGCCCAACCTGCAACGGTCTTCATCTTTGTCGTCTTGTGAAACAGAGGAGAGTGGTACGGCAAAACAGAGCTGCCTTATCCAGAACCGTTTCACCCCTCTGTGTGCTGGCTAGTCTTCATTTGCTTTAACAGCTGTGTATTCAACCTATCTAGATCCTTCTTGTGACTCTATTTATAGAGATGTAATTCGTTTCTTTAGTCAATAAGAAAAGTATTATTCAGAAAATCTATCCTCTGTTCTTTACTTTCACATATATGCTCTCCATATTACAAGACGAGTCTTACTCTTCGCATCACTTAATTCACATTTCCATACTATTCTTTTTTCTCCTTTCTCCACAACCGGAAAGTTGAATATGTCATTGAAGAATACATAATTGATACCTTTGCTTTCACCTCTGTTGGACCAGCAGCTGACAGCGAGTACATGACCATCTCCAAGTTGGTTTTTAAATTGTAAAGTGTTTGGAGCGCATCCAGAACTCTCTTTAATACCAAAACACATGGCAAGAACTAACATAAAAATAATGAGATGATTCATTTTTAAATCTAAAGACTCAATGACCCAAAATGTAGTATTTATAATTTCTTTTGTGTGAAAAACAAGGTCATATGCTAAATATAGACACACAAATATTGACCAACTAAACTTATTGTCAGATGAGCATTCGGTGTCGAAAATTAAGTTAATTCCATAAGATCAGGTCAAATAAATTAAAATTGCAAATTAGTGTTGACCACTATAACAAAAGAAACCAAAAGTCTAAGATTGTAAAAATAATTATGAAAGTTTAATCCCAAGAGGGTCTTTTCGCATCTCTTCTTCTTCGTAAATTTTGTTTCCGTTACTTCAACACTACCAAACTCTTTTGATTCAACTGTGGTATTGAAGTATTAACAGAGTGTATTTCATATGTTGGTCTGCAGCTCGTATGGATTCCTGTCCATAGCTTGGCACACTTCTGAAATAGCTGACCAAACATTCTTTGTACTCAGCACCAAATGCTACTCACCGCTATCTTTGGATCCTTGAACGAATCTATATTTTTTGTTAACTGTCTGAAGAAATAATGTACAAGAGACAAAACTTTCTTAAAGCATCTCCAACTCATTGTTACTTTCACCTCTATAATAGCATTTAGAGGTTGAATTACTCCAACCCACCGTTATTTCTTCCTCTATAATAGAGATCTCTATTATTTCCTCTATTTATAGAGAAATAACATTCCTCTATTTTTTACTCTATATGTGAAGATTGCTATTTTAGATAAATACATTAGAGCATATTTCACATGTATTATAAAGTTTTTCTATTTTAGAAGTGAAAATAGCAAAATACATTGGGGATGGTTTTATAGTGATAATTCATGAATATTTTGAATGTTCCAAAAGCTTTCTAGTTTCTAGTATCTGCTTTTTTTTAATATACATAATTGAGCATCCCAAAAAACTGTTTCTCACTTTTTTCAGAACTATGAAAAAACTTGTAACGCCAATCTCTCCAGGTCTATTGCTTAGAAATCAATTATCCTAATGGTTGGAAAACAGACGCTTTAATTTGGCTCATCGGTGTCTGTTATTTTATACAACCTCTAACTTCTAGCTGGCAATCACTAACTTTTTTTTTAATACTTGGGTTATACAATGCCGGTTCTGAAATATTCAGGGTCAAATATGAAATACAAAAATGAGGCTCTTAAATAATACATAAAAATCTATCAATAAAATGAGGCTGCGACCATACACAACCAACAAGCTGGAACCTGTGTTTTCCTTGGTTACTCTCTAACCCAAAGTGTTTATTTTTGTTTTGATCCCTCTATATTTCGTATCTTTGTCTCACAACATGTGACCTTTGTTGAACGCAAATTTCCATTTGATTCTTTAAGTGCCAATGTCTTTTCCTCTCTAGAAATCAGTGAGTCTGCATGGGTCCCTATGATGGAACCTTTTCAACAGGTGCGTTTGGAGGATCCATCACCGTCAACTACGCCTGGATCAACTGCCCCTACATCAACAAACATCCCTTCTCCTGCCACAGAACCGCAACAAAGTCAACATCACATGACAACAGTTCTGTGACTGATGCATCCATGTTCTTCCTTCATGATCTAGGCATTGTCATCTTCATCCTGATTTATGTGGACGATATTATGGTCACCACAAACTCTCTGTCCAAGATTCGTGATGTCATCAGCAAACTGTCTCGGAGATTCTCCCTTAAAGATCTCCATGACTTAAGTTATTTCCTTGGCATTTAGGTCTTACGCACAACTCATGGCATCCACCTTTCTCAACAGAAATATATTGGTGACTTTCTCCATTGTACAAACATTACGAACTCCAAACCAGTCCCAACACCCATGAGTTCATCAATATCACTCTCTATTCGCGATGGCACAGCCTTAGAGAATCCCTCAGAGTACAGAACAGTGGTAGGAAGCCTTCTACTTCTAACGCACCTCCACATTGCGTTTGTGGTTAACAAGCCACTCTCAGTTTATGCACAAGCCATCTAACATCCACTGGCTTGCAGCCAAGATAGTGCTTCGATACTAGTCTCTCTCTAACAGGAAGCATGCCCAAAAAGTGAAATCATGGCAAGGTATTGCATTCTTGAACCAAACTACTTTGGCCCATAGTTTAATCTTATGTCTAATGGTCTCAGTATAAGTCCCATGTTACCTTGTTTAAAATTCCAGACGACGATGACCTGTTTTTCTCCATGAAATCTTTCTCGACCCTTTGAGATTGCAGGCAGTTCCAGTGACATTGAGCATACTAATAGATGGGTTCCGTGAACGTGAACATAGACAATGCCTGAACAACTGTGATCATGTATCTCTAGATTTTCTCTATTACCACTACTTTGTAAGAACTTCTTCACCCTAGTCTTTCTTCAAGCTTGCACAATTTTCTTATTAGTATGTGCACAAAAGGAACCTTGTGATTTCAAATACCCGAGACTTGTCAAGCATTAGTTCTTGAAAATGACATTGACATAATATAAGAGCTACCAAGACTTTGGAACATTGAAAAGTTCCATGTCCGAGAAGAAAAGCTTCGTCACTACATAAAGTCTTCATCTTTTACTAGTCAAAATACGATGTCCATAACTTTGTCAAAGGCAAACACAGATATGTATATCCCATCATCATATTACACTACAACTTAACTCAAAAATCATGTGAATACTAAGCAAACAATCACCCAGTCAAAATAACCCTACCATTTACTTGGGTTTTTGGTAGTGATAACTGTAAAGGCAGTGCACCAATCTCGTCTCACTGAGTGTTGAACCTTGTCGTCCCCAACAAAAGGTGTCCAAGCTTCTTCTCCTGCGTCTGTCATAGACCAGCTTACCTTCTCTGGTGGATTCTCAAAATCAAAGTTCAATGGCGGCAATGGCGGCGCCTCTTTAGCCTTTCTACTGGATTTATCCCTTCCTTTGCCTTCTAAAGGCTGCAAATACAAGATCTCATACGCATCACGAGTATGAATAAAACGGCGGTTCAAGGTTCAAACTTTAAACCATGTTTAACTCACGTCTGAACTGGAAACAGTGTTCTTTGCTTTCTTGCTTCCTTTCTTAGGGGTGGTTCCATGTTCCAAGTAGTAGAGTACTTCGGTCCTGGACCGAAACTTACGTCCTGTGATTGGTTCGAGATAGTACTACAAAAAATACATAACAAAAGACAATAAAAGTACAACTCCATTTATGGACATATTTGCATTGGACGTACCAAAATTGCATCTCCTAAACCACAATCTTTACCTAAAGAGAGCCAGAGGAATCTAACTAACGATAAGCACATTTACAATGGCCTTAGCACATAAACACACATCTATCACCATACCAACTCAAGATCTTTCCTTCTTTCTACTACAAGAACACACTTCACACTATGTAAATGCAAGTCGAATAACATGATTGTAGCAGCGATGAATCCACAATTCTAAACCAAAGAGGACACACAGCAACCAAAAGAATCCACTTTGGAGAAGAGATTCATATATATATACCTTGTCCACGGTACCAGCTGTAGCACCGGAGGCTCGAACCTTATCTTCAACTCTCCAGCCAGGAGGCAACCAATTGTCTAACGGCGCCGAACGCTTCCGCGACTTCGATTCCGATGGATTCACCTCATCTGACATCCCGATTGCTTCGCTTCCTAGGGTTCCGTCGCCTGCGGTGGTAGGCGAGGAGATGAAGGAGCCGGTGGAGAGAAGCGGATCGGGAGGGAAATCGCCGGCGATAGATCCGGGTTGGGTTACGTCATCGGAGATTGACATAGATATCTTCCGTCCTCTCTGTTTCCAGTTCGGTCAATGTTCAAAACCGAAATCGAATACAATTTAATTTTGTTAATATCTGTATTACTCTACGCGCACTGTACCGAACCGAACCGAACCGTCCTCATTTCGCAATGTCACATACTAACCAAGTCATTTGGGATGTACTTATGTTCATAAGATAACTAGGTGACCGGCCCGCACCCTGTGCGGGCATAAACAGATTCAAATTATGGATTAAGTAGTACAAAATTTTAACAGTAACGGATTTTATATCATAACACCACCGTCATTGGAGAAAGCATCATGCACACAAAAATGTTGGTACACGATATTTTACACAGACGAGATGGAACAAAGTAACTTCAGTTTCAAGAGGTAGTCGTTCCGGTATGCATAATTGCAACGTCCCAAAATAATTTGTGTGTTTAAGAAGATATTTTATTTTCCAAATCTGGAATTAATAGTATATAGTTTTAGAAGTAACATATTTTATATTATCACTAATTACAATTGTATTGTATATGTGTTGTAAGTCTTTATTTTACGTAGAAATATTATTATGTTTTATTTTTTCGAAAAGTTAATGTAGACATATTAAAAGAAAATATAATAAAATTGAAAGTATTATCCATAAATTATATCAAGTATGAAGTATTTGATTAAATATGAAGTACTTGTCTCGATAATGAAAACAACTTCCATTAGAAACCTGCAAAAAATGTATTTAATTTTGTAAGCAAGTGGACGTGTTACATAATTTGAAAGATTTATTCTTTTTTATTCTTTATTGAATAGAAAAAATATTAAAGTGACATACCATGATCGGAATAGTCAGAAAATTGATTGGCAATGAAATACTATCAATCTTCATATTCATCACTACCCATCTGGAAAATTCTAAATAAATAAATAATTGTAACAGTTTATATATTTTAAAAAAAATTATTGGAAAAAAAATAGATAACAATTACGTGCCCTGCCTACAGAATATTCTGGAAAACTTGTTTGTAAACAACATTCAATGTTTTTGTCTCTGGCTTCCTTTCTTTACCAATTATTAGGATTTTTAATTCAGATCTCGACTTAACTCTTGAAAGTGCAACGTAGAGCTGACCATGAGAGAACACTGGCCTAGGCAGAAACAAACCAACACTTTCTAGTGTTTGACTTTGACTTTTGTTGGTAGTCATCGCGAAAGCCAATGTAACCGGAAACTGTCTTCGACACATTCTGAAGGGAAACTTTGTGTCAGGTGGTATTACAAAAGTCAGACCGGAATAGTGTTAAAATATGTTGTAACCGGAAACTGTCTTCGACACATTCTGAAGGAAACTTTGTGTCAGGTGGTACCAAACCTTGTCTCCAGCAAGATTGTTTCCGGTTATAATTCTACCTTCTATCACATGGGGAAGTAGTTGAGTAACAATTATCCTAGTACCATTGCATAATCCATCTGTAAAATTCATGTTACGGAGACACATAATAGGAGCACCAACCTTCAGCTTCAAATTATGTCTAGGCAGTCCAACCACTTTAACACTATTCAAAAACTCTGCAGGATATACAAAATTTTCTTCTACGTCAATATTGGATGGGATAATACTGTCAGAGCTAAGGTAAACTTTCTCTTCACCTGAAAGTATATGTAAATCCTTTTCTTTAGTGACATGTAAAAAGTTAATGGAACAAAAGAGTAAACACAAAAACATGTTACCTGGCAATTGTGAAAGCATGTAATCATTTATTTTATCCACTTCATCATTTGTGGGAGTGAAAATGGCTCGATGTCTATACAAATCCTTATCTCTTGAGGTTTGAATAGCTTGTCCATAAACCTCTTTTGCCATTGTCTCAATAGGATCTTCTCCAATGTTTTTATCAGCAAATCAGAAGGGATGTCAATCTCAACTTGACTATCGTTAGGCAAATTTATTTTTCCATCTCCAAAATCCATTGTGAGAAAGATTGAAGCTCTTTTGTTCCATCATCAGTAAGATCAGTGAGCAATCTCATGTTTTTTGTTAGCTTCAAAACTTTGCAGTGCTCCTAAAGATATGAAGAATTCAGAGCCGCCAAAACAGTCTCTTCTCTACCACCTCCACGTATAACCGGTAAAATTTGTCTGAAGTCTCCACCGAAAACAATAATTTTACCTCCAAAAGATTTGTCTTCAGAAGAATGTGTGGGTGTAAAGACATCGAGATTCACCTATATATATATACAAAGTGAATGTTCTCAAATTAATGACGCCAAGATAATATTCATACAATAAATAATGAAAGCGTTTAAAGGAAGATATTAAATTGATATTTTCATAAAATGATATTCATATGATATGATTATTCTTGCGCACGTTATTTATTTTTAATAATGAAACTAATTATTACATGTATTAACTAATATTTTTGCGCAAGTAATTTATTTGTTATAAAGAAACTAATTATTATATGTATTAATTAATATTATTGCGCAAGTAATTTATTAACTAATTATGTAAGGCATTTGGAAAGTGATGTAAATGGGTCATTAAATTATGTTTTCCCTTGCAATTAGTATTCAATGGTAATTTCCTATTATAGTGGGATCGATAAATAGGAGTGGGCAAAAAACCCAAACCGAACCAAACCGAACCGATCCAACCGAAGTGAAACCGACCCAAACCAAATCATATTCTTTACATAACTCATTTGGTTCATGTTTTACTCAACCCAAATGGTTTGGTTTGTTTTGATTTTATACGAACCAAACCAACAACCCAATATATTTTTATCTAATAATAAATAATATATATATATAGTAAAAAAAAGGTAAATTACTTAAAGTTCTATTTTTTTTTATTTTCTTTATTTCCAATTTTTTAAAATTTCTACATATGATACAAATAATACTTATATATATTCTTAAAACATTGAACGAAAAGAAGAAATACCTCATCTAGAGTAACTGGGAGAAGAAACTTGCTAATGAGTGCTCAGAACTAATGAGTGCTTAGAACTAATGAGTACTCAGAATTAATAATACTATTATATATAGCCAGAGAAGATAAACAGCTCAAAATACCCAATTATGTCTCCAATGGCCGGAGAAGTTCTTGCTATACCAATATCTTCTGTTGCATTTGTGTGTGCTTTTAGCACTGGAAATCGTATTTTAGATCAATATCGAAGTTGTTTGACTCATGATATGGTTGAAGCGTTGGTTTTGACCCAAGACTGGTTACGTGCATCACTTCGTCAGAAGCAGTGAAGACTCTTGAAAGTCTAGAGGAAGAAAACGAATTCATGGATTCAGTTTTTTAAAAATCATATTGAGTAATGTCTCACAATCTCATGTATATGATCTAATATCTATTTTCTTAATTTGAATTTGTTAGAGTTTCACCCTCCATCTCGGAATGAAAGTGAGCTTCATTCGTCTCTGTAAGCGTAAAACGGTGAGCTTTGCGAAGGTTATATTTGTTTTATATAATGTTATGATGGCTCTATATAAGAGATGATTATTGGTTTGAACGATTAATTTATATTTAAGTTATTGTGTTGTTGCAGATTATTCTTAGTGGCATGACAGAGACGTCTGGATTTTTCATCTATTTTATAGTTAAATTGAGTTTTGATCTATATTTGGCTTTACTGAAAATTTGTTTTCAGTTAGGGCATATTTTATAGGAGAGATAAATTTAAGATTTATATTTTTTGGCTTTTGAATTCATTGTTTTAGTAATTTGTTTTTGAAAAACTGTATTTCAGCTAACAAATTTATATTCTATAATCCAACTTTTTCTTAAGTTGATTATTCTTAATCAAATTGGTACCAACATATTTTATTACCAAATCTAAATACACCAAACCGACCCCAAACCAAACCATAATAACATAAACCAATCCGAATTAAATTAAACCCAAACCGAACCCAACTAAAATTACTTTGGTTTTGATTGGGTGGAGTTTTATAAAATCCAAATTAACCAAACCAAACCGAACCCAAAATTAAACCGATATGCCCACCCCTATCGATGAATTAAAAAAATGAAAAAAAAATTCTAAAAAATCGATCAATCAAATGCCACAAATTCTTTTGAGAAGCGTATGAGTGATAGATGACAAAATGACTTCTCTTTTTAATATATAGGGAGATTTTGTACAATAATCTTTGGAAAAAAGAGATACATGTTCAAGGAGTGACAAGGAAATAATCTCTAATGGTTCGCCTTTTGACAGAGGAAGGAAGGTTTAGGACTGATGATGGACTGTTGACCGAGGCTTCTGGTGTGTTCTCGCACATTTTATCTTCTTCTAATGATAGATAATGACAATGTTGATGATGATGATGACGATAAAGACGTTTTCTTAGTCTGAGCCTCTGGAGTTCTGATGATACGCATAGAATCATTATCTGATGAATGCTTTTGGGGATTCTCAGGTTCCATGTTCGTCTCAGTATTTGACAATGCGGTTACTCTGCGTTTAACTCTAGAAGCAGATGATTTTGCGTTTGCATTTGAGCAGCGGTTGTTCTCTATATTCCACAGTCGTACCTAAGTATGAACATACGTGAAAGTCAGTAATGGGATAAAAGGCAAAGACAATACATTAAGAATCATTAGCTTTTGTTTTTCTAATACAAACATGTGATGAAATGTTTTTATTACCGTGAAGTCATCTGAAGCTGTAACTACCTTCCCGATCTCTGATGAAGACCTGTATAAGAGATTTAGTTATTACCATCGAATCTACTTGTCGGAAAGTTGGATTCAACGAGAAATAGAAAAAGGCTCGGTGAAGTGGACTTACCAATCTACAGCAGTTACTTCATTGTCATGGCCTTTCAAGACAGTAGGATCTTCGTGAGGCTTATTCACCTGAAAATTGTAGTGGTTCTTTAAGCATTGATACTCTTGAATCATTGATCTATAAAAGAAAATGTGACAGGATTTAAACCTGCCATATGTAAGCATTACGGTCGCTTGAACCGCTCAAAATGTGTTCACCATCAGGACTAATCATTGTCTGCAGAGCAAGATTTCAATGATGAATGAGAGTGTGAAAAATGTAAGAACGACGAATAATATCTTGAGTAATGGCTTGACAAAATCTCTGTCTCCCATTGAAACACCACCAGAAGTTAAAATAATATCGACACCAGAGGATATGGTTTCATCCAAAACTCTTTCAAGCTCCTTTCTATCATCTCTAACGATTCCTAGGTCAACAACTTTGCATTGCTGCTGCATCACTGCTGCCACTAACATTGCTCGATTTGAGTCCCTAATCTGCATAGGTCCCATTATTTAGCCACTAAAATAATTTTGGGGTCCAATATTTCTGATGAATATTGCATGCATCAGAAATGTGCATTCTGCATAATACCTGACCACGACCTAAAGTCCCAGCTGTCGGCTCAACAAGTTCATCCCCAGTAGAGAGAACAGTAACTGTTGGCATAGGATATACCTACATGGAAGTTTACTTTTCTCTTTTGGACAGAACTTCTAGTAAATTTGTTAATATAAAAGCTGATATAGAGCAAATATACCTTCACCAAGGTTACTCCTGTAGTTGCTAGCAAGCCAATTTCTGAGGCACCAATCCTTTCTCCAGTTTTTAGTACAGTTGCGTCTTTCTCAATGTCACAACCCTAGCACATAGGTTGAAGAATCTTGTGGAATCCTCAAATAAGTCCAAAAACAATCAAAATAAAATGATTCCAAACAGCTCGAAAACTGCTATTTTATCAACGTTTTGGGTTTGATAGTTGATATTTAATAATAAGAAGGAAACATGCTTTTAGCTAGCCTCAGTTTTTCAAGTATGTTAATTCTAAGTCCTAGAAACGTCTTTTCTGTAAGAAGCATTACAAATTCACAACTCCATGCTAGCAAAAGATGTGATGGTGACCGACAATTCAAGTACATACCCAGATATACAAAACTCATTTATCATCTACCACTTGTCCCAATAAAAGAAAGTAAAGCTAACCATCAAACGACACAACAATTTTTCATTTGAGAATTAGACGTATCTTGCATGCATCCTAAAGTTTCCTTAGATCAAACAGATGGCCAGTCCATCAAAGAGAACAGTATGACACTACAACAATATAGCCAAAATTCATAGATAAAGGAAACCAAAGATATCTACTACAAGACTGATTATAAGCGGGAAAGAAGGAAACATACCACTCTACGAATGTCAGTGCCTTTCTTGGTTTGAATCAGTATTTTTACTCTTCCTGGTTCAGTTGAGACGTCTTCAATTACGTCAGTGTCCTCAACTTGGACAACTGCATCGGCACCATCAGGTATAGGTCCTAAAGAGAAACGTATTCAAAGAAAAAAGGTTAAAACCAAAGAAAACAACTACATTTCAAACACTTCCTCATGCAGATACTACCAAATGGAAAATTGTAGTTAGGCGTGAAAATTAAGAATACAGTTGGTCTTCTAATGTTAAAACACAAAAGTCAGGTACAAAGTTCTCATATGAGAAGTCGATACAAATTATAAGTGAGATACTTTCATTAAATGCAATTACACTAACCACCAGTTGTTACATAAGCCACAGTTCCAGGAGTAACAGTCACATCCTGGCCATCATTCCCAGCTCTTGATTCTGTAATCACCGGATACTCTCCAGGACCATCTGAAGCAACAACTGCGTACCCATCCTAAACAACAATCATGTCAAGTATTCACAGATTATTTCATAAATGTCAATCAAACATGTAAACTAAAAGTGTATAAGAATGATTCTTTAGAAAAAAAAACACCTCTACGTATAACCAAATCAATAGTTCCAAAGAGTTCACCCAAAGCCTCAGTTCTAAGCACATGCAACCTCACTCGCACTAAAAAACTAAAGATGTTCATTCGTATAAAATCGATTAATCGCCTCATTGATTCACCTTGACGGAAGCTGGATATGGAGGCAGAGGATCAGGAGCGCGAATATCTTCCGCCAACACTTTCCCAAGCGCTTCCTGCAGTGATACGGCTACCGGAGGCAGACGCTCAAAGACGCCGAGTACTATCCTAAGAGCTTCCTCCGTTGGTATCATCTCCTTCTTTTCGTCGCTGCCACAACGACCTTCACGAGCATCCATATCTTCGCTCTTTGATAGAGAGAGAGAGACGACAGGTCACTTGAATTCCAATATGAAGTTCAGAGGCGGAGAGCAGAGTTGACTGCTTGTTTGGCAATCAGATTAGATCTGACTTTCATTTGGAAGATTAGGTTTAAACCGGTGTTTTTAAACTTGGACCAGACCGCCGGTCGGACCTAAACCGTAAACTGAAACATATTCGGGTTGGTACTATAAGCTCTGCAATACAATTTACATGAACCTAATTAACGTTAGTGAAAGTACCTATCTGGTGCTCCAGCAGTGGCAATTGTGATCTCGTCCTTGAGATAAAGCACAGAGGTAATGCTTGATGAAGCAGCCTGAAATCATGAAGCCATTAGCGAAGATAAAATTAGATTAGAAGAGAAGGGTCACAAGAAGGAGCATGAGTAAAAACCTTGCGACGACAACTTCGTTTTGAAAGATGAGAGATGTGTGGGTGTTTCTTCAATAGCCAATGGCTTAGCTGTTTCTTCAATAGCCAATGGAGGAGGAGCTTCAATAGCCAATGGCTTAGCTGTTTCTTCAATAGCCAATGGTTTAGTTGATTCTTGCTGTGTAGTCTTCAGTGTGGGGAGAGGTTTCTTAGGAGCAGAAATGAAAGCAAAGATCGAAGACATTCCAGGAGGTAGAATCTCTATAGGAGGATTTTTAGATGCATCAGACAAACTCGTGAGCTTTGGATCCTCAAGAGAAGCCAAAAACGCACTTGCAGCATCAGTTTTAGATGATGGAGCTTGCTCAACTTCCTTCTGCAGCGTTTTATTCCAAGCCTGGACCAAGTTCTTTAGACTTGGACGACCATGTGCCTGTGTGATAGAGTTAGAAACAATAAAATGTTCATAAGAAAGCAAACTGCAGAGAAAGAGAGAGAGGTAAAAAATTGGTGAAACTGAAATCTTACATGGGCATGAAGAACAGCTTCTGCGAGCATCCCTGTGTCTTGCCACGCCTTCTCCATGAGCGCATTGTCTCCCAGAACTGCAGCAGAAAATGATGATTCTCTCCCGAGGCCTATGGAGATCAGATTGTTTATCAGACCCTGCAACAAAGTTTAAACAGTATTTCATATTAGATATGTCGGAGTTTCACGAGCAATGTCGGAGTTCCCAGTAGCATCTGCAGCATCTATAAGGTCAAGAAACTCCTTTTGCAAATTTCACTATTCCCTCCACCGCTTCAACGTCTTCTTTCTTCTCAGCTGTTAAAGAGAGTGTCATTTAGATCAAGTCCTAAACCGTCCTGTCCAATGTCCCTGCTATTACTCATTGTGAGAAGACAATGAAGAGCCCTCTTTAGATCATTCCTCTGCATCGCTAGATCAAACTCCAGCCTAAGAACGCATAAAGATAAAGAGTAGTTATTTCTCCTTTTTGGCTGAGCTGCTAACCCAAGGTAAAGGTGAAAATAATCGATGATATCTCTTTGGTGTGAACACTGAGAATAGTAGGAACAAGTTGAAGGAACTTGCTGCACCACACATAATATGTTTTTTTTACCTCTTCGATATTCCAGGCAAATGAAGTGCTTCTGTAGCATATCCCATCCCTAGCATAAACTGTGCAAGATCGTCCTGATGTTCTCTCCCAAGCCTACTTGCCCTGCGCAACAAACCAAAAAATGAGGTAGATTTTATCGAGATTCACCTATATATATATACAAACTAATTTTTACATATTTAACTAAGTATAAGGAAACTAATTATTACACGTATTGTCTAATATTCTTGCGCAAGTTAAATATTCGTTATAAGGAAACTAATTAGTACATGTATTGACCAATATTCTTGCGCAAGTTATTTATTCGGTATAAGGAAATTAATTATTACATGTATCATGTAATAATTCTTGCGCAAGTAATATATTTGTTATAAGGAAACTAATTATTACATGTATTAACTAATATTCTTGCGCAAGTAATATATTTGTTATAAGGAAACTAATTATTACATGTATTAACTAATATTATTTGCGAAATTAATTAATTTGTTATAAGGCAACTAATTATTCCATGTATTAACTAATATTTGTTATAAGGAAACTAACTACAAATAATTAATAACTTTCCAAATGATCTACAAATAATTCCGACAATTACGGTTGTTTCCATTCAATCTGTCTTATTTAATGCGTATTCAATGCATTAATAAGAGAAATCATCGGAAAATGATTAATTTTGAACCGAGAATACAATATAAGGTAAGTATTTATTGTTGCTTTCCATCTAAGTTATGTCGATGAGAAAAATAAATCAAAAATAAATTTCTAAAAAATCAACCAATAGAATCGCGTTATTTCGGCTGAGAAGAGCTGTATGAGCGACACGTGTCAAATGTACTTCTCATTTAATATATAGAGAGATTAGAATTCTGGCAGGTCCAGATCACTAGGCTGACCAGGGTTTCCTTTTTCAACAAATACTCTATTTTTTCACGTAAATTTCATTTATACCTTAGGTTACTTTCATGTCATTTTACAAATTTACTTTTAATAAATAATTATTTGTAAAAATACCTTAACTTTTTGATGAAAATAGAATTAGTTAATTTTTTTAAATATTTATAAAAAATTAGAAATCCAACTCCACCCTTTAACATTAAACTTTAAACAGTAATCAATAAAGTGTAAATCTAAATATTAATATATTTTTGATAATATGTATTTTTGTAAAGTGATACTTAAATTATACTATTTTGGTAATTTCTCCTATTTTTTTATTAGAATCTGAGTCTTGAAACTCTAATTACATGATTTAAGTGTTTGTTAACTCTTTCATTCATTATCCAAAGACATGATATTTGTCTTAGGTTAATCTTCTTTTAATTATTTTCTTGCAAATTAACAACGTAGTTGTAAGCACACTCGGGGAGGAAATTTTTTGAAAGTTATATGAGGAAAATAAATAAATGATAGAGATTAATCAAAATTAGAAAGACAATAAAAAGAAACACTATTGGTGTGGTACACATAATTATTAAAGAATTTTACTGACTTTGGTTAAGTTGCTTCAAATCAAAATTACAAAGAACAATTTTGCGTAGAAATGTGATTAAAGAAAAAATTCAATTGATAGAAAGATAAAAAAAAATTAAGTTTTTCTTTTTATCATTTTCTTTTACTTGGGATAATTCTTCTCATGAGTTGTGATTAGAAGCACTTTCTATGCACAATTGACGGTCCAGATTCGTCATACTCCGCTTTTGCAATCCACATCTGTAAATTACATAGCAATATTTATATCACAGAGAAAAGGTTTAAAATGAAAATTATGTTATGTTTTCACCTGTTGGAAAGTGCTGAGTGAAGCCAAGATAGAACCACCGATCCAAACACTGTACTTCCTCTCCGGTGGAGCCACGACCTTAATCTTCATACTACTAGGAGCCAAGGCCGTGATCTCTTTGCTCATTCTATCACCAATCCCACCGAACATTGTGGTTCCACCACTTAGCACAATGTTCCCATACAAATCTTTCCTAATATCCACGTCACATTTCATGATCGAGTTATATGTGGTTTCATGGATCCCTGGATTTTCCATTCCGATCATTGATGGTTGGAACAGAACTTCCGGGCACCGGAACCGCTCTGCTCCAATAGTTATCACTTGTCCGTCAGGTAGCTCGAAGCTTTTCTCAACGGAAGAGCTTGTGTTGGAAGTCTCTAGCTCTTGTTCGTAATCTAGAGCAATGTAAGAGAGCTTCTCTTTCATGTCTCTAACGATTTCACGTTCAGCAGTCGTGGTGAATGAGTAGCCACGCTCTGTCAAGATTTTCATGAGGTAGTCGGTTAGGTCACGACCCGCTAGGTCAAGACGTAATATTGCATGCGGAAGAGCGTAACCCTCGTAGATTGGTACAGTGTGGCTCACACCATCTCCAGAGTCCAAAACAATACCTATACCAACAATTGCAAAAGAACTAATCAGGGTGACCATTAAAACCGAATTTGATTTTAAAAAACAAGCCAAAACATAAATAGAGCAATTAGTAAATAATCAATATACTGGACTTAGTATTAAGCCAAACGAAATACAAGACTAAAACAAAACGAATGTAACCAAACCAAATAAACCTAAAATCAGTATAATTTATATACACCAGAAACAACAAGACTAAAACAAAACGAATGTAACCAAACCAAATAAACCTAAAATCAGTATAATTTATATACACCAGAAACACCAGAAATAAAATACAACATAAAAGTTTTTTTCAATACAAAACAGACTGGTTCAATCCCCTAGCCGAGGACCAATCAATAGTGAATTCATGAAGCATAAACCTAAGTGAACTAATGCAGAAGTTCAGAAAAATTAATTACCAGTTGTACGACCACTGGCATAGAGTGAAAGAACAGCTTGGATAGCAACATACATAGCTGGAGCATTGAATGTCTCAAACATGATCTGAGTCATTTTCTCACGGTTAGCTTTGGGATTAAGAGGAGCTTCGGTTAAGAGAACCGGATGTTCTTCAGGGGCGACACGAAGCTCGTTATAGAAAGTGTGATGCCAAATCTTCTCCATGTCATCCCAATTGTTAACAATGCCATGCTCAATTGGGTATTTGAGAGTCAAGATACCACGTTTTGACTGAGCCTCGTCTCCAACATAAGCATCCTTTTGCCCCATCCCAACCATCACACCCGTGTGACGAGGACGGCCTACAATGCTCGGGAAAACCGCTCTTGGTGCATCATCACCCGCAAACCCGGCCTACACCATAATATCTTGCTTAAGTATTAATTTATATGATATATAGTCAACATTCAGAGAAACTTTACCTTAACCATTCCAGTTCCATTATCACAAACAAGTGGTTGAATATCTTCACCGTCAGCCATCTCCAAGTACTATCTGTATATAAATCAAGACTAGTAACAAAAACATTCTCGCAATCCCAAAAAAAAAACTATTCCTAATTCCATAATATTAAATTCGTTATCATAATTTATGACATGAAAACCCTAAAATCAGTATACAGTTTAAGAATGTTTAATATAACAAGCCATGTTAAATAAAAAAGATTTTACAACACATGTGTAAAATATCAAACAAAATTTCACATTGGAAGTTTACAAAAAATGTTTATATAATATATAAAAAGAAGTCCAACTCTAATTAGTACGAGAACTTTTAAGAATTCATTCGAGCTTGCCTTTTAGGCACAAAGTGTACAATATCGTATTAATCAAACAATAAAGAGTTGGACATTGGCTTTAACAAACCTAACAACATCCAAGCCGATTATTCTAAAACCTAGTAGACATATCGGTATGTCTTAGTAATTTCGAAGGAGGTAAACAAAAATTGATAAAACAAAAGGTAATCAGTCACCTGGTGGATTCAACGACGAAGATATCCTGAAGCACTCGTCTTGAATAGGTTCAAAATTTCTGAAAAGATCAAATGAGCTTTCCTTTATATCGTTCGAATGGTAACAGATCCTTGGCCGTTCGTTTTTCGCTGGAACCTATATCTAAGGGTATGATGACAACTGTACACCTATTTTTGGACAAGGGAATAAGTTACAGCCAAACCTGAACGCAAACTACGAGTTTTGGTCCTGGTTCTCCGGAATAATCGGGTCAATGAAAACTCGTTACTGAAATAGGCTTTTCAAAATATGGATCATTAGGTAATGAAACTATTGAGAGATGATAACGGTGACGTTTAAACAATCAAACACATTCATGCGTCAATGACAATAGAGCATATGATTACTTTCATATCTATTTTTTGTAGTTTATTGTTTTTTTACCATCTTACTCGTAGAGGAGAGCATTTTATTATTTACTATAGAACATGCATGTACGTGTGTTTAACGATGCTAAATGTGATAGGTAAAGGTAATAAGCTTAATGACGTCGTTTTACCAAATTCTGGGTGGCCTGAAGTGAAACCCAAGTCAAGAAAGAATTATGTCAACTTTTTGTGGTCTAGTAATGAAAGGGCGACCCGAGTATGATACTCAGTCCGCAAGGGACTTAATTAAAAACTCTACATAGAGAAAAAGTAAAACAAATCATATGAGGAGGAGATATGGGTATTTGCTGAAAAAGGTTGGCGGAGAATGGGAAAATGGTGTAGTGATGAGAGAACGTGGGAAAGCAACATAATTAAGCATGAGATGTGTAATTATTTGGTATGAAGGGTGTCTCTTCTGTTTTTCGTATTAATTAGAATTTGACCAGTGCATCCACACACAAATATTTATTTAAATAAATAAACATATGAAATCTTTTACAATACAAGAATGTTGGTTGCAGAGACATGCACCCATATAGGTGTTTGTTGTCTATATGTAGTCTATAACATTTATGATAAAGCGATGATTTTTAATAATCTTTAATTTGTCGGTTGCTCAATTAAAATGGTATGTTATATAATATATTCGTCAAATTAGCAATGTAATTACATCAACCATTTTGATGTATTTATTTATAAATTAAAACATCAATTAGTATGTTTATGTATAATTAATAAATTTATCTTTCCAAATAAAATATTTATATCAAATAAAATTCACTTATGTTTTAATAAAACAGATGGATATGTTTGGAAGTTTTTATAAGCCAAATAAATTTACTTCTATATTTAATTTTGAGAGAAATATTAAATAAACATTTAATTATTATATTCTTATAATTCAAATAAATATGTGTGAATAATATTAATCATCAAATTATTTAACATATGTTTGAAAAAAATATATGTTTTAATAAAATATTTATAGTTTAGATTTTGTATGTGAAATAAAATAATATTATACATGAATATATAAGATTTAAAGTTTGTATGTCACATTTTAAATAAATATGTTTATTTTTATTGTAAAAATTTGTTAGAAAATATTCTAATTAGAAAATAATAGTAAGTTTGGTTAGAGAATAATGGTAAGTTTGATAAAAGAATAATCTAACAAAATAAATAACCTTTACTTAATTAATTAAGAATTATTAAATCAGTGGTGAAAGCTGTAATTATTAGGATAAATGAAGGATTATTTTCAAAAAAAAATACTTTAATTTTAATAATATAGATATAATACATGGAAAAGAAACTATACTAATATTTTTTAAACCACTTTACAATTATCATACGCAAAAATAGTTTAGGGAGATTTTTTTTCACCAACTAGATTATATTAGAAATTAAAAAGCCCTACAGAGTTGGACGATTACACCCAAAGATAAAAGATTGTGTGTGTAGAAGTGCCCCTAATCCGAAAACATATATAGTGAAAGATTGTATGTGTGCCTCCAGCTAGTTGTGATCCTAGATCCGCCCCTGGGCATAATAGTCTTAAGTGTTGTTCGACTAATGTTAGAGTAATGTTGAGTTGTGATCTGTAGATTAATTGAGCCAGCGTATGTTGGACTTTTCTGTATCCTCGTTCATCGGATTCCCATTTGCGTATATTTTATATGTTAAATTAGCATATAAATAAAGAAATTAAATGTACATGGATTTTTATCATCAAAACTGGGACCAGAAACATTTGACAAAAAAACTCAACTGTCAAAAACCAAAAGCTTCTCTCTCTCCTAGTATGTTTTTTAAACATTATTTTAAAATAGAAATAATATTTTACTATTTTATATGCCAGCTTTTATTTATTGGGGACACCTACTTAGCTTTTAATTTCATATCCATGCAAACATTGATATATATATATATATATATATATTAATTTATATTTTTTATGTGACCATTATATATTTTAGATGTGTTACTATTTTCTAATGTAATTTTATTGCGTATATTAAATTTTACTTATTTTTATAAATTTATATTTACGTTTCATTTTAAGTATTCTATATTTTATATTTTTCACTACATAACGAATTTCATATTATTATATTTTTAAACCATATTGTATGATGTAAATGTGATCATTTAATTACGTGTATATAATTAGAAGATGTATTATATATTTCTCATAATCTATTTATCATATTGAAATATTTGTTATTTAGTAAATAATTGACAAATGTATATTATGTAAAATAAGATATGATTAATAAAAAGTCCATTAGGATTAAAGTTTTTAAATTACTATTTATGTTTTCAAATATACTTTTTAATAATGTTATCTATGTTTCCAAACAGTTTTCATTGGTATTTCAGTTTTAATAATATAATTTTTTGATAGGACAACTATTAAAACTAGAAATAATTACACTCATCGTGAGTTTTCATATTTCCACTAACAAAATAGGTCACTTTCTTCCGAGACTAAACTAAACTTACTCCCAAGACTCTAACACTAACTAATTAATTCATATTCTAATTGTCCATTTTCTAACTAAAGAAAATAAATCAGTTCAACAAAGAAAAATAAAAATCATTTCACAAAATAAAAATCACAACAAGAAACTTCCATTAAAAACTCCACAAAGCTTTGATCCAAACTCTTGAATACAGACCCGTCACTCATCCCAAAAATACTAGTGTTTTAATATTTTCCTTATTTCGGCGAGAATCATGAAGAGTTCACTCCAGTGATGACTCTTATACCACCAAAATAGCTTCTCGTCAAACTCCGACGACAGCTCTTAATTTTCTTGTGTCGTAATTTAGCATATCTTCCGTCATCCGAAGCTTGTGAGCATCAATCGTCAATTTTTACTTTTTGCATGTTTGATCCTTTTTGTTTTGTATATTTTTTTGACCTCAGACTTTTTAATTGTGCATATGTCTCCTCAAATTTATCCATAACTTCTTGATAAACCATTCCAACTCTTCTATATAATTCATGAAGAGTTCTTCATCTTTTAGTTGCTTTCATTGTTTTCCTTCCAACTTTAAAAATAAACAATTTTCTCTTTGATTTTTTTCTCAAACTTACCACTTGCGCATTCTATCCCCAATTAGTTGTATTGAACCCATATATGCATTAAGACTTTTAAAAAATCATACTAAATGACTTAAGTGAACTAAATTCAAAGGCTTAAAACTATTAACAACGTGAGATATCAACAATACACTATCTTCCTTTCTAGAGCTCTTCTTTATATCTCTTTTGCAAATAATCCATGTATTGATTGTGATACTTGTAGATTGATGGTTCATGTAAGACTTTGTACATGCATTGATTGTAATACTTTTTCGGACTTTTATTCCGGACTTTTTGTTCATTTTCGATCCATGTATTAACATCTTACAAACTCATAGATTCACTGTATATATCCCACAAAAAGAGAAGACCGGAGATGAAGACCATAGAAATTTAGTTGCCTATCGAAATTTTGTGGACACTCTAACATATCATCTACATGTACACACATCTAGTGGACACTCAAAAAGATCATCTTCATGGATATCACTTCTCGTTTTTGTGTTTTTTTTTGTTTTTTTTTGTGTTCTAACAGAATACTTTCAATTTTAATATGTATAATATTGTTACATCTTGTACTTTACAAACCTTTTTTTGATAATTTCACATTCTAAACCGTAAGAAAATGCGTTAATAATATACACATATACATCACTCCGATAAAAAATATACTAACATTATCCACATATACATCGTTTCAATAATATAACATGTACACATGTTATACGTACACATGTACACATATAGATATGTATATGTAATAGTGTACACATGGACACAGCTAAATATGTACACATATTCACTTGATTACCATGACTATATAATTACAATTTTAGTGGTAAATTACACATATAAATATGTACACATGTGAACATGTACAAAAAAATATGTTATAACTGTTAATGGTAATATTTGGCAACTTTTGGTTCAAAAAAGGTGGTTTTATTGACAAAAACATCTTAAAATCTTGAAAAAAGATCAAAAACATATCATATTATTTAAAATTTAAAACTTTTGTGTCCACATGCTTTGTAGTTACAAACATTTTGCAAAAGTTAAGTACACATTTATATCTTGGAATATGTTGTTATCTTATGAATTTTCATATCTTATTTATAATTCATTTAAACTATTTATTTATTTTTATTGTAATTATATATTTTTGCATATTGTGGGACTGAATTGTACAATCTAAATGTTTGGGGCAAAACTGAGAAAATCTTCACATTTTAAAATTTTGGCACCTAATTGAAAAGAAACAAAAAGTACAGGGATCTAAAATGCAACAATGTGAAAGTTGGACAAACTTCTCTCGATTTGTGAAACTCGATCGACCAATCGTCTGTGACTTTAGACAAGACGGACCAATATGCAACAAAGATCAAACAAAGAATGAGAAAAAGTGGAGCTTTGAAACGAGATGGATCGAGCTCGCCACATCTTAAAGATAAAACGTTGTATGTTGCTCGTCGGAGGATAAGAAATATGGGACGGAGGACGGCTATTCTAGTGTTAATGTAGTAGGAGAGACGGTAAAACAATGAATTTTGTAAAGTTATTTCTCAGAAAAAAAAATCAAAAGATTGAAGAAAGAAGAAGATGAAGAAAAATGGTGGGTCCAGTTAGTTACCAAATTCAGTTTCTGTATGATTTTAGTTAAGAATAGTAAAGTAAACAACCACAATAAAATATCCTAATAGCTAAAATTGTCTTAATTTATAATTAAAACTTATAATGTGACCATGAGTGTAAATCACTCTTAAAACTACAAAAACTGTAATAAATTAACATCAAAGAGAAAAGAGTATTTACGTTGTAAGTAACTCATACATATCTTAAACTTTAAATAAATAAAAGTTAAAATAAAAAATAAATAATAGTTTCCTTGCAGTACAAGTGCTCTATCTTAAAAACTAGATACTATAAAGGAAAAAATCTAGAATAGGTATCTCCAAACTTGAAGAAACCCATCCACTGATTTTTTGTTCTAATAACATATGTTTATTTCGTAATATTACAACTTTAATTTTAATAAAATGATCTAAAATTTATGTTTGTCTTCTCACCAAGAGTCCAAGACCTGTATTTGTCCGGCCACGTCTCCTTCTTCCTTTTTTCTTTGATAAATAGAGGATCCTAAGCTTACTAATGTCCAAAAAACCATGGATATTGTTAATCTATCTCAATCAAGAAGTTGACATTTTGAATTGTGTATGTAATTTTTTTCATAATTGTAATATCATAATAAATAAATAAAAACTGACGACAAGTAAAAACGGCTTTACCGATAGGGCTTAATGGCTTATGCTCGAAACGGCAAGCAGTTTGCTCTTTTGTTAAGCAACGTCGGGATGTTTCACCCTGGCCCACATAGTTTCTTTGAATGGGCCTACCCGTTCTAAACGACGTTGCTTAAAGAAGCCGAAACGAATTAAACTTGAGAAAATGCTTTTATGAACCTACGTTTGTGAATTTTGATAGTGATCAAGCAAACTAAACTCATAATACACTGAAAGTAAAATTAAGCTACTAATGCGATATCTTTCTATTACCGAAAATTATTGTAAACTAAAGTTTTTCTAATTCTAGTAATCATGAAAATGTAACGCTCATTTTCTCCATTCTCGTATGCTCACAACTTTCTCTCTAGGTGGGGTGAGCTCACCTTGTCTCTGACACCGGAAGCATGAGTATTAGGAGATTCGAATTATTTATTTAGTAATCATGTAACCAACATATGATTTTTTTTCATGATTTAGCCTCATCCGAATAGTATTGCAAATTATGTTCTGATATGCTATCTATTTTTCGTTATTTCAGCTTAAATACGTTTTATTTTAAGTTTTTTTTGGACAATTGACTGAAAATATAGATATATATTGATAATTTTTTTAAAAAATCTATCCACATATACCACTTATACCAAAAATCAAAATTTTACGTAAAAGTTAATTAAAAACGACGAACTGAACAAGAAATGAGAAAAGACGGAACTTGAAAGCCACTTAGACTATCATTAACACTAGAACTCCATTTGGGATTCTTATTTTTCTTTCTTTTTTGTTGATTAAATTTTTTTTTAAAAATGAATCAATTGCGGTTCGCCACGTGTCAGTGAGATCCGCAAACAGTGTAAAAAACCCTCCAAAAACATTTCTTATTTAGTAGTTTTAAAAAGTGGTTTTTGCACTGTTCACAAACCCCACGTATTAGTGGAGCCCACGAACTTTCTTAAAAAACTTGGGATAAAGATGCTTTGCCTATCTTGGATAGGATCGAGTCTTATAAAAATGGCCAAATAAGTTAATCCAACTGAATCTAAAAAAAAAAAAGTTAATCCAACTGAATCTAAACGAAACCACAAGAATACAATTGTTTAGTTAAGTTGTCTTTTCATTCATACATACTGGCATAGAGTAACTTAATTACAAATTAATTAGTAATGGCAGTTGGTCATTCAGGAACTGACTCGTGCAATAAACTCTTTGTTTGAATATAATCTATGTTTCAGGAAAAAAAATTGTTTTAAAAAAAATACATATTTTACATTTTTAATATATATAACAATGATAAATTATAAACTTTGAAAACATTAGTTATGTTTATTGAATTTTGATTGGCTGAAATTACAGGAAATAACTAATCACAAAAAATAATATATTTATTAATATATATTTTTATATGTGTGAAAATTATAAAACATACATTATTTTAAAATGGAAAGAATAATTATTATGACACCTCGTATATTTACAAAGCATTAAGTGTTAACAATTTCAAATAAAAGATTGTTAATGCTCATAAAAGAACATTAAAAATAGAGAACAGGATGTGAATGATATTGTTTATTTGAGGAGCTTAGAGCATTATTTGCGAAAGTTTCTTTTTAAGAGTTCTTATCCATTTAATTATAATATAAATAAATTAAATAAATAAAATTCAAATAGAAATACAATTGTACTAATTCTTAAGTGCCATGTAGGCATGAAAGTCTCTTTTGGTTCAGTCAAAGTCTTTTTATAAATAAACTATATTTTTTTTATCTACATTCTTTCTTTTACTTTTTAATTTTTATTATTTTTTTAATAAAATTATGGTGAAGAGAGTACCACTACGGGTACTCTTATACCTCTGCTGTGCAAGCGGAGGTTACAAAGCAAGTTATCATAATTAAGAGAAATATTTACACTACTAGCTAATTGAACAAAACCTTAAGCATGTGGGTTTCATTACGCATGTTGCTTATATTGGAGCTAGATGGTTTAATACTAACTAGAATTTGACCTGCGCTCCCGCGCGGGTGTTTGTTTTAACTTATGTTGAACGTAAATTCACAAACCTCTAATTTTATAAAAAAATTCATGTATGGTTATTATGTTTTGAAATTTACATATAAAGTATAATATATTATATTATAATATAGATATTTGATAATAATTTTTTATTTATACGTAATATTATATTAAAAATTTATAATTTGATGTAATTGTATTATCCATATATTAACATATTGTTTTTTATTAATTTTATTTTACAATGAAACAACATACTGAAAAAATTTAATTGTCAATATATGAATATCAATTTAGTTAGATAAACTTTATATTTGCAATTATTTAATTTAAATTTATTTTAAATGTAGTGTCAAAATTTGTAAATAAAAAAATATACAAAAGTGAAGTATTTAATTTATTGTAAATGTAAAGGCTAAATTTATAAATAAAAAGAAGTATATTTTTTGTACTGCTATCCATGTGTCCAAACAATTCTCAATCATAGTGTTATTCTTATATCCAAACAAAATCGTAAAGTACTTCTACTTTAATAAAATATAGATGTTTAAGGAATAGATTTTTATCATTATATTAAAAAAATTGATGGAGAAGGAGAACACAGTTACGACAAGTATCACAATATAAGAGGCCAGTGTTTAGAAATAAAGCAAGCAAAATATAAGCCTTAGAGATTTTCCTAGAATGCAGGTTTGAGTTTTATAACGCAAACAAAGGTGTGGAATAAATGTTTTAGATATATTCCAAACCTTAGGTAAAAGTTCAAACAATCAATATTGCTATTATTATACAACAAAGTTGTAAAATAATATTTGAATGTTTGATTTCCTTGTTCTTATTGAATTTATCAACGCAGAATAACAATATGATGATGTAGGAACTGTTGCATACTAGGAATAATGTTACAACTTACAATGGACACGAAGTACTTTGTTATAGTTCTGTCGCGTTTTACCCAAAACACGTCACAAAACGGTATCACAAAATAAATGATGCCATGCAGTGAAGTGCATCTCCATTCCCACTCTATAATTTACTTCAAAATAGAGTGGAAAATGAAGTGATAAACAAAAAATAAAATATCATTCTATAAATGGAGTAATACTTTTATTTTTTATTCGTTACTCCATTTCCTATTCCATTTTTAAACAAAATTGAGTAAATTATGGAGTAAGAATGAAGATGCTCTTAGTAATCACTTGCTATCCACTGCCAAAAAGGAAAAAAATATTTAATGTGCTGAGAATGTTTACCTTTTTGATCAATATGAGGATGTAAGTTGAAGAAATGAGGGTAATTTCACAATTTTTGACTTTTAACCCAAAAAGAATTGAATTTTTATTCGTGTAACTTTTCTGGTTGAATACGAGGAGCCGTTATTGACTTACTGTATTAATTTGCTCTACGAACGTATATTAAGTTTCAATGTGGATATATATTCTTGATTATTTAAAAACTGGATGATAGTGTTAACATGTGATGAGTTGAATTGTCTCCAAGTGTCATCGGTGAAGATTAGGCTTCGGCACTTAGTGTCCGAATGGAAGGGTAGATAAAAGCAGTTCTCTTGACTTTCATTTACCAGTTACATTTTTTTAACTTTAAAATTAAAAGGTAGGAAAACTACCTAGGTACTTATTTTTTTTTTATCTTTTAATGCAGAAAAGCAGTTTTTCTACTTGTTCTGCAACTCATACAGCTTTTGTAGCTGTTCAATAGTCCATTCTTTTTTTTCTAACCAATAAATGATTTTTTTAAAATTAAATTAATTAAAAATTGTTTATTTAATTTCTATAAATAACACTATTTAAAAAAAAAAAATTCACTCACTATTTCACAACTGCCGAACATTCAATCAACAAAATACATTTATTTCATGAATATATTTACACCATAATATTATACATTGACATAATACATATTATATTTTTTTTGTTCACTGATACATATTATAATTAAAAACACAAATCATCATATAAATATTTTAACTAAATATAAAATTTATATCACGAAAATAAAAGTAGAGATAAATAGACATGGAAGTTTTTATATTGTCAAAGTTGTAAGTAAAATAGAATGAAAATGTGTTATTGGTAGAAGAAAATTATATATATTAGTAATTTGTAGGAAAATCATTTACTATATATGATGTCAGTGTTTTTAATTATAACTAGCCTTTGATCCGCGCGTCCGTGCGGGTGTTATTTTTATAAATGTCAAATATTTTAAGCAATTTGTTTGATATAACTGTATATATGACTGAAACTTAATATTCAATATCTGATCTGAGATCTCATCCGCTTCGAAAAACGAATATTCAGAGATCTTGATAGTGATTTTGCGGATTTGACTGATCCATGTACAAATTTGGATTGTAAATTTTTAGGTCTAAATATCTGAATCTGGATATTAAATATTTAAAATTTAATTATAGTTATTTATGCATATTATATATACTTTTCTATAAAATAACTAAAATTTTAATTTTATTAAATTTTAATGATTTTTAAGGTTTTCTAAATAATAATTTTAAATAGACTAAATATATGGTTAATACTTAGTTTTTGATTTATTTTTAATTAAAAAAAAGATTTGGATATCCGTGTGTATTCAGATTTTAGTTTGAATATCCTAACCCCGAATATTCGGATTGAGATAACAATTTTACGAATCCGACGAATGCATATCCGAATCCGTATATCCTAAAATATCTGGATATTCAATCTGTCCTAGGCATTATTGTGTATATGTATTATATGATGATTAAAATTTTAAATTTATAAATTACATAGGTTTTTCTTATTAGATATATACATCGTACAAATGAATAATACATTGTATTTGTTTGTATATATAACCATTTATAATAAATATTAGTATGTATTTTAGTCATTAAATTGTTATGGAAAGTTACATGATTTTGTTATTGTAAATGAATAAGTTCTGATTATAATTAAAAATTATTAACATTATTATTTTTTTATAGTTCAAATATAGTTGAGTAGCTTATATGCATATGAATAAAAATAATACTAATTTAATGCTATATATATGTATAATTCTATTTTTATTATAATAAATTAGAAAATAGATATACATTTTTTTATGAAGTGTTCAATTCAAATGACAAAAATTGTTAATGGGCTTAGCCAAAATTTTTTTTTTTCTTGTTTAAAATTAATGATTAGATGTTTGGATGCATGAATAATATCAATGGCATTACTTGTAAATATTAAGTAAAAGTAAGAGTTATTTCTTATTTGTACTTGAGTTTTAATCAGGCCCGTCTCAGTGTTTTAGGAGGCCCAGTGCGGCCCAGTGGCTAAACATATATAAAACAATTTGAAAAGGGCCCTAAATTTTTTAAAACGGGCCCTAAATTACAACTAAAATTGTCTAAATTTTTTTGGGCCCAGTGCAAATGCACCTTAGGCACACCCCTAGAGACGGGCCTGGTTTTAATAGATTAGATGTTGCTAATGGGCTTAGCCCAGATTTTTTCTTGTTAAAAATTAATGTTTGAATGCATGGATAATATCAGTGGCATTACTTGTAAATACTAAGTAAAAATAAGAGTTATTTCCTATTTGTACTTCAGTTTTAATAGATTAGATAAGTATTATGTAATTGCATAGTATTATGGTTTAAATAAAAGATATATGTATTTCGTTAATTGCTACTGTTTTTAACATTTTAGTTTTAAAATTACAATAACATGACTCTAGTGCAATATTTATTATTTTTATGTATTTTATTTATATATATATATATATATATATATTTTTTTATGCAATATTTATTATTTTTATGTATTGTATTTATATATATATATATATATATATTTATATTTCATTTGAACTGTTTTTATAATTCTAAGCTGTACTAAACCGTTTGATCTGCTTGATCTGCTTTTCTTCTGCATGATCTGTTTGATCTGCAACGCTTGAACTGCTTTTACCATTCGAAGCCTTAGATGTATTGGTTGCATTTCTGTTGGAGAAAAAAATTAAATATGTAAAAAAATTGAGTAATATATAAAGTATTTGAACCAATCTACTTATCGTTTATTAGTTTTAAGTTAGAAATCCATGATAATTTTGAATTTAACATGGTATCAAAGTTACATGATGTTGAGCTACTCCGTGAATGTTGTTTCCATAGTTGTTGATGCATGAATTTGAGAGAAAAGTGTTAATGAATGAAACTAAATTCCACATCGATAGTTGAAGAAATAATTAAATAATATATAAAAGTTTTCAATCAAATTATTGTCAATTGATTTTAAGTTGAAAGTCCATGATGAGTTTATGAAAGTTAACATGTATCAGAGCACGCCCACACTCGGACCATTAATTCAGTCTAGACAGTGGTTCGATCATCTCACGAAGTAATATTCTAAAGAAGGTTTAATTCCTTTCAAATCACTAAAAAAATAAAACATTATTTTAGAGGGAGTATAACAGATTACACGAGACTGATTGTTATACGCATAATTATCTTGAAGAAAAATGTTGGAAAGAAAATTTCATTTTAGAAATATATAAAAGACTTGAGTAATATATAAAAAATTAAACTAGTCCACTTATAGTTAATTGATTATCGAAATAGGACTTTATGTATATATTTTTGTTGGTGTTTGTCTGCATATGTAATCATTTATTGGTTAGAACATTAGAAGATGTTAACATCTGATATATAATTTGCTAACACGATATATTATTCAAGGGCTAACATACAAATCAGAGTTAATTATGAATCTTTGGCAAAGTTGGGCTCCAGTGTCCAAAGCGAATTTCGAAATTAACAATAAAAGGTGGGGCTCAAGATGTTGACGAGTGTTCTCGGACCCCTTCTCCTTTTCCTGTCTCTTTGAGTTTGGTTCTTTCACGTGCCGCCATGTTCACATTTCTCATCAAATACGTACATATATAAGTATTGAACGTATGATTAATGTATATTGTACATATTAACATATATACCTACCATTTTCCCTAGTGCAGAAGTATATATGTACGTGTACTTTAACCGAATATATTTTTAGTTTCTGTTTTATACATACAGGGTTTTGACATTTGTAGTATTTTTGCTGCATTTTCTGATTCAAATAACTTTTTGAGATATAAAGAAAACTGTATTGATTTTAAAATTTGTTTTGTTTTCATCACCTATGCACCAAATTTTATGTTCTTTTATTCAAATAAAACATTTAAAAGTAAACAGTTGTTGTGCTGTCTCTAACATCCGTTTTGTCATATTGATTGAAAATAATAGATTTTTTGACGAGAAAAGTGTCGCTAACTCACCACTAATAAAGTCTTATCAGTAGTTACGTGGTCCTATAAAACTTTTTGGCACTTCAAGAAAATAATACTCCCTCCAATTTTAAATATTTGATGGTTTATGATAATACATAGTTATTAAAAACTTGATTTTTAATTTTAAAAATGTAATTAAAATATAAATTAAAAATTATTAATTAATTACAAAATAGATTATAAATATATTATTTATTTTGAAATATCAAAAACTTTTTTAATTATTATCTATTCTGAAATAGAAAGAATACATAATTCTTATAAATTTAACTTTTTTTTTTCTTTTTTGGGGAAAGCAAACCCGCTGGTAATTATTATATTAGAGCATGTTTATTGCAAGGACCCTAATGGGGTCCTTGTCTTTTTTGTTATTTTTTTTTTTTTTTTTAAAAAAAAATTAAAAACACCAATCGCGGGCCGCCACGTGTCAGTGGGGCCCGCGAACAGTGTAAGAGACTTAGCAAATGGGTTCCTTATTTAGGGGATTTAAGGGATGTTGCTTGGGGGAATTAGTGGGTCTCACCCGCTAAGAGACCCACTAAGAGCCCCCAATAAACATGCTCTTAATAGCTAATTTATCTTATATTTTGGTTGCTTAAAAATGGAACCAAACACACCTGTTGCCTGTTGATAGGTATATATATTCCTGAAAGAAAACTTTGGAAAAGGCAAGTGAAACTAAATTATGATTACCAAAAAAAAGAAAAGTGAAACAAAAACAAACCTTTCGGCGATACATCGCGTGATGCCATGAACTTTTCTAGTTCAGACAACACAAAAGGTGTATATATTTGTTTCTTGCAAGTTTCAATTCATTCACATAGTCTAAATGTATATTTATGTATACAACGTTATGTTTAATTTACAGTTAAGAAACAAAGCATCAAAATTAAATAATAATCACTAATCACAAGCGTGGGTTTGCTTTCCCCCCAAAAAGAAAAAAAAATCACATGTGTGAAAAAAAAAGAAAAAAAAATCACATGTGTGAAAAAAGATTTATTCATCATATATTATGCCACAATTTGCGGGATTATTGTACTAATTAGCATTGCACTTTTAACGTTTACTTGGAATAGTAATATTTTAATCGAACTGGTAAGATTAAAAAACTTAAGAAGTTTGAAAATTTTAAACTTGTGTCGCCGTAAAGATTTGAATTATTAACCCCAATTTTCAAACCTAACACAAATTTATTTTAATTTATTTTCCAAAAGCTATATACAATTTACATTTTCTTTGTCATTTTTCTTCAAACGAAATTAAAACAAGCATCGGCAGATTTTTCAGATTGATTACATACAGAAGAAATCATTCCCAAAGAAAGGAAGGATGATTCACATTTCACACAATTAAAATTGAAATTCTTATAAAATTTCAACCAAAAAAATTAAAATTAAAGCAAGAGAAGTCTAATACTAAACAACCAGTGCAAATGATTCCTGGTCTAAACGTTCTAAGATTTTGTACCTGATGAAGTATGAAACGACCTCGTTTCATCAGATTCTTGATTACTCTGTTTCTTCTCTCTGTTCATCGTCGCAGGACTCATGAACTTCAAGAACGAACCTTCTGAAAGTTCCGACTTTTGCTCTCTCCTCTTGGCTTCTTCTATCATTCTCCTCCTCAGCTTCTCTTCCGCGTCTCTCATGAACTTGAACTTCGGCGGAGGCGAGGAAGACGACCTGAAAAACTTGTTGAACTCAAGCTCACCCTCTGTTTCGAACAGAGGATTGAGTTCATGGTGTGAGTAAGACCCCAAAGGTGATGACTTTAGTGTTGTCGGAGAAGCCAATGGTGTGACTCCAGGGGTATTACAGTCATTTACTCCAACCGGAACATCACTCAAGCTTCTTGTCCTCGATCTCGACTTCCCATCATCAGATTCCAAATCAGCTTTTGTCTCTTCCATGATTGTGAAGAGAAACCTCTGGTTGTGAAGCTTCATGAGCTCTGCTTCAAACCCTAGTTCTCCTTCTCCTTCAAGATGTTTCATCAACCCAAGCTCCAAATCTAGATTCCTCGAGACTTCTCCTTCTCTTTCGCCATTGTTGGCATGTAAAGACTGAGGCTTTTTGAAGCAGAAGAGCTGGATTAGTTCCTTAGCGTACCCACTTTGTTCTTCTTCTTCTTCTTCTTTCTCTTCTTCACTCTCTTGGCTTATGACTCTCTTCTTGTGCTTCTTCCATCTCAGAAGGTAATAGACTTCTGCAATAAGTGCTAAGAGAAGAAACACAAACACCAAACTCAACCCAATCCCTAACCCAATTATACTCTTCATCTTTCTCACCCAAAATGCTCACATCACATGGGAGAACCAAAAAAAAAACCCCTAACTTTTGGGTCCTTTGTGTGATATTACAGAGGAATGGAGCAAGATTTGGTTACCTTTTTACAGAGGATGAAAGCAAGATATTTTAGGAGCAATTAATATTGATAGAGAAGCTAAAGATGGAAACTTGCCTTGGTGGTGAGAAAAAATTATGGTTGAAAGAGAAAGATTAGATTTGTGTGTGTGTGAGAGAGATATAGATAGAGAAACTTCTCTTTCAAAGCAATTTAGGCTTACAAGTTGGGTACCTTGTAATACTTGGCACAGGAGAGCCAAGTCGTGGTGCCTTTAACACAACATTTTGAAATAAAAAGGAGAAATTAGGGTGCACTTTATGTTTTAGAGTCACCAATAACATCAGTATTGCTGAAATCCAAAAAATCTTTACTTTCATGAACTGAGGGAATAAGACAATTGTAAACCGTTTAAAACTAGTTTTAATAGATTAATCATGTTTATAACTTATATAATAAATATGCTATCGTGTTTTCAAAATGTGAAAATAACATATAATTTATTGTTCATCAGCTATATTAGTTTGATTGGGTAAGCATCTGCAAAAATATTTTTTTTTAAGTATTCAATCAATAGTATAGTACTATAGTGTTCTAAAATAGTCTACGTGTCCGCCTAGCTTAATCAATGTTTACGCGCTATACAGTAGTCGATCGTACTGATTTTTAAGTATCAACTAGAATTTGACCCGCGCAGCCGCGCGGGTTTTGTTTTCTTTTTTATATACATAGATATTTGTTTTTCATCATTAGTAACATTAGTCATATATTTAAATGTTTATATAATTATTACAAACACAATAATTTTATAGTATACATGTTAACATATACATAAAATCATATTTTAAAATTATTTTATATTTAAAATATATTAAATCTTGATTTGGATTTCAAAGTTAGATTACCATTTAGTAAAATTTCAATGTTTATTTAGATAATATATATATATGTATGTTAATTTTATTTTTATATGTTAATACCAAATGTTTCAATTCATTTCTTATTATATATTTATTTTATTGGATTTCCATATGATTATTAAATAAAATAATTTATATGTAATATTCATATTTTAAATTATTTTATATTTAATTTATACTAAATTCTGATTATGATTGCAAAATTAGATTATCATTTAGCAAATTTTTATGTTTATGTAGATAATATATTATTGTATATATGCCAAAATTTTACTCGTCTATCATATAGGTGCAATTTAATTTTCATATATTTCAAATTTTTAAATAAAATTATGTAAAATAGTATTGTTATATTACAATTTTTTAAAATAAATTTTCCGACAAAAATACAAATTTATAAAAATTTATAGTAATAATAGTATAAGCCACATAAACATTATTATAAGGTTAGATAATATATAACACAAAATTATATTAATTTATTGATAATTTTATTATATAAACTATAACTTGAGTATAAAAAGAAAACCCGCATGACCAATAATACTATAATAAATTCAAACATTATTATAAAATTAGATAATATATAACACCAAATTATAATAAGTTACTGATAAACTTTATTATATAAACCATAACTTTGTAGTATAACTATAATGTTATTCATATATTTAAATGTTTGTATAATTATTGCAAACACAATACTTTTATAGTTTACATTTTATATTTTATCTTATTCGATTTGAATTTAATTACTAAATAAATTAAAATATATAAGAAAAATCATATTTTAAAATTGTTTTATATTTAATATCTACTAAATTTTGATCCAGATTTCAAAGTTATATTACCGTTTAGCAAATTTTTATGTTTATTTATATGTTATATTATTGTATATATATAAGTATATAATTTTATTTTTCATTTTATAAAAGTACATGATTTTTATTTTTTCATTTTATAAAATATAATTGAATGTATATTAATCTATAATTATATTTTATATAATTCGAAATTAATTAAATATTTACATAATTTTTAATGTTGAGATCTTGATAAAATCTTTTTCAAAAGATTTGTTATAATTTTTAATATATATTTATATTTAAAATAAAAAGATATCAAAAGATATTATGATTAAAGTAGTTACAAATATTTTATCATTAGTTTTAATGAAATACATTTTATTAAAGTTTTCTAATGATGGTCCAAATAAAAAATCACACATAAAATGAGTCATGACTTCTATTTTAATAGAATAGATATTTAGAAAACTAAACTATTAATATTATTATATATATTATTTATATTGATTGTTACTTATTTTATGAATCTATATAATTATAACTATTATTTTTTTCGTTTTATATATTTAAAATATTTTTGTTTTTATAAATTTAAACTATTTATATGATAAACTATATTTTATTCATTAAAATCATATTTGAAGTATATTTTATGTTCAATGTTATAAAACTAATGATTATATATATATATATATATATACTTCATTTAGGCATCCACATACACGGTTAAGTGGTAGAAATTCATCTACCGCACAATGAGCGCATAATGCATTTTAGAACATTATAAAAAATATTGTAAAAGATTTACAAGATATTAATGCTTTAAATATTTTTTAATGCTTTCATATAAAGTTTGTTATAGTATTTAAATATAAAATGTATGATTTTTTAAATCTTTCTGTGTAATTATTTTATTTATTTTATATTATCAAAAATTTATGTTTATATCAAGAAATAAATTTTATATTTATAAAATATAATTACAGTTAAAATATTTTAAGTTTAATAAAAATTTCATATTTATAACATAATTTACTATATATAATTAAATATGGTTCATTATTTTCATGAACAAAAATGTAAAAATATATATACATATAATATATATATATATATATATATATATATATATATATAATATATATATATATATATATATATATATATATATATATATATATATATATATACATATAATATATATATATATATATATTCTTTAAATAATAATTTTTATATCATATATTATTTTGTAATAGTTATAAATATGAATCACTTATTTTTTTACCAATCCGTTTATTAAATATATTAATAAGCGTATATAGACTCTTTAGTGCTTCTATAACATATTAAGACTGTTTTATCATCATTTCTACCAAAACAATCTTAATTTTCTTTTTTTATAGATATATTAACAAGATTTCATTTTGTCTAAAGTTTGAGCTGATCACTTAATTAAAAATTTTATTTGTATAAATGTGAATTTGCTGATAGCATTTTTTCTTTCATTTGATTTTCACTATTTTAAAGTTAATTTTGGACAATATCTATATCAAATTTGAGATAATCATTATAATATTTTAGATGTAGACTTATAGTTATAAAAACTAAACTGAATGTTATTAATATATAAGAACTATAACATAATAAGAAAACATGTCTTTAACAACGAAGAGTTACATCAAAATTACTTCGTCGTAAATATACAAATCTATTAGTAGGATGTTACGATAAATCTACATTCATATAAAGTCTTTGTACATTTAGGACAAATACTATTCGTTATAATCGATATGTATTTTTCTAAGGGATTTATGACAAATTTTATAATTCGTTGAAAAGTCTTTGCAATATTACAAGTTTTTATTTCTTTTTCTCTGTCGTCCATATAAACAAAACAAACGACACCTACATATACAGACATGCAAATGAATGGTTTCTTGTAACACGTATACATGCTAATTGCAGTATACACCTTATTTTCTTGTTTTGTTAGTGATTAATATGCTATATATTAGTAGTAATATATTAAATATTTTTTCTGTTTCAAAATGATTCATGTTTAGAAAAGTTATGTTTTTGTTAAAAACATTTTACATTTTTAATGTGTATAATAATGATAAACTAGATTTTGATTCGCACAATTGCTCAAATTTTATTTTTATTTTATATAGATAATTTATTTTACATCATTAGTGAAGTTAGTCATATATTTAAATGTTTATATAAATATTACAAACACAATAGTTTTATAGTTACATATTAATATTAATTGTTTTAATTATTTTTTATTATATATTTATCTTTTTGTATTTAATTATTAAATAAATTAATACATGCATGAAAAATCATAACTGGAAGTTATTTTATATTTAATTTATACCAAATTCTGATCTAGGTTTTAAAGTTGAATTATTTGTTAGAATTTTTTTTATGTTTATTAGATAATATATTTTTGTATTTATAAAAGTACAATATGTTAATTTTATACATGTATTATATAATTACTAATGTTAATCTATTCTGCCAACATATTATATATTTTTAACATTAATATTTTCTATTTATGAAAATAAAATAGATTAATTTATAATATTTACTTCAATATAATAAATTTATTTAATAAGATGGATTATAGTTATAAAATAGATGAAAATAATACAACTTTTATTTTACATATTAATGTATAATTATATTTCATTACTAATTCAAAATTAGTTATATTTATATATTTTTTTAATGTTACGAATTTGCTAATATCTTTTTCAACAGATTTGTTAGAATTTTTAATATATATTTCTATTTAAAAGAAAATATATCAATGATATTATGATTAAAGTAATTAAATATTTTTTATTAGTTCTGTGAAATATATTTGTAAATTTTTTTAGTGATGGTCTAAAAAGAATCACAATGAAATGTTATGATTTTGATTTTAATAGAATAGATTATAAATTTTGAAGATATTAATTATATTTACTAAATTTTTATTTGTTAAAATTTATTTAAAATAGTTAATAAAAATTAAGATATTTATAATTAAAATTTAATGTTTTTTTAATATCTGTAAAAAATTTAAAAATATATTATTTTTTGAAATGGAGGAAGTATACGACAATACATTATTTTGTTTTCTTTAATTTATTGTGAGTTGCTAGAGCATTTTTGCGCAACTAAAACAATCAAAAATGACCGCAAAAAAAAACAACAATCAAAAATGATTAGAAAATGCCTCGTTCTAATACAAGAATGGATAACCATTAAGCAAAGGCGACTTCTGCAAGTAAATCTGCTAAGAGCATGATTAACCCAGCATCCCTGGGATGCTTATTTTTTTTTAATTTTTTTTTGATTTTTTTTTTAAAAAAATAAAAAAATTAAAATGAACCAATCGCAGACTGCCATGTATCAGTGAGACCCGCGAACAGTACAAGCAACCAAAAAAATTGGTGTTTATTTTGGCAACTTAAAAAGTGTTTCTTAAATTATTTATGGGACCTACTTAATTTTTTAATGTTTTTTAGTTAAGCACCCATGGTAAGCAACCATGGATAATTGTGCACTAAGATGCTGAATTTTCTAAAGATAAAAAAAAAACAGATTGAAAATGAAAGAGAAAAAAATATAAAGTTGATATCTATGAGAACTGCAAACTCTGCCCAATAGATTTTTGAGTTTATAGCTCTAAAAAAAACTCATGAGAGTCGGAACAATACAACATTTTTGAGTTTATAGTTCTAAAAGGCATCCCTCAAAACACACACACATTATATATATATATGCCATTAAAACCTTAACCAAGTTTCACACTTTTGAACTTTTTTAAAATAATTATTTTAGGGAAAACGAACTTTTTTCTTTTGGAAACATGGAATAGAAGAATTTCTTAGCTAACTTACTTAGAATTGTGCATCAATAAAAACGTTTCTCTCTCTAGTTTAGAAACCCTCTCAGGCACTACTAGTTCCCAGACAGTTTTAAGTGTCTGGTATTTTCTAGTTTGATCATCTTGCTTGATGATTTCAGTTGGGCTTTTAAACCTGTCTTAGATTAACTGTTTTCAGTTGATAAAAAAAAGATCACTTTGTTTATTGTTTTACAAAAGATATAGTTTCTGTGTTTTCTATTAAAATATTGTAATTTTTTAAAAAAAATATTATAAATTTCAAAAAAATTAATTGATTATATTAAATTACTATTGATTAATTATTGAAAATTAATAAATATAAAAATAATACATTTATTATAGTGGTTTATGATGTTTTTAATATGTGTGAAAACACAAAAATATATCTTTATGCAATAAAGGAGTATTAGTTATATGCTTGCAATTACTGCTGTAGGTCACACACAGTTGAAATAAAGCTTAGTCGCTAAAATCTTGCGATCAGGAACTAAGCTTACGCTTAAGCGTTTTCAAATTGATATGCAAACTATATGGAATGGTTTATCTTCTAAGTTAGCCTTTATGAATGACTGATTAGAAGCAGGGTGTTGCTTGTGGAATAAATGTGTAAAAAGAAAATGTATTATTCATAGCAAATATAACAATTTTTTTTAAAAAAGAATAACAATTTGAGATGCCACGAGGGGAACCCATGGAATATGATTGGATAGGATAATAAATAGACAAAGCCAAAAGCTTAGACAACCGTCGCCCACAGGCCACAAACTCATTATAGCTGTTTGTTCTCCCCTTCCAACCCATTATCATCGGTGGTTTTTTTAATTACTATTATATAGACAGAATGTTTGTTTTAATAATTACTTTATTTCGAATTGTTTTTCCTACAATACCGTTATAATGAGGTTTAAATACTGACTTTTTCTCTCCAGTATAAACTGGAGTAATTTGCAGTATAATATATTTTCTGCGAAAACACAATAAGTCACTTGTGCAAGGAAAAAAAATCGGAAAGATCCATTAAGTAATAAACTATTGTTTATAAGTCATGAGCGATGAACTCTTGCAATAAACAAAAAAAAAATATTTGATATAAATCATACTATTAAACTAAAAATGTGTTTAAGTAAAAATATTATAATTTGATTGGTTCTAAAATGTGATTTGTTTTAGATGATGTGCATTGATGATTGAATTATAACTCAATACCATTTAAGATTAGATTTTTGATTACACTGGTGACTAGACAAAATATTTAATTTAAATAAATAAATATTATTTAACTCATTTTCGTAGACAAACAAATTTATTCATTAGAGACTATAGAGTAATTAAACCACTGGATTATTATTATTATATACAAATTTCATCACTACTTTTATAATATTTAAAAAAAACAAGTTTATATTAATATATAATTATATATTATAAATCATACTAAATTATAAATCTCACATTTATATAAATTATATAGTTATATGTATAATATAAAATATAATGAGAATATAAATTTATCATATTCTAAAGTATATATATAATAAATATATCAATTTTATATGAACTAAATATTTTTATGTCAAATTACAAATATTTATCATATAATTGATTTTATTTTGAATTGTATGTACTATATGTTTATATTCATAAGTTATAGTTTTAACTGTTTTTATTAGGGTATTATAAATATAGAAATACATTTATAATATGTTTAATATGATCCTTTTGTTAATCCAAAATAATGTATTAGTGAAATTTTTCAACTAAAATCGTCAATTCACGTGATATTTTCTTTTCTAATATATTTTTTTAACAAAAGACTACAGTATTTAACCAGTTTGTAACAGAAATAATTTACAAAAAGTCCATTGCCTACATTCTGCAGTGATATAGTGGATTAAATTAATGATACTCAGGGCATGAATGGTTTTCCCGTTATCACCCGCAAACGCAGCTTTTGCGGTTGATAGCAGTTGTTGGCATTTTGCAACAATCATAAAAAATGCTATAAATCGATTCAAACCGCTATAAACCTCTAAAATTCAAAAGCTGGTTCCAGCTAGCGTTTGCGGTTGCGGATGGTTGCGGGAGAATAAAAAAATATTTTTTTTTCAAAAAATTATATAAATAAAAAATAAAAATATTTAACTAAAATTTTAAATTGAAATAATAGGTGTACCAATATATATATATATATATTATATTTTATATTATAAAACTTTCAATAAAAATATTTCTATATTTTTAAAAAAATTAAATAGTATAATTTTATAAATATAATTTTTAAATTTATTACAATAATATGATTTTTAATATTTTTATAATTATATAAAATATAAATATTGCTAATTTATTATTTAACTATTGCTGCATTTGGAAGTTAACCAGTCATAAGTATTCCACAAACGCAACAATTTTTAACCGCTTTACCAGTCGTCCAAATCTCTTAATAACGCATAAAACCGCAACCACCCGCATCCGCAAACGTCCGCAACCGCAAACGCAACCGCTGCGGTTACACCAGTCAGCCCCTCATTTTGTTTGTTTGTTTGTTTTTTTGTAAAAGAATGATATTCAGTTTGTTGTCTTTCACAAGTATATGAGGCAATTCATCAGGAAAGCATCTATATATATTAATCAATTAAACAATATTTAATATTCATTTATAACTGGAAAAGGAATTATCTCTATATTCATTATACCTCTCGATTCTAGTTTAAGAATCTAATTCTCGTATTTACAGATAGTTTAAAACACTAGTGTTATTTGACGGAAAATGTGTGTTTGATTTGACAATAGTTTTGAATGCACAATCACAAAGCGGTTATAAAGTGGTCAATCACAAAATTAACTCAGGTTCAAATGCACTTCCATATATTTCATTTTATGGTCACACTGTTATGAGACTATGCTTTACACTTCATTTGAATGCCCAAAGAAAACGTTCATCCGTCAGCTACATTTTTTGGGAGTTAGTCTGATTCTTGTATAGATCCGGAATATTTCATGTTAATAAAAAAAATTGAATCCACAAATAAATCAATCCAATGTCTTGAATATTTTGGATATACAACTGTTGCTGAGAGTGAGAGAAGAAACAGGGACTGATTTTGGCCCAATTCAAACCAAAAATTCCAAATGGCTCATACTGGTAAAGAGTGAAAGTTTTAATCTTAGGAAAGTAATAGAAAAACTTAATGAAAATATAGCATCCGGACCTCCTATACTATCAGACCAGTTCCACCTCTTCCAAAATCTTTTAATTACTCGGTTAACAGTTACCACTTTTAGAATTTAGATAATACCTTGGCAAGGGAAATGAACAAATATACGGAAATTGTTGATGGCAAAGAGTATTTTGTATGAATGTTTAAAAACATGTAAAGTTTTAAAGCATTTTGATGTTGTAAAATATAAAATATTTACTTTTAGTTAGTGTTCTAAAGTGTGTTTTAGACATTCGTCTAATTAAGTAGCATTTAAGCGATATGCAGTAGTCAAGTGTACCGTGTTTATATTATATAGTGTTTTATGCAGAATTTATAAAATTGAACACATAATAGTGTTATGTGGGCATTATGTAGTATACGAATATTATTAAACGGATTTTAAGTATTAATTTCTAAAAACTAACTATTATTATTACATATCTGCTCAAAAATATTATTATATATAAATATTATAATTTATATTAATTTTACTTATTTTACAATTTTATATGATTGCAGCTATTAATTTAATTATTATTAAAATAATTTTAAAGTTATATATTTGTCATTTTATATATTTGTCATTTTATATATTTAGAGTGTAATTTGATATTATTTAAATATGTTGAATTATAATTTTATACAAGAAATTATATTTGAGGTATAATTTATGTTTAGTTTTCTAAAAATAAAGTATATATACTAATCTTATATTTATTTAGCAGAAATATATATATATATATATATATATATATTTATTTATATGTCACGTAACAAATGTACATCACGTTTTAGAACACTGTTTATAATTTTTATTTTCTTAGTTGATTAAATTGTGTAATTAATTATATTTCATAATGTATATTACAATAAGTTTCCTTAAAAAGTCTTTGTATTCTATAATAAGTTGGATTGTTTTTAATATATATTTTAGTGTTATTTTATAAATAAAGTACTTTTAGTATTTGTGCTTTTACTTAAAATAAATTATATTTTGAAGTAGTAGTAAATATAACATAAAAAAATAACATGTATGTACAAAAACTTAATAGTACGTGTATAGATGCATAATGCGAACTCATACATTCGTGTTAAAAAAATTAAGATACAAGCGTATCATACCCAGCGACACCAACACATAATTGCCTTTTAGTAGGGTTAGGTATTTTATCCGTTAATTTGATTCGATTCGTTATTCATTCGATTTTATCCATAAAATCCGGACATTCGTAAGTTATTGAAGCAAAGCAAATACAAAAAATTAATATCCGTTAGAAACGAAACAAACAGCAAATACTAAAATATCCAGAGCCAGATATTCGATCCGACCTAACATTATACAAATAAATGTATATCTACGAATAAATATAGATTTTATATGTATTATTTTGTAAAATTATTATTTTAGCATATTATTTCATTAATTTTATTTACAATTTACTTATAACTTTTTTGATAAAAACGACAACTTTCTAAAATTTGTGTGTTTATAAGAAAATTGGATTAATTTTAGAAGTTTATAGAACATATAGTTTTATTAATTTTTATTTTTTATTCTACATTTTGTAAAAATCTTTTTGAAAACAATTTTTTTATTTAATCTTTTTAGATTTACTTATACAAACAAAGTATATGAGATATTCGTAAATATCAGTAGATATTCACAAATATGCAAAAAATCTAAATATCCAGAAATTCGGATATTCATATTTCTTCGAAACAAAGCAAATCGAAAATTTAGATTTATGTAATATACGAATAAATCATAAATACTGAAATTATGGAGTTATTCGATCCGTAACATTTTAGGGTACTGTTTTGACGAAAATACTCTCACCTAATATATAGTAGCATATTATATCAGAGTCTTTTAGGGTACTTATATGTATATGTACGTATTTTTGCGGGAAAAGGCCAATCAGTGCATGAACTAGGACTTTATTGTCTAATTGACATCTAACTATCTAAAATATTTGACTGTATGATTCTATACCTAGACTTGTTAACTTAGAATAAAAAGTTTTAAAATACATGTAATTGAGAGCATGTCAATTAGTATAAATGAAACGACTATGCGATTTGATACATAAACTAATAGCAAATTTGAATTTAATACTTAAACTTATAACAAAAAGGCTTTAAGTACCTGCTCGTATAAGAGTTTGTAGTTGAATTTACCCGAGTAACTCCAATACTATTGTTCTCTTCAAGAATTTTATTTTTGTGTATATAAATTAATTATATCAAATATCTTATATATAGGTTGTGATTGGATTCATAAGAATAAAATGAAGTAAATAAAAAGGTAGAAAAGAGTAGGAAATATATATATAGTAGAATATAGTGAACTGTCATTTATTCTAGTAAAATGTTATTACTCTAGTAAAATATAGAGTAAAGTTGAATGTGTCTTTTTCTCTGTTTAAATATTAACTAGAGTAAATGATATAAAATTATGTTTCACTTTGATTGGTAAATTTATAGTGGAATATAGAGTAAATTGGCATTTAGAATAGATATTTACTCCAAAAACACCGTCGAATCACACCAATTATCTATTTAATTCTAACAAAAAACTTTGTTATTTAATTTAATAATATAACTTAATCCATACTTCATTTTTTTCAATTTTCATACTACTATCTTGATATTATGGTGGTTATCATTTGTACTGAATACAATAAAATGAATTTCAGTCACCTTTAAGCATTTAGCAAAAACATGGAATTTGAATATATGTTGAAGAAGATGATCAAAATAAAAGGTTTTATATTTTTTTTTGCACACATAAACATTGATTTTATATGAACAAGAGTGGTTAATGATATGTGGTTTACCTGTGGAAGACCCAGGTTTAAAGCTAAATAAGTGTATTTTGTTTTGTTGAAACTAAGCTGGCTCGATTATAAATCGTTCCACATCAGTATTTTACCGACACTGCTATAGGTCACATGTATTTAAAAGTCTTTTATCTTAAATTTAGGAATTAAATTCAAATTTGTTATTAATCCAGATATTGAATCGTATCGACATTTTTTAAACTAGTTGACTCATCTACAAATGTTCGACATTAGCATTTTACCGACATGATATCAATTGTAGATATTTAAGAACTTTTTATTCTAAGTAAGTATTAATTCAAATTTGTTATTAATCTAATTATTGGATCGTACAGTCAAATATATTACAATCAGTTACTCGATATAGTCCTAGTTCAGGCACCACTAGGCCTTTTTTCCCGCATTTGCTCATGAACAGACATACCGCAGTATATTATAATCCATTTTGAGATATATCTTTGGCAGTGGAAGAGTACTGAGACTATTTTTTAAAATGCCTTTTGACAAACTAAAAGACCTTATTTCATGCTCAATCATTTGTTTTGGGCCAAAATAATGCTCGAATATACTGATTCAACTCTAAGGCTTTTGGCAAATAAACTTTTTTTAGGAATCAAATAGCTCAAATTTCACATTCTTTCTCGAGGCAAATCTCTGGTCCTATAGTTTCGTAGGTGCCAAAAAGACTCAAATTGAAGCCATGCATGTCTTTGCTTTCACAACTTGTCATTCCCCATGCAACTCCCCACCATATATATACATATATATTTGCATATTACACATTCCTTTTTAAGACAATTTTAACTAATTCAAAGTTGTACAATGGCGTCAATCAGCTAGTCAGGACTAAAGAAAGTTTAGTTTTGACTTTTTCTTCGACTAGTCCAGATTTCAGGTTTGCAAGCTAAATTATGAAAAATGTTGTTTATAATGTATTTTCTATGCAAAGCGCCATCATTGTGGTTTAAACCTGTGATACAAAAAAAAGAGAGACCATATTCACTATATTTTATTATTTTTATCTCTAAAATAGAAAATCTTTATAATGGAAGTGATGTTTACTCCGATGTATTTTTCTAAATTTTTTTTTTTTTTAATATAAAACAAAAATTAGAAAAATGTTATTATAGAAAAATGCTACTCCCTTTAATTTTTTTATCTTAATGTACGGAGATTAAGACATTTACATTCATTTTAAAAGTATTTTTAAAATTATAATTTTAAAATTATTTGACCAATTATAAACCTTTTAAAATATCATGTAAAAAAACGGAAAAAATATTTTTCTTTATTTCTAGAGAAAAATATAACAATATTTATCATAGAAGAAAAGATGAAAATGTTTTTCCTTTGAATACTATTATAAAAATGAAAATAACATAAGGTTAGAGATCTTCTTACAATGGTAGAAGTCTCGCTTTAGCATTTCACAGTGTTTTTCTGAGGTAAACAATTACATCATTTCAAACTGTTAGACCATGATTATAGGGGGTTTTTTAGAGAGGTTTTATAGAGTGGGAAGGAAGTGGGGTCCACAAAAAAACAAAAAATTACCCCCTAAAATCACTAGTTAAGAACTGAATTTATGGTGATTTTTACACTGTTCGTGAACTCCACTGACACGTGACGGCTCGCGATTGGTTCACTTTAAAAAAAAAAAAAAATAGAAAACCCAATAGGGTTTCTGGGTTAACGATACCCTTCTTTAGCCGTCTTTATTTTAAGTTGTCTTGTTTAGCCGTCTTTATTTTAAGTTGTCTTGTAAAATGCGTGTACGACTATAGTTGTATAGTGATAGGACGTATTGTTCCCTTGTTTTATATGATGTTTGTTTTTTTGAAAACTAAAATTGTTCTGTATGATGTGTATAATCGTTCTTATTTTGTCATCAATATATTCCTTAAAATTTATTTTGTTTGAGAACATTTTTATTTATAGTATTATATAAAATTCTCTTAGTATCAATTGTAAATATATCGTTGTTTTTAGGGCATCTCCAACCCTATTCCATTTTCTCCTCCAAATACCATTTTGAAGTAAAATCTACTCCAATCCCACTCCATTTTTAACTCCAAAATGGAGTAATGGCTAGGGTTACTCCATAAATGGAGTAATCTTACTCATTACTCCATTTTGGAGTTTGAACTTTTTTATTTATGATATAGTCTTTTAATTCTTTAATATTTTTATTTCTTATTTAAATAGTATTTAAAAATAATAAAATAACATGAAAAATAATTGGATATTCCACAAAATAATATTTAATATTCTACATCAAAATGCATAAAGTAATTATATAAGTAAACACAAATAATATAAAATAAAAATAAAATAACATAAAATAGATTTAATAATCCGGTAAATCGCATTTGGAAAGATATTGAACGTGCATTTAGAGTTCTACAGTCACGCTTTGCCATTGTGAAAGGACATGTTCTTTTTTGGAAGAAAATTTGTTACATGACATCATGACTACATGTATAATTTTACATAACATGATAATTGAGGATGATCGTGAACTTGATGCACCGATCGAATTGGAGGAGAAGCTCGATTTACGATTTCAAAATTTTCTTGCTCGATTTAGGAATATTAAAGAAGCTCATTTTTCATTACGAAATGCATTAGTTAAGAATTTGTGGGAAAAATATCCTAATAATAGTTATTGAACCAACATATGTATTATTTTTTTATCATTTCTTGTACTTTTTAATAATAAATTTTTAATTTAAATAAATTCTTTTTAAGGAATATTTGTAAACATAAGATAATTTGGTATTTATTGGTAAATTCTTATAAGTAGGAGGTATTAGTAATAATTATTAATTATATAAATATAGAACTATTTAAGAATATATATTTTTAGAGTAATACATTGGAGTAAAACTCAACTCCATTTTGGTGTTACACCATTTTAGAGTAAAAAATGGGGTAATACATTAGAGATGCTCTTATACGTGTAAACGTTTATACATGTAGATGTAGGCGTGCATTCAACATGATTTGCCACTCAACTGTTGTATGCTAAAGTTAAGGAACATTTATATATGATGTTTTTCTCGTACGTATATATAACCAGAAACTAACTATCTGGAAAGAAAACAACTGACCCATATTTGAACTCGACACTTCGTCTTCACCTTGAGATATGATCTACATCGGACTTGAGAAATAAAACCACGAGGCGAGGCAACTAAAATAAGCTACTAGAATTTTCTATTTTGACGGTTACTATAAATAGGATCGCGGTTTTGTTTCTTTGCCAAACATTTCGAAATCGCTAAGAAATTGAAGAGCCAACCGACTCTATTTCATATTGTCGTGTTATATAAATAAATATATAAAATGAAGTATAATAAAATACAAAGATAATGTCAATTTCCGAAGCAAACCTAGATGTATAGGCTTCTCATGACCTACAAAGAACACAATCCAACCAGCTATCTTTTGCCGCCCTATTATATTAACGTTCGTATTTATCCTTACTGTCTCTTTCATTTCCAAGACTTATGGCTCTCCTTCATTAAAACACTTCACAAAAGAAAAGAAAAAAACATTCGTAATCCCCATAAAGAATAAGAAAAGTTATTAAAACCACATAATTTAAACACTTATATCCACACATATTGAATTTCACGTGGGAGTAATAAACAATTTGACATTGACAAGTAAGTATTGTGTTATCATTTTCTATTAGCCGCAGTTTAAAACAAATTAATTAAGTGATATTTTAAATCTTAAAAAAGTAATGATTGATTTTACAAAAGAAAAACCAGAATAGATCCAAATTGTTTTTTTTCTTTTCTTCCAACTGTCTTCTCATAAAGAGTAGCCTCTTTTTTACCATTTCAGCCGCTCCGTGCCATGTTTTCAGAGTCTTCAGCACAGAAAACGACACGCATGTCACTGTCTTTCTCTCTTCATTTCATTTGACTCTTTTCCACTCCCTCACTAAATTGCTATATAAATATAAGAGCCTCTCCATGAGTTTCATGCATCACTCAAACCCCACCAAAAATCTGCATCCAATAAATCTCTAAAAAAAACTTAAAATGGAAAAAGATGGGAAGGAAGGAACGGCAAGCAGTTCAAGGTGGAACCCAACGAAAGAACAGATAACGCTTCTTGAGAATCTTTACATGCAAGGGATACGAACACCTAGCACCGATCAGATACAGCAGATCACAGGTAGGCTTCGTGAGCACGGCCATATTGAAGGTAAAAACGTCTTTTACTGGTTCCAAAACCATAAGGCTAGACAACGCCAAAAGCAGAAACAGGAGCGCATCGCTTACTTCAATCGTCTCCTCCACAAAACCTCCCGTTTCTTCCGCCCACCTCTTTGCTCAAACGGCACGTAGTTCTCTTCCATCTCACTCTCTTATACGTGTTTTCTTATTGGTCACATAAAATCTAGTACACAAACATATATATAACCGGTTTCTTGTCCGTTGATAGAATCGTTTTCTTATCGTAGAAATGCTTTTAAATGTATATATATATAGGCTAACTGTTTTTTTTTTCATTTTAATTATATTTATACGGTTTAAACGTTGCTAAACGTATTGTAATTTTGTTCTTGTTGTTGTGAAGTGGGTTGTGTTAGTCCGTACTATTTGCAGCATGTAAGTGATCATCACAATCAACATGGGCATGGAAGTGTATACAGACATAGTAACAACAATGCGATGGTTCCAAGTGGTGGCTACGATAAACGCACAATCACAGATCATAAGAAGCAACTTTCAGACGTGACAGCAACTGCAGCAAGAATGTCAATGTCATCAAGTTCACTCAGATTTGACCGATCTGCCCTTCGCGATCACGGTTATTACGGCGAGGACATTAACGTCAATTCTAATGGACGGAAGACGCTTCCACTTTTTCCACTCCAGCCTTTGGATGCGGCTAATGACGGTTTTACCCCCGTTCATGTCTCTCCGGTTAATGGTTTCGGCGTTGGCGGTGGACGAGAGCAGCCGTTTATTGATTTCTTTTCTGGTGGTTCTAGTAGGTTTTATTAAAGTGCAAATGGGTTGTAACGAAGGGTTTTAATGGGAATATAACATTTTCTTTAATCATTTCTTTTCTATTGAGTATTCTGAAAATAGGGATGGACATTTGAAACAACATAAAAAAAAAAAATTGATCGAAAATAGAAGATGTTGTATTATATCTTTTATAGTTTCGTATTTTAAGATATTATTCTTTTGATCTTCTATATTATTTTATATTTTTAAAATAAAATATTAATAAAATTAATTTTAGCCATACTGCTTTAAGGTATTAATTAAAGGAAGAAAACGATTGAGTGCATGAATATATATAGTAAAATAAAGTTCTTAAATAGTTTTAATATGTGAAAAACTTTCAAATGACATTTCATTCCAACTTGTTTTGTGCAACGGAAAATGACAAATATATATATACCAGTTATTAACTTGTTATTATGTAGTACTCATTATTGAGTATTTAACTTATATATACCAGTTATTTAACTTGTTATTATGGAGTATTTAACTTATTAATCATTTACCTTTAATTGTTTAAAATTATATTTTTTATATTTGCAGCAAGGTCTTAAATATACATAGTGACTGATTAGTAATTAGAGACTAACTTGGAGTAGAAAAATAGGTGAAAAAGAGAGAAAAAAAGTTAGTGGAGTAAATGTTGTTACTATGATGAATTCTGGAGTAAAAATGAGTGTAGATTTTTCTTTGATTCAATAGTAACTAAAGTAATACGATTGAAAACCATTTCTTTTGATTGGTAAAAATTTAGTGAAACTCAGAGTAACACAAGAGTTAGAGTAAATGTTTACTCTACAATGACCATTTAGTCAAAGCCATAGATTATCTTAAAATGTTAACAGTAGAAGGTGGTTGTTGCTATTATGGTATGTAGTCAATCACTTGTCAAATAAAATGTAGTACTATACTAGTTACATTATAATACCATCCAGTTAATTCAATTTATAACTGAGAGACACGTGTATCAAACGTCAAAACTCACAACTCTCCCAACTAGCATAGTCACATTCTCATATAACTTCTTAATATTACTTAAAACTTCCTCTCTCATATTCGCAAGGCGATTTTCTAGAACCCTCGGGGATTTTCAAGATCGATCTTCAATCATATCCAAAAATCAATGATCTTAACATGCAATCGGACGAGCGCAACACTGATCTTAGTCAACAAGCCTATCAAGATCCTGATTCTACTAAAATCATATGGAAGGCGTTATAAGATATTCGATTAGGAGCAGATAGATATTTTTGGTTGGTTCATGAAAATGTCCAAAAATAATTCAAAAAGGATCATCGACTATGTCTAGTGGCTAAGGGTCTCAACCCGGATCATCAGAACGCAGCAGAAATCAAGGTATCGCTTTCTAGGACATGAGAACTAGTAGGGAAGGTAGAAGGCCAAGTGAAGGATGATGAGACAATCAACTTCTACTTTACCACGAAACATCACTTACTCACGGTGTTAGATAAGTATCCATATAACTATAGAGGCTAGTTAGTTGCTTTAGATAGGTGGTGTAATCGAAGTGAGCCAACGTTAATGGAAAAAATTCCTTTTAAAATCATGATCTAAAAACTTCTAAACATCTATCAACGACATAGTATTATTGAAAACATTGGTTCAAAGCTGGAACAAGTGGAAGAAGTAACTATTATTGAGCCTACAACAAACAGAGAAGCACAAGTATGGGTGAAGATATTGTTTGATGTTGATGAGGAGATTACTCTCACAAGGACAGTTGAGATTATAAGGAGAAAGAACCAGTGGAGCTAGACTTTAGGTACATGGGCCTTCAAAAGTTTTGCACTCTATGTGACAGTCTAAAGCATGAATTTGAAGTCTGTGAGAAGTATGCTCAGATGCAAAAAAAAAGCAATATGAATTAATGGATACTGGTACTAATCCATATATGTCTATGAAAGAGCGATCAACTGCCATTGGAGAATACATTACAATCGGAGTATGTTCAGGTATTGCAATGAGTATACAAGATGTCTATAACCAGTCAAGCATTCCTGCAATACTAAAAACTCAACAGCAATTGCATCAGTCTACTCCGACTCCAACTGAACAGCAAGGAGCTTCTCCACACCTTTTACCAGAGCAAGGCATCAAGAGAAAGAATCCTGATGAAGAGGCTACTACATCTTCAAAAAGGCTTGAAACAGAACACACTCACAAGGGTTTAGTGGGTTCTCCTCAAACCACTCAATCACCCACAAAGCTTTTACACTGGAATTGTCAAAGCCTGGGAAGCTCCTTCACAATTCCTCACGTAAAGGATATTAAAAAATCCTTTACTCCATACATTATGCTTCTCGTGGAAACAAAGAATGTGGATAGTTATGTACAAAAGCTAGCTAAAGACTTAGGATATGAAAACTCCTATGTAATATCGGCTAATGGAAGTAGTGGTGGTGCGGTATTTTTTTGGGGTGACAGGGTTAAATTAAGTTTTTTTGGATAATCGTACTTTGTATTGTACACATATGACGATTGAAGATGACTCAAAATTGTTTTGGCTGTCTTATATTTATGGAAATCCTATAACCAAGTATAGGAAGGAGCAATGGAATGACATGATGAGATCATAATATGCAGGTTTTGTGCAGGACAAGCCAAGAATACTAGTGGGGGATTTCAATGATATCAAAAGCAAATCTGAGAAGAAAGGAGGTAAAAGGTTTGTTAGTTCACTTTCCTTATTCAATCAAATGCTTTAAGTATTAGGTCTCTATGATGTTAAAATGTTAGGAGGGAAGTACACATGGATAGGAAAGCGATCCAAATACTCGATTATGTCTAGAATAAATGGAGTCTTAGCTAATTGTGAATGGTTAGAGATGTATCCCATGTCTTTTGTTACTCTTCTGCCATGTATTGGGTCAGATCATAACCTTTACTTTTGGATACTAAGGGTAGTAAGTGGAAGAAACCAAAAAACATTTAGATATGACTCAAGATGGAGACTTTACTCTGATGTTAGTAATGTCATAAAGAAGGTGTGCAACCAAGAAGGGAATAACATATCAACAAGGGATATATATATACGATAATCAAGAACTGCTGAAATGCCTTATCACAATGGAGAAGTAAACAGAACATGAACTCAGGGAAGATTTTTTCTAAACTCAAGGAAGATATTCTAAGTGTATATGAAGCTCCATCGATTGATTATGTACATCTTACTAACCTTAAAACTCAACTGCAGCTTCAATATAGATTGGAAGAAGAGTATTGGAGGATCAAAAGCAGAGTTATATCGTTACAAGCATGGGATAAAAACACTAAATACTTTCACGCCAAAATGAAGCAAAGACGCAATTACAACATGATACTTCACCTTCAAGATGAGCATGGAAATGTGTTCACAACAACTAAGATATATACTTACACATAGAATAATATTTCAGTCATCTTTACACTAGTACCGAGACTAAAATAAGTCCACATCTAATGGAAGGTATCCCTCTTTCAGTGACGGATGAGATCAACAAAAAGCTAATTGAACCTGTCACGGAGAAGGAAGTGAGAGATGCAGTCTTTGCCATGAATTCTGACAAGGCCCCTGGTCCAGATGGAATATCTGCATATTTCTACCGTCTAAACTGGGATACTCTCAAAACAAGTGTCTTGTCTTTTATCCAACATTTCTTTGAAATAATCAACTAGACACCAAGTTGAACCATACCAATATATGTTTAATCCCAAAAAGATAACCCTGTAACAATTAAAGACTACAGACCTATCAGCTTAGCTAACATAGCTTACAAGATTATCTCGAAAATATTAGTTGAGCGTCTAAAACTCTGGTTGAATGATATCATTACTGAGAACCAGTCTTGATTCATCCCTGGGAGACTCATCATAGATAATGTTCGTATAACTCATGAACTAATACATTCCCTTAATACTAGAAACCTTAAACATAAGTTCATGGCTCTGAAACTTAACATTGCTAAAGCCTTCGATAAGGTTGAATGGAAGTTTGTTAATGTAGTAATGGAAAAAAATGGGTTTCTACAAGAGATGGAGATGCTGGATCATGAGGTGTATCACCACGGTTTCTTATACTGTCTTGATCAATGGTGAACAATCAAAAGTCATCAAGCCACAAAGAGGACTTAGGCAAGGTGATCCTATTTCACCTTATTTATATATCCTTTGTACGGAGGGCCTATCTAGGTTAATCAAGCAAAGTATTCAGAAAAAGAGATTAATGGGTTTAAGACATCTAGAAGTGGACCTCTTGTTTCTCGCTTGTTTTTTTTTTTTTACAGATGACTCCTTAGTGTTCTGCAAAGCTATAGAAGAAGAAGCACGTAACATGGCTCACATCCTCAATACCTATGAGACTATGAGAAAGTCTTAGGTCAGCAGGTTCATTATATGAAATATGCAATTTCATTTGGCAAAGGTACTTCGAAACAAACTCAAGATAAGATCATGAAGGAAATTGATATATCTAGGCTTGGTGGATTTGGTAAATACCTAGAACTTCCAAAACATATAGGAAGAAACAGACATGAAACTTTCCAATACATAACTCAACGAATAAAAAACAAGTTGGAAAGTTGGTATTCAAAATTCCTTTCGCCTGCAAGGAAATAGTTTTACTAAAGGAAGTAATAACAACTTTGCCTGCTTACACCATGTCTTGCTTTTTGCTACCTAAATCACCCTAAAAGAAATAAAAAGTGATAAGAATTCAAATCTCTGGATAGCTTGGAATAAGATTACGAGTTCAAAAAGGCTGGAGGCTTAGGATTTAGAGATATGTTAGCTTTTAATAAAGACCTCATAGCTAAACAATCTTGGAGACTTATCACTCATCCTTCATCCCTAATGTCAAGTGTTTATAAGGCAAAATATTACAGAAAGACAACCTTCCTCGAGGCAAAAACTTACCAAACTTCTAGCTTTGCTTGGAGAAGTATAATTCAAACTCTATCGCTTATCAACAAGGAGATCAAAATGGGTAGTGGGAAACGGAAAAAATGTTAGATTTTGGAAGGATAACTGGCTTCATGGAACTGACTCCTCGCCAATGGGCCCTGGAGCAGAATTGTATCCATCTCTAACGGTCAAGGATCTTTTTGTTTCAGGTACAAAACAATGAAATATATCGAAGATCAGAAGCTTGGTAAGAGATAAGATTCTAATAAAATCTTAGAAATAAGCCAAGCTCTACAGGGAGTCAAGACATATTATGCTGGAAGTATGGTGGATCAGGGAATTACACAGTCAAAACAAGATACCACCTACAAAGAGCTATGGATTGCGAAACACAACCGTCCCAGATATCGCCATTGCACATAACCTCACGCAATAATATGTTGACCAAGCTGTGGAAAATTGATATTCCGCCTAAACTCAAAATGTTCTGGTGGAAGGTTTTACATAATGGGCTCTCTGTACTCGAAAACTTGGTGAGAAGAGGATGTAGACTCAACAACATTTGTTCAGTCTGTGGGGGAGTAACCAGAAAGCATAGACCATATGCTAATACAATGTAGAGTAGCTTGGGAAATATGGTCTCTTTTCTTAAAAAATGAAACCTCTCAGATAAATCGTTCTAGCTCATCTTATGATCTTTTTTTGTATTGCCTCTAGAAAGTTTTGCGGGAACCAGGGGATGCTATCTACCTTTTCTAGGGTGGAGGATTTGGAAGATGCGCAATAAACTTGTTTTAGAAAACAAAAGAGATCATATAATACACATACTTAATGCGGCATATATGGATGTGAAGACATGGAACGAAGCTCTGTCACTAAAAGAGCCTAATACACATGTTACCTCAACTTTTAGTCAAAACTCAGTGCAAGAAGTCCTTATAGAAGAAACATAGTTATATTGTATTAGATGCTTCATGGAAGTCACTAAAAGATAAGATTGGAGTCGGATGGTCCTTATACAGTAAACAAGGCATTCCTAGATTTCAAGGAAGCACTGCAATAGAGCCTACAAGATCATCACTGGTAGCAGAGGCAATGGCTTTGTGGACAGCTGTTCAACAACTTCATATATTGTAGTATACCAAGGTAACATTTCTAGAGGATTGTTTGAAACTGATAAAAAAATTACAAGACATAATTACAAGCAAACATGGTCAAGGTGGACATGTTCCTGTAGTGATTAATATAGTGCAAGACATTGGTGTAATAGCTACAAAATGTAATTTTAGTTTCAAATATATCCCTAGAAAACTATTAGAAGTTGTTGATAGATTAGCCAAAGAAGCTAGAATTAAGGATAAAGCTTATGTCATTTCTTGGCTAAACTATTAAGTCATTATACTTGAACATTTATAATAATAAAATTGAAAGGTTGATAAAAAAACATAGTCACATTCTCCAAAATCCATTGGATAACGTTTCACATTTCGATTAAAGCATTATCCACATTATGCTATAAGTATTAAATACATACCCTCGTGAAAGAGTAGTCCAATTTTCGTTTAAAGGGTTTTATTTTATATTATGTATTGATCATTATTTTTGTTACTTTTTAAATGTATTTTTATATTTTTTCGTTACGTTTGTTCGCTGGAAGAAGATCCAGTCTTAATTTCTTTGTGGTTGAGTAAGTTTTCTAACATATATATTCCGACAATTTGAATAAAGTAAAGTTATAATTTTATTATGTCGTTGTATATTATGTAATTGATTTATTTGGTATAAGTTATCTAGTTTCAATTTTTATTTTATTTGTTTTCTTTCCGTTAGCGTTTTCAAATATATATATATATATATATATATATTAGTTTCATATCAAATATTAAAAAGTATAGTTGAAATTTTTTAATTGGTACATAACATTTTATCTTTTTAAAATTATTGGGATACAATAATTATAGAGCTTGTATTCACATCACTTACAAATCATATATTTATTTTATCATTCAAAACAATTTAACAAAAAATGTTTGATTTATTTTAAATTATAAGTTACACTAAGTTTTATTATTTTCTTATAACATTTTTCAAAAATTTTGTTATTAACATTTTTATAATTCATGTACTTATTTTATTTTATTTTCAATATTTTTCTATTTTGACATCAATAGTAAGTAAAATGTATTTTTTAAAAAAAATTAGTCGATTGGATTTAACACAAAATATGGATCTTTGATATTTTATACATTTATTGTTTTGTGAATTCAGTGATATATTATTTAGAATTTACTAAAAAATATTTATATAATACAAAAGTAATAGCTAATCCATTATAATTTTTTTTATAATTAGGTATGCAAATTGAAAATCTAATACTAATTATTACTAATTAGAAAGATACATGTTTGTTTGAATATTGTATATGCTATTATAATTAACGTCCAAGTAAAACATGTTATTCGAATAAATAATTTATTCTTACAAAATAAATTATATTAATGACTTTTTGCAAATTGGACTCAAAATTTAAAGTCAATAACACATGATGTTTTGAAACTTTCATTTGCACTATTCACCCAAAAAATTGGATGAAAACACCATTATTTATTTTTCAAAAATGAGTATTTCACTTTATCATCCTCATCTTCATCTAGTTTTTACAATATTGTCATTGCCATAAATACAACAACCACCATGAACAAGCAATTTGAAACTCTTAATGCATCTAAAATCGATTACCAATCTTCTTATCTCGTTTCTTATGCTCAAAAACTAATTTTTTTTTCATTTTCATTTTCTCTCTATATTCATCTATTCTAAATTTTGTAAGAAACAAACTCATGATTCTTGATCATTAACAAGTGGACCTGTTCCGGAAGACAACTTAGAAATCTTCCAGAATTTTATTTTGAGATTCTGGTCAAACTTTGGTTATCATAGAAGACTTTCGTGTAAGTCGTCTTCCGGAAGACTTACATTGAAGTCATCTAATTAAAATTAAATATTTAAATTTTTTTAACTGCAAAAGTAACCTGAGAAGACTTACTTGGAATTCGTCTAGTTAAATGTAATATTTTTAAGTTTGTATGGAAGACTTTCATGTAAATCTTCTAGAATAGTTAAATTTCTGATACAATTCGGTCAACTGCAAAACAAACATTTTTATCCTAGATGACTTAACAGGAAGTCTTCTTTGGTATTTTTGAAAAAAATCAAAAACAAAAGTAAGCCAATATTTACAAAGGAAAACTTTCAAAGAAGTCTGATGTAGAGTTGACTTCTTTGAAAGTCTTCATTCGTAAATTTTCAATTGCAAAAATAACCTAAATGGAAGACTTCTTAGAAGTCTTTTTGACGACTTTCGTGGAAGTCTTTTACGTCAAAGTTTAATAAATTTTCGTTTTCTCTAAAAATATCAAGAATTTTAACATTTTCTTGTTAATTCATGTATATTAGTTGATATCAAGGTTCCTGAATAAAATTCATAACTTAATTGGTTTTAATTATGTTGTTACCAACATTCATGTTTATTAATGTTTCTAGCTAATCCGAGAATACTTCCGAGTCTTCTCCATTAGTTTTTGTAAACTTGTTAAATAACTTTAGATATGTTTTCTAACATTCAAAAGTGTTAAATAGATTTAAGAATAGCAAGTAGTATGGTTAAATGTGTCTTATTAGATCATAAGATATACTTTTTAACTTACATAAAATTTCAAATTTTAATTTTCACTTAAAATTTTAATTTCTTGCTTATATTTTAATTTCCCGCTTTAAATTTAAATCTTCCGAGAAGTCTTCTGAAAAATTCTTCCAGAAGTCTCCCGGAAGACTTCTCATAAGACTTCTAATGAAATTTTTATATGTTTGAACTTATGTGCGTTTGATATTTTGTGAATTTTGTTAAGTTTTATTGAGAACTTTTCTCTTTTAGATGTAGTAAATTTGAGTTGTTGTTTTATTGTATTTAGCCATTGAAGTTTTATCAAGAACTTTAATAATGTGAAATACTTTTGGCAAGTAATATTGTACAAATAAACATATTTACCAAATATTTTTCATTAATTTCTCTTTAAATTTACAAAAAAAATCACAATTAAAAGAGATTATCTACAAATCACAAAACAAACCACAAACAACATTATTATAGATCATTCCTCCGCACAAACAAGCTTGGACTTGACTTGACATGGGAAAAGACTTTGTCAGAAGACTTTCATAAAGTCTTCTAGCGCATTATATGTTAGAAGACTTTCATGAAGTCTTCTAGCGCATTATATGTTAGAAGACTCTGGAGAAGACTTTTCAGAAGTCTTTCAAAGTCTAACTCAAATCTGAAAAACATGCAAATCCAAAAACGTTCAAATGACTTAAAAACTGAGAAAATGAGTAGAATATGAGATATGTATGCCTTTAAAGAACACACAAAAATACATATAAAAAAAAAATAAACCTACATTTGATGTAGTAGATGATGAGAATCATGTAATAAAAAATCTGCAAAACAAGAAGAATTAGTGAGAAAGACATAAGACAAAAAATGATAAACTGATATAAAATTTGGTGTTTTCAAGCTCTAAGAGACTTAAGAAAGGTTTGAGAGTTTTAGTTTAGGAAAAATGTAAGAACTTTAAGCAACCATATACTTACCAAAACTCCGTCATGAGGACTTACCAAAACGCTCAGATCTATTATGAATGATAAGATGTGGGAGAAGACTCTGCCAGAAAGTAGTGCATAAAATGTTAGAAGACTTTCGAGAAGACTTCCCTGGAAGTCTTCTAAGTCTGTCTCATTTATGAAAAACCTGTATATCCAAAAACATTCAAATGACTTAAAACATTGAAAAGTTTCAAAAATAAGGTATGAACTTAAAACAACAAAAAGAGCCTTAAGCAACAAGAGATTACCAAAATAAAAAAAAAATATGATTTATAGATCTACTTTTAAAGGAGTGGAAGATGAGAACCATCTAATGAAAAATTTGTAAAAATAAAATAAACCAGTGAGAAAAACATGAGATAAAAATGAGAAATTGATATTAAGTTTGGTGTTTTTAAGTTCAAAGAGATTAGAGAGAGGTTGAAAAGTTTTAGAATGAAAAAAATTACATTTTTTTGTAGACATTTGAAAAGAAGAGATAGAATATGTAATTTTTTTTCTTTTCAAGGTGACAAAAGATCCAATAAAAGTAATTTTTTTATTGAGAAGACTTTCAAGTAAGCCTTCTAATAAAAAACTTCTTATATCCCTAAATTTACTATTCGCTAGTGGATTATTTGTTGCAGACTTAAGTCACCTAAACCCTAAATTCAAAATAACTAACTATTAGAAACAAAAACTTCATAAACTTAAAATCAATTTTATAAATACAAAACTAAATAGATATAATTCAAATTTATTTTTTCAAAAAATAATTAAGCTTCCAAAATCTAACCCTAAGAATACATACAATACTACAACATATGTTATCAAAATCAACTTAAAAGTGTTTAATATGCACAAAGATAAACACATATATGTTATAATTCAATTTTACTGGATCTTAATTTATATCATTTAATTTTTTTTATAATTACATAATTTCAATTTTTCACACATCAAAATATTTTTTATTAAATTTATAAATTATTTTTAAGATCTACTATATGAGAAGACTTCCTGCAAGTCTTCCGAAAAACATATAGAACCTCTCAAGACTTACAAAACCTGAGAAGATTTTACAGAGTTATATTCGTAAAATTAAATTCTAGGTTTTTGTTTGGTCATGAGAAGTTAGTTGTGATTTTATTAGCCTTTTAGGTTATTTTTGCATTTGATTCAAGTTTGAGTATGCTTTTAGGGTTAAAAACAAATTTTGATTCATATTTGGCAAATCCCCTTATATTAAATAATATTCAGAATATGATTTTTAAAATTGTGAAGATAATTATATGTCATATATTAACAATTTTCCTATATATTATCACTAAATTTTAATAGTTTTGTTTTATTTATTATTATTGATTGTACTGATTAATTACTTATATATACAATGGTAAATGTATTATTAAGCTATTAGTTTTGATTAACATTTCTCACTATATATTTTTAAATAGAAAGTTTAAAGCTTAAGATAAGTATAATAATATTTTAAATTTTTTTAATAAAATCCAATTTTATTTATTTCTGAAAGAAACCACTCAAAACAGTTTCGTATTTCAAAATACTCATCTATTTTTATGACTTCTTAAGATTGTGTACACAAATTAAAATAATTTAATTTTTATATTTGGTAACAAAAACATTATTATCTATTCACCTAAACATAAATCAACCAATAATAAAATAGACTTCATAATAAAACTGATCATAAAACATAAAAATGTAATAAACTTTATATTGAAAATGGAAAACGTTGACAGAAACAAATATTGAAAATGGAAAACGTGAAATAAATAAAAAATTCTTTAAACGCATATGTATGAAAGAAACAGAGTGAGTATAGTATTTGGTTTCTGGTACCAGCCTCAAATTTATAATTTTGACCACATAACTAAGATCTTAATGTATCCATATCTATTGGTTATAGAACTCTGCACTATATCATTGATATGTAAGAAGGCGGTGGAGAAGATATAAAGTGAAGATGCATTAATAAGGTATTTATCGGGGTGAAAGTAATATACTAATTATCGTTGAATATTAATCTTGATTGTTCAACCATGATGTCATCAGTCTCCAAACGTATAGTTATGGATTGTCAATATAATGTTGATGAATAGAGTGTGGTTTGTTGATATTTTTTTAAAAATTTATTTAATTTACATTAGGCTTCAATGATATCATTCGAATGTTATAATTCACCATCTCACTTCGATATGAAGAATCATATTTTTGAAATGATATGATCAAGTAACATTTGAGATCTATGCTTGCGCAGAATGAAAATTAATTTTTTGTAGATAATATTATTTATTTTATATTAATTTACATATTATGCAATAATAAATATATTGAATAATTGAGGAGCGAATAGCTATTACATATCCAATTAAATTTGAGTAAGAACATAAATAAAAACAATCTTTATTTTTATTTACAAAACTTTTTGTTGATAAATAAACCATTTATTTATTTTATATAGTATATAATTAAAATCAAATGATATATGTATAATATATTTAATATAAATATTTATTTATTGAGGCCTGATACTCATATGGTTTTATTAACATTTTTATATTTGTTGTGACAAAAATATTATTTTTATTAACATGAATATTATTTTTATTAACATGTTTATGTATTTTATATATGATATATATATTTTAATTTAAATGATATTTAAATAAATTTATATATATTAAGTGAGACTTCACATTTACATGATTTTATGATAATTTATATCTTGTTATAATAAAAAAGTTAAACAATTGCTCAAAACAATTTCATCGTAGATTTTTAACAGTCTTAATAATTTATATTAAAAAAATTCAAATATAACTAATTAGAAAAAATCTAGATTTTTTTATTATATACTTATGTGATTTTTAAATTTATTTCAAGAATATAAAATTGAACAAAAATGATGGAAGATACATATATTGTTATCAAATATTTATTATTCAAAATCATTAACTATCACATATTTGTTAATCATATTAGGTAATTTCGTAACTTTTATTTAAGGAAAGAATATAAATTATTATTTTATACACGAATAACTAATCTGATAATTAGTTTAATAAAAAGTATAATATATATTTAGATGGAATAACTTATTTTTCTACGATTTTAAAAATTATTGTAGTGATAACATTTGACTACCAAAAAAGCTAGTATATATAGCATGATTAATATATGTACATATTATAAAATAATATATATATATATATATATATATATATATATATTAAATAATTGAGAAACCAATAACTTACCTAGGATTGATAACTTATTTTTTTAAGAATTTTAATATTCTAAGATTAATATATAGCTCGTATATTAATATGTTATAATGACATGTGTGTACTAAAATATGTTGTAATGATCCATCTAAGTATATAATTAACATATATGTATTGTATATAAATATATATTTAATCTGAATATATATTAAATGATACTTAATATTTATATGATATTATGATCACTTGTATCTTTTTATAACAAAAAAATAAGAACATTGTTCACAAAATTTTGATTGTAATGCTTTTACTGTTTTAATAATTTATAGTTGTTTTTAAAAATTCTTAATATAACATGTAAGAAACAAATTTTAGATTTTTCATTATATGGTTAATGTGATTGTTTAATTTTTTTAATAATATAAATTAAAAAATGATGAAAAATACAAAATATATTATCAAATCTTTATTATTCAAAACATTAATTGTCACATATATGTTAATCATATTAGGTAATTATGTAGCTTTTATTTAAAGAAAGAATATAAAATGTCCTTTTATGCACTACTAATCAATATAAATGTTAATTTAATAAATGTATAATTTATAATTAGATGGACCAATTTTTTCTAATGATTCTGAGAATCATCCTGGTGATGACAGATGGCTACACTTAAAAGTTGTAATGCTCCCGGATTAATATATTGGGGATTATCATATCTTAAACATATCAAGATACAACACAAGTAAGAAAAGATTACAAAGTAACAAGACAAGAGTATGGTAATAACAGCTTAGATAGCCGTCCTTTACTATCTTATTCTAAACCATACACTTCACGCTAATGATGGCATAAACTCCCATTTCACTTGACGCTGCAACAGTATAAACGATTAAGAGTATACGTTAGGACATAGGGGAAATAATCAAATCATGATCTCGCGATCGGTAATTAGCTAAGTAAAGAAAAATACAAATAAAAATGAATAAGAATGTGAACTAGCAATTAACAAAAGGAGAAAGCTTACTTGTCGCAGTTAGTGTTCATAGAGATGGGATAGGGAATGCGAACACCGCACTTTCCAGGAAGGCTAGAGGCTAGACTTGGGTTGATGCCCTGTGCAGCGGCCTTTAGGCACTTGCATGCTTGTTGGCGATCCGGTGTGGTTTGAGCCATACCATTCAAGTTTTTAACTCCCGCACAGCATGAAGGTGGCACCGGCCCGCCACTCGATAGGTAGGTGGCACATGGAGTCAAAATACTTCTCACTAGGCCACATGTGATTGCTGCATCTACTGATGCGACAAGGCACACCGTCAAAACAAGGCATGTAAAGAACCTCACAGCCATAGCCATGGTGTTTTGATTCTCTTTTGTGATAAGAAAAAAAAAGTGATTAGCTGAGTTTTGTTTTCTAAGCTTGTTGTTTTGCTGTTGGATGAGAGAAAAGTGTTGAGGTGGTTATGGGTTTATATAGGGACTTTATGTTAGTAGTCGGATTGCATTTACTTCACTCAAATCTACTTTAAATATATTTAAGTATCACATTGTTTACAATAAGAGTGTGCTAGAATGTTCATGAAACATCAGTATATCAATTGTAACAATATATTTACTTTTTGAAATGTGGTTATGTTAAGCTAACATGATTTAGAATAAAACAACATAGTGGTTTGTTTTTGTGTTGCCAGTTGCGTTACCAACTAGATTCAAATTAACCACATCGAGGTGGTCTAGTGGTTTTCATTAGAGGAGGAGTTGCCCTGTTGATCCATGCCAGGGATCGATTCCTTTCTAGTGCGAAATTATTAGCTCCACATGTGGCCATTGTTTACGGCCCATTTGAATACCCGAGAGAGGGTCTATCCGTGGGCTGCATCTCTCACCCGAAGGTTAGGTCTGTGTCTAAATAGATCCGGATTTAACCCTTTTTCAGTCAAAACAAAAAAAAACTAGATTCAAATTCACATAATATACATGTTGTTGATAAAATTAAATATTATAAATGTGTTTTTGATCAAGAGATTTATAGAAAGGTTACACAATATCAATAATTAAAATCGTTCAGCATTAACACAAACAAGAAAAATTAGCAAATCAACAATCTACACAATTAGTAATTTCTCACCTTGGTTAAAGTATGTGATAAATATTCATCAGCTATGTCATACACGTAACTTGATTACTAATTAGTTATGTACTGCGTACGTAAACTAATTAACAAATACAGTTGTTTTTTGGTCTCTGAATACTGTAAGATGCATGTTTTAACGTAACAGCGAAAAGGTCGGAGATGGTGGTTAACTATGGAATCACTTAGGCCATGTTTACCACAGTCTCTTAGGCGGGTTCTTAACTTAAAATTTCACGTTTTTTTTTTTATTATTCTTTTTTTAATTTTCCCGTTAAGAGACGTCTCTTAGGTCTCTTATTTAAGAGACGGTTCTTAAGTTTTCTTAGTTAAAATTAAGATACGGTTCTTAGAAAAGCTAAGAACCCCATGGTAAGAGACCTGTAATAAACATGCCCTTACCAACTAATACAAGCTGATTATGTTCCATTACCGTCCAATTAATGCAATGTGTAATTGAGGGACACGTGCATCCAAAATCAGAATCCCTACTAGCTTAATCACATTCTCCGATTCCAGGTAGACCATCCTTTATATTTATATTTATATTTATATTTATATTTATGCATACATTTGTCCACCTGTTACTACTAACATTATTGAGATATAGATCATATAGTTAATGGTTATATAGGAAATCACATAGAGAACTGTGCCAGAAGATTATCCAAAAGACTTTTGCCTAGGGTCCTAAAATTAGGGATGGGCACGGATCGAATTTCTCCATAATTTTCATTATTTGTGATTTGCTTCGTATCTTACGAATATCTGATTTTCCGATTTGCTTTACTTCGAAAAAATACGGATATCCAGTTTTACGGATATCCGAATTTTTTTAATATATTTGCGAATATTTACGGATATTTACGGATATCTAATCTACTTTATTTAATACAAGTAAATTAAGAAAAAGTATAAAATTTGTTTTCAAAAAAAATATTTTTGCATAATATAAAATGAAAAATAAAAATAAATTAAACTATATGTTCCATAAATTTCTAAAATTAATCAAATTTTCTTATAAACACACAACTTTTTTGATTTTTTTTGTTTTTATAAAGATTTTATAAGTAAATTCTAAATAAAATTAATAAAATGATATGTTAAAATAATATATTTTTTAAAAATTATACATATAAAAATCTATATTTATTTATAGATATACATCTATTTGTATAATATTAGATCGGATCGGATATGCGGCTCTAGAGTTTTTAGTATTTGTGATTTGATTCGTTTCTAACGGATATTAACTTTTAGTATTTGCTTTGCTTCGACGATTTATGGATATCCGAATTTTACGGATCGAACCGAAACGAATAACGAATCGAATCAAATTTAACGGATAAAATGCCCAACCCTACCTAAAATATTAGTTTTTTTAGGGTTTCAAATTTTTAAAAATAGTTAATGATATAATAGTTCAAATTTGCCATTCATTTATTCAACTCAAATTTAATCTCTTAATTTGTTTTTAGATTTCTTTTTCCAAATTTATATTATAGTTTTATAAAAAAATATATAAAGGAGACTCCAGTTTTATGTTCGCCTCAAGTCTCATTGAACCTTTGCACGGGACTGATCATATAGTATTGCTATTGACACGCCTTTTCAGCGTCATAATGAAGTTTTATCTTATGGACGATATCTGCTACAACTTACAAGTATTGTGAATTGTGATCCGATAGAATTACCTGGTCCTAGTTTGTGAATGAAGTCTTCAATTTCCACTATTTAGTTTCTTTTTCAAAACATAATTACTAAGAATAATTAAAATGCGTCATCAGTTGAGTAAAAGAAGCCAAAAATGTTCTCTGTATGAATTAGGTTGTCATAGTTATATCATCGTAGTGAAAGAAGAAAATGAGTGTATCTATAAATTAGAAGCTGGTTAATTATTGGATTTATTCACTCTGAATGTGCAAGTAATTGTTGGTGAAATACTTCCTGTTTCTTAATATTTTAAATTTAAATGGATATTTACAATGATATCCACAAACCACGGAATTCAAATTAGTATATCCTAAAAAATTTAAACATATATATATTTCTCACTCCTATCAGTGATCGTGAAGAATCTATGTGTTATGATACAAATTAATATTTCATAGTTCTATGAAAGAAAGCATTCTTAATTTTTTTTATTATATATTTCTAAGAGTTACCAAAATTAACAAATAAGTTAATAATTTGCAAGAGTGAAAAATTGACAAAGCTCAATCCAATAAAAACATGAAATGACTCTATTGCCCCTGTTAATCGATTCAAGAAATTGAAAGTGAGAAACATGCGAGGGTGAAATAGGTGTAATGATGATTTTATTTAAAATATTTTTTCATTCTCTCACTCCATCAAAATCATCTTATTTTTCAATTTTTTCTTTTTTTTTCTACTTCATTCTAACTTTAGGAGAAAATCTTTAATACATGTCTTTTATCATGAGATTCTTATTTTTTAAAAGATGTTTTTTAATTTTAATAAGAAAAACTTAAGAACCGTCTATTAAAGAATAGACATAAAATACATCTTTTATCTGAAAAATGTAAAAAAAATGTTAAATAAAATTAAGAGCCACATCTTAAAAGACTCAGGATAAAAATGGCCTGAGATCCTTCAGACACAATCACTCGATAAAAATTATTTTTCTTACCACCACAATATCCGGTTCGTCTCACTCTATTTATGGAGATCCACATAGTCATGCAAAAATTATATGATAATTAGTCAGCAAACATGAGTTATTAATCCGAATCATTTATGGATCCTACATAACATAAATTGTATGTTATCATGGTTATACTATCCAGAGATAGCAAATAAAATAAGATCCGGTTATCAAAATGACAGGTAATTACCATTGCAACAAAGTAGCAGCAGAAGCATTAACGGAGGAAGAAGAAGAGCAACATTGATAACCACGTGAACAAAACATTGAAAAACTAGGACAGTGCCATTAAGAAAAATGAACAGTAGAAGTTCTATTTTTGCAGATTACCTAATTAGTGGGTCTATAGGGAGTGCAACTCTATTTCTAAGAGCACGATTAACTTGAGCTTCTTAGAGTGCAGTTCTTGGCGGAATATAAAAAAAATATTTCTTAACTTTTAACTAAAAAAGTTAAGAACCGGTTCTTAAATAAAGCGTTCTTAAGAATTCCAAGTTAATCATGCTCTAAATTGCATTTGTTTCTTTTGTACAAACCTTAGATTTATTACTTTGACCACAAAGTTAAGTTCTTTATTTATCCTTATTTTATATATAGATTTCTTTAATATGTCATTGATATGATATGTACGAAGGCATGGTAAAAAGTAATAAGGTATCATTATCATATCTTAAACATATAAAGATACAACATAAGAAAGAAAAGATTACAAAGTAACAAGAGAAGAGTATGGTATTAACAGCTTAGGTAGCCGTCTTTTATTATCTTATACTAATCCATACACTTCACGCTAATGATGGCACAAACTCCATTTCACTTGACGCTGCAACAATACAGAGGAGCAAACGTTAGGAAACTAAAAAAAAAAATCAACTGTTGGTCTCTAGATTTGGATCGAGTAAGTAAAGAAAAAAAAATAATGTGAAACTTGCACTTAAACAAAAAGAGAAAGCTTACTTGTCGCAGTTAGTGTTCATAGAGATGGGATAGGGAATGCTAACACCGCACTTTCCAGGAAGGCTAGAGGCTAGACTTGGGCTGATGCCCTGTGCAGCGGCCTTTAGGCACTTGCATGCTTGTTGGCGGTCCGGTGTGGTTTGAGCCATACCATTCAATTTTTTGACTCCTTCACAGCATGGAGGTGGCACCGCCCCACCACCCGATAGGTAGGTAGCACATGGAGCCAAGCTACTTGTCACTGTGCCACATGTGATTGCTGCATCTACTGATGCGACAATGCACACCGTCAACACAAGGCATGTAAAGAACCTCAGAGCACTAGCCATGGTGTTTTGATTCTCTTTTTTTTTTCTATAAGAAAATAGGGTGACTAAGCTGTGTTTTGTTTTCTAAGCTTGTATTTTGCTGTTGGTTGTGAGAAAAGTGTGAGGTGGTAACGGGTTTATATAGGGACTTTAGATGGGAAAAATGATGACTAAGGAGATCGTTTGTTAGTAGTTGGATTGCATTTACTTCACTCAAATCTACTTTAAATATATTTAAATATCACATTCTTTTAAGAGTGTGCTAGAATGTACATGAAAATATCCATTGTAACAATATATTTTACTTTTGAAACATGGTTATGTTATATCATGATTTAGACTAAAACATAGTTGTTTGTGTTTTGTGTTCAGTTGTGTTACCAACCAGATTCTAATCCACATAATATATACATTTTGTTGATAAAAATATACTATGTGTTTTTGATCAAGATCTAATCGTTTAGCATTGACACAAACAATCAAGATTATCAAAGTAACGGTATACAAACATAATTTCTCAACGTTTAATATGTATGCAGTTTATACATGTAACTTGATTTTTTGATCAGTAATGTGCACTATACGTTTTAAACTAATTAACTAATATTTTTATCTTTGAATACTTTAAGATTAACATGTTTTGACGTAAATCACTTCAGTGTAAAAAGATTATATTGAAAAGTTAACTACCAAAAGGTGGGAGATGGTTGTTAACGATGGAAACACTTAACAACTAATAACCGTACCAAGCTGATTAAATTCCATTACCACCCAATTAATGCAATGTATAATTGAGGGATACGTGTATCCAACATTAAATATCACAAATATCCCTACTAGCTTAATCACATTCTCCGGTTCCACGTAGACCATATCTTATATTTCTAGTATAATGTTTGTCATGTTCGTTTTAATATCGCTGCAAACAACGACAAAGTTATTGGTTTGTATGTGTATGATTCTGCGACTAACGTATATATGAAAAAAAAAAATTGAATCGCTAAAATTTTCGATGATGTAAAATAGCAACTTGCGACTAATCAGTCCCGTGACATCAAAACGAACAAGCTGCTATTTGCGTAGGTTGCGGGAAACGAATAGGCCACAATCTCCACGTTTTACTATTATGATTATCGATGTATGGATCGTATAGTTATTGCTGGTATAGGGAATCATATACTTTTGCTATTAACGGATTATCAATGTCATGACTTTTTACCTTATGGGACGATTGATTTGCTACTAGTATTGTGATCCGATGGTTAATTCGTCTTCGTTTGTGAATGAAGTCTAACTATTTAGATTTTCTCAAGAGTATTTATTAAGAACAGTTAAAAGGCGAAAGCAACGTTAACGTAAAATAATGGTGTTTGTATGAATTTGGTTAAGTTCTAGTTCTGGCACCGTAGTGAAGAGAAGAAAATGAGCTAAATATCAAGAAGTTGATTAATTATTGGATTAATTTAATTCATAATGTGGAAGTAGTTTAGTTGGTAGTTCGTGTAAAAAAAAAAAAAGAAAGGACGAAGAACACTCACGAACAATGAAAAAAAAAATTGTTTGATTTAGAAAATGAAGAGAAAGAAAGTTATAATTGTTGAAAAAAATAAAATAAAAAATGATTTGTTTCTTTAGATATATTTTTAATCTTATACATGATTTAAATATATTATATTAAAAAGGGATAAACTAAGGTAAGTGGTTTGATGTGACATATTTACGCTTTGAGATTTTAAATTCAAATAGATTCCCTTGCCTCCAAAAGCAGTGTGGATAAGTTTATGTGGATGAGTTTCTGTGAATGATTTTCTGTAGATGACTCTTCTTTAAATATTCATGTTTCTTCTTCTCAATATTCTCCCTCAAACTTGACCATATGAGATTCTTGGGGAAGTTTGGAACCGAGAGCATTTGACTCATCAAAAACCTAAGTCTAGAAAATCTCATGGGATAAAATCATCATTTAGGAAAAAAGGTGCAACTACCCTAAATCTAGGGATTGGCCAGTGAGTCTAAAGAGGTTCAGATAACTCATGGTAGAACCCTTAGACTTTGGATCATGGCCTAACTTGTGTTGCAAGGGTGAACTCCACAACTTGCACACACCAACATCTCTGATCTCTTCTTGAGGTCGGTTGTGTCTCTCCCTTTCTTCTGACTATTCACCATCTTCAAAGGAGTTTAGAGACGTCCAACTTCTGTTAAAGAGACTTCCAAGTACCTACTACACAATGCATAAACACTTGCATCCCTAAGGCATAAACCAATCAAAATTCAACCCAAAGATTGAACTGGTTACTCTCTTTGCATAAGGTAGAATACGACTGGTGAGGAATATCTTTTGGACACTTGAATCCTCCCTTTGAACTGAGGCAACGCACATGACGACTTGGACCTTATGGATAGACCACCATTATCCCTCCTCAAATTTGATCCGAAGAGAATAAGTGAAAGACCAAGCTTAGAAGTGAGCAACACTGAATTTTGAAACCAGGAGCACATCACCTAACAGCTGCCCTTAAGTTAACTGATTCATCCGAATCATTTATGGATCCTACATAACATAAATTGTATGGATATCATGGCTATACTATCACATATCTGGATCATTTTAATTTAGTATCATTATAAACTGATTATTCGGATACTTTACATATTAGGTATTTAGTTTTATATGTACTGGTTATTTGATCAGTTGATGGTTGCTATTTTGCATCGAAACTAAATTTGAAGTATAGTTATGTATGATTACACTAGTGACTAACCAACTTGTATATGGTGAATGGATTGTTGTACGAAAAAATTGATATGTTGATATGTTTGACTAAACATAAAATTTAACTGTCTAACAAATCACAACACATGCTAAAAATTTACATGTTCGTCTAAGCATAAAAATTAATTCTTTAACAAATCACAATACATATGATAAAAATTTACATGTTCAGCTAAACATAAAATTAATTCTCTAACAAATCACAACACACGATAAAAACTTGCTTGTTCGACTAAACATAAAATTAACTTTCTAACAAATCATAATACATATGATAAAAATTTACATGTTCGGCTAAGCATAAAATTAACTTTCTAACAAATCACAAGACATAATAAAACTTTGCATGTTAATCGGTTATTTCACAAAATTACTTCATTAAAGAAAGTGAAAATAGAATAGCGAATAAAATCAGGGCAACACTCAGAAATAAAGGTCACAATGTCCAAAGAATTAGGGCACCACTCAGAGATAGCAAATAAAACCCTCAATAATCAAATAAAATCTGTCACTTGTGGCACATCAAGATCCGGTTATCAAAATGACAGGTAATTACCATTGCAACAAAGTAGCAGCAGAAGCATTAACAGAGGAAGAAGAAGGTGATAACAATTGATGATAATAATGATGGAGAAGAAGAAGAGCAACATTGATAACCACGTGAACAAAACATTGAAAAACTAGGACAGTGCCATTAAGAAAAATGAACAGTAGAAGTTCTATTTTTGCAAATTACCTAATTAGTGGGTCTATAGGGAGTGCAACTCTATTTCTAAGAGTACAATTAACTCGGGTCTCTTAGAATGGAGTTCTTGGCAGGATATAAAAAATTATTTCTTAACTTTTAACTAAAAAAGTTAAGAACTGATCCTTAAATAAAACGTTCTTAAGAATTTCACGTTAATCATACTCTTAATTGCATTTGTTTCTTTTGAACAAGCCTTAGATTTCTTACTTTGACCACAAAGTTAAGTTCTTTTTTTTTTTGGCACAGTTAAGTTCTTTATTTATCCGTATTTATTGGTTATAAATAGAACTCTTTACTATGTCATTGATATGTACGAAGGCGTCGGAAAAAGTAATAAGGTACCATTATCATATCTTAAACATATAAAGATACAACATAAGAAAGAAAAGATTACAAAGTAACAAGAGAAGAGTATGGTATTAACAGCTTAGGTAGCCGTCTTTTATTATCTTATACTAATCCATACACTTCACGCTAATGATGGCACAAACTCCATTTCACTTGACGCTGCAACAATACAGAGGAGCAAACGTTAGGACACTAAAAAAAAAATCAACTGTTGGTCTCTAGATTTGGATCGAGTAAGTAAAGAAAACAAAATAATGTGAAACTTGCACTTAAACAAAAAGAGAAAGCTTACTTGTCGCAGTTAGTGTTCATAGAGATGGGATAGGGAATGCTAACACCGCACTTTCCAGGAAGGCTAGAGGCTAGACTTGGGCTGATGCCCTGTGCAGCGGCCTTTAGGCACTTGCATGCTTGTTGGCGGTCCGGTGTGGTTTGAGCCATACCATTCAATTTTTTGACTCCTTCACAGCATGGAGGTGGCACCGCCCCACCACCCGATAGGTAGGTAGCACATGGAGCCAAGCTACTTGTCACTGTGCCACATGTGATTGCTGCATCTACTGATGCGACAATGCACACCGTCAAAACAAGGCATGTAAAGAACCTCAAAGCAATAGCCATGGTGTTTTGATTCTCTTTTTTATGATAAGAAAATAGGGTGACTAAGCTGTGTTTTGTTTTCTAAGCTTGTATTTTGGTGTTGGTTGTGAGAAAAGTGTGAGGTGGTAACGGGTTTATATAGGGACTTTAGATGGGAAAAATGATGACTAAGGAGATCGTTTGTTAGTAGTTGGATTGCATTTACTTCACTCAAATCTACTTTAAATATATTTAAATATCACATTCTTTTAAGATTGTGCTAGAATGTACATGAAAATATCCATTGTAACAATATATTTTACTTTTGAAACATGGTTATGTTATATCATGATTTAGACTAAAACATAGTTGTTTGTGTTTTGTGTTGTCAGTTGTGTTACCAACCAGATTCTAATCCACATAATATATACATTTTGTTGATAAAAATATATTAAATGTGTTTTTGATCAAGATCTAATCGTTTAGCATTGACTCAAACAATCAAAATTATCAAAGAAACGGTATACAAACATAATTTCTCAACGGTTAATATGTATGCAGTTTATACATGTAACTTGATTTTTTGATCAGTAATGTGCACTATAGGTTTTAAACTAATTAACTAATATTTTTATCTTTGAATACTTTAAGATTAACATGTTTTGACGTAAATCATCTTCAGTGTAAAAAGATTATATTGAAAAGTTAACTACGAAAAGGTGGGAGATGGTTGTTAACGATGGAAACACTTAACAACTAATAACCGTACCAAGCTGATTAAATTCCATTACCACCCAATTAATGCAATGTGTAATTCAGGGACACGTGTATCCAACATTAAACATCACAAATATCCCTACTAGCTTAATCACATTCTCCGGTTCCACGTAGACCATATCTTATATTTCTAGTATAATGTTGGTCATGTTCGTTTTAATATCGCTGCAAACAACGACCAAAGTTATTGGTTTGTATGTCTATGATTCTGCGACTAACTTATATAAAAAACAAATTTAAATCGCTAAATTTTTCGGTCATGTAAAATAACTAATTGCCACTAATCAGTCACGTGACATCAAAATGAACAATCTGCTTGTAACATCTCGATTTTTCGTATATGTATATGTAGAAAGTTTTAAAATAGTTGATTTGTTTATTTATATTATCAAAGTGTGTTTATCTTTTCTGTCACACATTCATTTAAAATTTCAGAGTTAAGCGTACTTGCAATGAAGTAGTAAAATGATTGATGACTTATCAGAAAGTGATTCGCGATACCGTGCGAGTGAAGCCAAACACAGTGAAATGTCGAGTGCTAATTGCATGGTCGGTAAACAACAATTTCAAACTTTGGTTTCCTTAGATTTATTCTTAGTGTTACACATGGTTTAAATACACAATATTAAGAAGGGAATAATTAGAGACAAATGTCTTGATGTGATATATTTAGGCTACAAGATTTTAAATTCAAATACACTTCCTTGCCTCTAAAAGTTGTGTAGATAAGTTTCTGTAGATAAGTTTCTGTGGATGACTCTCCTTCAAGTATCCATGTTTCTTCTTCTCAATACTCTCCTTCAAGCCTAACCATAAGAGATCATTGGGAAAGCTTGGAACAGAGAGCACCTGCCTCATTAAAATCTAAGTGTGAATAACCTCATGAGATAAAACCATCACTTAAGAAAAAAAGGGTAACTACCCTCAGCCTAGAGATTGGCTAGTGAGTGTAAGGAGGTTCAGATAACTCATGGTGGAACCCTTAGACTTTGGATCATGGCCTAACTTTTGCTACAAGGGTGAACTCCACAACTTGCGCCCACCAACATCTCAGATCTCTTCTTTAGGCCGATTGTGTCTCCCCCATTCTTATAACTACTCGCCATCTTTAAAAAATTTTAGAGACATCCAACTTCTGTTAGGTCTTCAAGTACCTACAACACAATTGATAAACACTTGCATCGATTCTCAAGGCATAAATCAGTCAAACTTCAACCTAATCAACTGGTTACTCCCCTTGCATATGGTAGAATCAGACTGGTGAGCAGTGTCTTTTGAAAACTTGCCTCCTTTTGAACTCAGGAAAGACACTGGACGACTTGGACCTTTAGCATAACTCACCATTACCCCTCCTCATGCTTTATTTGGAGAGAATAAGTGAATGATCAAGCTTGGAAGTGAGCAACACTGAGTTTTGAAACCAGGAGCTCATCACCCTAACAACTGCGCTTAATTCAATTGGTTCTCCAAAAAAGATATCTATCCATGGTCAGGAATATACATCATGTGTAGGCTCTCGATCAAACAAGAATTTACATCATGTGTAGGCTCTGAACAACATGGACAATGTCTTCTTCTTTGTCTCGGTTTGATGATGGACAGAGGATAACACTTTTCTTCCTGAAACATCACTCAAACTCCAGCAAGAATCATGCCACACACACTAGGATCAAACATTGATAACTCACCAATTATGATCCTAATGTTTAAGAAAATGCAATGGACAAAATCTAAACAACCCATTTAGTTCAAATTCATGCAACCAACTAACTAAATCTACAAGTATGATAACTCATCAATTACAAGACATTTAGGTTATTTTTATGATTATTTGAAACAACAAGAGAATTTTGATGACAAAATCGGAGACTACACAATTCATCTAATCACCTTAAACAACACATGGATGCAACAAAAGATCAGGAAAATCGCCTAGACCTTTTTAGCAATAAAATCAGACAAAAACTAAGACTAAGTAACTCATTTAGGCCAGATAAAACACACATACTGATTCTAGGACATAAGCTAGACATAACCATGCTAGCAAACTTAATGACTCCTAGAACAGATCATACACAATCAGAAAACAACTTAACAACTTAAAACAATTAAACAAGTTCATATTAAAGTTCAGAAGGTTAACTTACAACTCAAGGAACCTGAGCTTGTTCCGTGTACCTCCATGGACATGAATCATCTGAACTTAGAAGGTTTGAGGTGTGGATGAAGGTCCCAACACTTCTTCTTTGTGTGTTCATCCCTTTTTTAGTGCTCACACCTCACTCTCCTCTCTTCCCTCTTGTGTTACGTCTTATGTGACTAAGATGAAGTGGCTGCTTGATTTACAAGAGAAAGAGTCTCTTTTCCCTCGAACAAACCGTGTGACCCATGCTCCTTTTGGATTTGAGAGTACACTTCTTCAAGAGATGGTAGCTTGAATAATCTCAGTATATACTTCACAAGATCATTGAAGGTTGGATGGAGAGTGAAGAGCAGCCCAAACACCTTGTCTTACTCTTTTTTTTCATGGAGGATGTTTGGGTCTATTACAGATGGTCTCAGTGAATCAATCTCACCCCATAGAGAGTTGAACTTGCCAAACTGATCATTAAACTTCATCTCCTCCTGAGAGAGGTCATTTATTGCTTTCTTGAGCTCGTACACTCGGCTCAAGTTAGATGAGTTGCCATAAACCTTATGGAGAGTCTCCCAAAACTCTTTCTCATTCTCACAATTTGAGTAAGCCTCCATAATGAAAGCTTCAAGAGAGTTTGAGAGGATGAACAAGACCATGATATCTTCTTGCTGTCATTTGTCTGTTTGTTTTGGAGCTGCTTATGTGCATGGTTCCACAAGTTTTTTCCTCCAAAGGCTGTCTTCAAAAGCCTGGACCAAAGGAGGTAGTTTGACCCCTTGGACACCACATGTATCACCATTGGAGTCGCCATACTTCTTGTGTTCTCCATCTTGGAGAGTTTTGGACCAGTGGATAATATAATGTTACTACTAGTTTACAAGAGAATAAACTTGAAACTGGACTTTGATGAAGCTGAACTTAGCTAAAGCTTTCTTGAATTCCACAAACTAAGATATTATTTTATCTTGAGTTTTGGTAAGGTTCTTCCATCTTGGAAGACCTTTGAACCAGGATAAAAAGAACATAGTCAGACACAATTTTGAGGAAACAAAGAAGATGAATCTGGATACTCTCAAAAACAACTTTAAACTTTCAAGAATCTGAAAGATAAGCAACAATTTTTAGAGAGTTGCAAGTTTAGCAGAGTAAAACCAAAGGAAAAACAAAGATTTTGAAAACTGAAAGCGAAATTGAAAATGAGTTTGCGGAAGTATTTGTCAGTCACAAGAGCTTAAAGCTCTTATACCATATAAGAAAAGAGAGAAATGATGAAGAAAACTCAAGAACAATAAAATAAAAGAGAGTTTGATTCATAAAGTAAAGAGAGAGAAAGTTGCTTTTGTTTGTTGACAAGAGAGAGTAAAAAATATATTTTTTCATTAGATTTATTTTTAGTCTTATATATACTTTAAATACACAATATTAAGAAGGGATAAACTAGAGTCAAGTGGCTTGATGTGACATATTCATGCTCCAAAATTTTAAATTCAAATACACTTCATTGCCTCTAAAGTCGTGTAGATAAATTTCTGTGGATAATTTTCTGTGGATAGCTATTTTTCAAATATCCATGTTTATTCTTTTCAATAGTTCGTCGGTGAAAGACTTGGTGTTTTTTCTCTCTAGATAGTCAGAATTTTTATTTCACATATTTTAATAGATTAATGCATAATTATTTAAAAGAAATCAAAATAGTATTATGTCGATGTTTTTTTAACACTGTCGGCAGTGGACAGTGGCTGGTATAGTGAAATTGTGATTTTGAATTGCGTACGATGCACATGGGCTGATTTATCAAAATCTTGTACGATGTCCCTTGACGGTTCTTGTCTGATAGTATCAACACCATACATATTAACCCTTCGCACCGAAAGCTCTCTTTCACATTGGAGAAGCATCATCACATGCGATGCGCATAAATGAAAAAGAAAACTGTATAAATTGTGTATGGGAAGGTTACTTTGATTCCTGTTTGAACTGTGATTAGGAGTTTATGAATTATAGAGTATATTATCTAGAGGTGGATCCAATATTTATTTTTTGATCCAGATCTTTTTATTGTGTGCATAGTATTACAAGGAAAGCTCCATGCATTTAACTATTAAATTCTTTCAACCAACAATACTATATAAGAGAAAAACCTAGTAAACCTTCATGCATTTCGCTTTTATATACTTTCAAGCAACAATACTATATAAGAGAGAAACCTTCATGTTTTCATTTATGTACTAAAACTGGCCATTCTTTCGATCTTGAAATCATTTGCATCACATCCTGCGAGAATGTTGCAAAATGTGAATCCTACTAATTTATTTTTGTTTACTAACAATATTCATTGTTGAATTATAAGCATAGCACAGTGATTAAATAATTAAAACGTTATTAACTAGGTCTGGGACGTATTATCCGGGATCCGGATTCGATCCGAGATCCGTCCCAGATCCGCTCCGAAAATAGGATATCCGGAGTGCCCGGATCCGAATCCGGATAGTAAAATTTTGGATCCGTCCAAACCGGATCCAAATCCGGATATCTTAATTTTTAAGTCGGATATCCGGATCCGGATCCGTGTTTTTAAAATATATTAAATTTTTAATTTTATTAATAATTATATTTGATATATTAGTATTTATACATAATTTTTTTTAATATTATATTTAAATTTTACTAATAGTATATGTCATATATATATTCATAAATTTTGTATAAATATTTAATTTATGTTTTATTTTTAATTTTTTTATATATTTTAAAACATTTTTTAATTATTTTTACGGATCCGGATCCGAATCCGGGTATCCGCGGGTATCACAATATCTAGACGGATATCCGAAGTCCGGATACCCGGAAGACGCGGATCCGGATCCGGATACTAAAGTCACGGATCCGGCGAATCCGGATCCGGATATCCTAAAATACCCCGGATATCCGGTCCGTCCCACCCCCTATTATTAACCACTAGTGATTAAACTATATTTTGCTCGAAACTTGCCAAATCTAATGACCATATTACTTATAGAATTAGTTCAAAAAAAATATTACTTCATAAAAATCCAGAAATTAATTAATGTGATGGGATATGTAGTTGGGACTCGGGAGAGTTGTGATGTTTGGTGCTGAGTACACGTGTCACTCAAATGCACTTCGTATTTAATTGGACGGTATTTATAATTGATGATATCGTATTAAATTCTTAAAACCAAAACCCAATTGCAATCCAACCAATTAACAAACGATCTATTTAAAATATTTCCAAAAACACTCTTATAACTACAAATATGAAGTTTTTAGCTTTTCAAAAACGAATATCAAAACTTCACATCTGAAGTTTTGAGTAGTAAAAATTGATATTTGAAATTTCACTAGTCAAAAACTTTAAATTTGAAATTTCTTATATTTATTCGTATTTAGAATTTTAAATTACACACCACATTTATAATTTTTAAATATTTTTTCATTTATTATTTTAATTCTTAAAATTTTGTATCTCATAAATATTGTAAATTTATTTTTATAAATTTAAATTTAACACATAAACTAAATAAAACCTTAAAAATAAGATTTAAAATATATCTAAACTAGGTTAGACAACAAAAATATTACAACAATTTTTTTAAAGGTTTAAGAAGTACATGAATAAATAATTATAACATAAATTTAAATACTACAACAACACCAATAGTCATGTTTTTTTTTTTTTGGTCAAAACACCAATAGTCATGTAAATTTGATTTGAAACCTCCAAAATCCCCCAATTTTTTTTTCAAATTTTTTTTGTGTAACCGGAGATGGTTGTTATTTGTTGTTCTTGATGTCTTTTTCGTTTGATTTTTTATTGTTTATATCGAATGTATTCACTAGTATTAATATCATCGATAGAAACTAAGTCTTTAGTAATATTCTAGTTTCCTCTTTTACTTCTTTAAAAGATAACTTTTTTTCTTCTTTGATCATATATAGAACATTATGAAAATATTTTCATGGAATAGTGTGGTATTTCATTTTCAATTTAATATTTGATACTTATTTTATATATAATTTTATATTTTACTGTAACATTTTATTTAATTAACATTATTGTAATATTTTATATATGTGATAATTATTTATACAAGTTTAAAAAATTGAAATTAATTAAGAATAATTCAAAGACTATAGTATAAAATAAAATTATTTTTGAAGTTATGTTTGAAATTTTGATTTTGGAATAAAACATCTTTAAACTTCAAATATGAAATTTTGCATACTTCAAAATACAATGTCTTTTGGAGATGCTCATTTCCACCATCTAAAGTCCCTATATAAACCCATCACCACCTCACTTTTCACAGATCTAACAGCAACACAATAGATTACCAAACAAAACTAAACCAAATCACCCTATCACCAAAAGAAAAGAGAGAGAAAATCAGAACACATGGCTATGGCTCTGAAGTTCTTTACATGCCTTCTTTTGACGGTGTGCATTGTTGCATCAGTAGATGCAGCAATCACATGTGGCACAGTGACAAGTAGCTTGGCTCCATGTGCTAGCTACCTATCTAAAGGTGGGGCGGTGACAGCTCCATGCTGTGCGGGAGTCAAAAACTTGAATGGTATGGCTCAAACCACACCAGACCGCCAACAAGCATGCAAGTGCCTAAAGGCCGCTGCACAGGGAATCAGCCCAAGTCTAGCCTCTAGCCTTCCTGGAAAATGCGGTGTTAGCATTCCCTATCCCATCTCTATGAACACCAGCTGCGACAAGTAAGCTTTTTGTTCTCTTTTTGCTAAATGCAAGTTCACATTTTCTTTTGTTTTCTTACTTACGTGATTACTTAATGTAATGACCGTGATTTAACGAGCCAATCTTATACTTTTGGACCTTGGTCATTTGTATTGCTGCAGTGTCAAGTGAAATGGGACGCATATCATTGTGTGGATGAAGAGTATGGTTTGCCATAAGTAAAATAAATTAAAAGGTCTATGTACGCTGAGTCGCTGACCTTAGAGCACGGATGCTCTAGCTTGTCTTGTTTTTTACTTTGTCGTTGAAAAGTTTTATCATTTTATTCTGTAATCCTTTGTTCTAGATTGTATGTTAATTGTCTTTGAGATATGATATAATACCCTATTAATCATATTTTGCTTTTCTACGTACCCTTATCTCATGATCATGTCCAGGTTGTCTTTTTTACTTCGTAATATTTTGCTTATGTTGTACCTTATTTATGTTCGGGCATCTATGTGCTGTGCTTGGAGTAAAATCATCAAATGGATTATAATAACATTTTGCGTCGATAAAATGCATTTTAGTTACATTTTGTATCGATTACATGCTAATCTTGTAACCAGTGAGTCCAAATCATTAACATCGTTTTCTATATTATGGACAAATTACAGACTCTTAATTACAGTTCTAATTTTTACGTGTAAGGAGACGGGACTCGGACGTTAACACATTTTAATTCGAAGCATTTGATGTGTGAAACTAAGTCACATTGTTCATGAACACATACATAGATATGAACTCATGTTTTCGAATCCATATACATACTTAAAAAGTGGGTTTATCCATGGACTGCACATTCCTTTGGAAATTAGTTTGAGTTTTTCAATAGGTTAGAAATATTTTTAGGTTAATACAAAAATTGGTATTTTTAAAAAAGTGAATTGGAATTTTCCAGTGGCAAACATCTGATAAATGTTTTATAACTTTTGTTTTTAAAATTAGATGTATTCCAGTTTTTATATATAACTATTATTCTTTTAATATATTATTAAAAATAACATAGAATAAAAACAAGGTTATAAAACTCATTGCAAGAACTTCCTTAATATGTTTGGAAACCTTATAAATTAGAATTTTTTGAAAAGAAAATATCCAAATAATACTATAAATTTAGTAATTACAAAAAGCTGAATTTTAAAATATTTTATTTAGGGGAAAGTCGCATTTCAAACTTTCAAACTAACATTTACACACTTTAAATTTTATACTTTTTCCATTAGAACTTACAATATTTAAACAAACAATTTTAAAATATCAAACGTTCAACTATATTTTCACAAAAAAATAGATGACATGACATAGTGATGATTAACAAAATGACATTTTTTGGTCAAAATGACTAGATAAACGACTTTTTTTATGTAACAAAACGACTAGATAAATGTTGATGATGTGAAATTTATTTTGAATAGTAATTCAATTCAATTAGGATTACGAATTTATTTTACAACTTAAACTGAACAAAAAATATTTCCCTGACTTTTTTAAATTTCCTTATTTTAAAATGCGATATTCCCCTTTGCTTAGTGTATATACCTATTGATTACAAACGAAACCAAACCGAACTGGAATTCTATCAAACCAAACGAAAACCAGTTGAACTAGACAAAAATTTGATGGAAGGCATAAGGTGACCTCAAATCCTATTGGTTAGAATGGTAAGTTATGTAGTGGACTCTCCCCGACAGCCCAAGTTCAATCTTCAAAACCAGAACCTTCTTGTGTACCGATATAATATCTCAGTTTCGATGCTCTCAAATCTCTTGAGCTTCCACTTTAGTTCTCTCTATCATCAGCCAAGGCCTCACACAAGCTAGCCTTCTCCTTCAGAAACAACTCAAAGGCACGCAAGATCAGTATGATATCAATCTTCTTACGGCTCTCTTCTTGATTGCTCATCTTCTCATTTTTATTTCTTGATTCAGATCAGTGTAAGCATCCTGTTGATGGATTCTCAGCCGCACTCAGTTGATGAGAAGAATATATTTATTAGGAGTGAACCCAATCACCCACAATCACATACTGTTCCTGAGATTAAGCGGATCCTAAACAATTTAGTAAGGTTTGTTAAATTTTTTTCTGCAAATTTAAAGGATTTTTCCGATACAAAATATTTGATAGGCCAATGTTTCATTTGGCTAAACCCAAAACTAACTTGGTACCCATTTGATACTTTAGAACACAAGATTGTTTTGATGCCAATTAAAGCCCTTCCTCGAAGCTAGGAGAGCTTGTTAAAGAACAAACTGTATAAAACAAAACAAGTTGCTACAATTTTTCTCCGCTCCTTAGGTTAACCAAATTTTAAATACAAAATAGATAAACTAATCAATATGTGAACTTGGGCAACTAACACATCCACTAACTAAGGAAACACAATTCCACTAAACAAAACATAATAGAGATCAACTATTGAAACCCTTGTTTTAATCTATGGCCACGTCATCTTCTTCTCCACATTGTATTGGTATTGCTTTCAATAATTTCCATCGGAACATAGAGAGTGAAGATTGTTCTGTCCTTTGCTCAGAACCTGAACGATTTGCTCTCTTATTTTGATTTGCTGGAGTACGTCCCGTTTTATGTGCTTTAGTCGCTTTTTGTAGCTTCTGATATCTCCACACGCCTTGCCGGTTTATCCAACAAAAAAACGGCGTGCAGTTCCAAGCCGTGTGATGACATTTACATGTAGGACTAAAAGCTACGCGACAATTGTTTTCTTTTTTTGGTTAAAAGCTTTCAAATTAAAATATAAACTAAGGATTACATGATAAGACATATAAGTCTTATAGTTGAGTAAAATTTGCATGAAACTTGTTTCATGAATAATTGAATCCCAACCTATGAAACAACAAAGGAAGAAACTAGATAAACCAACAATACAATGGAAAACAATAGCTAGTGAATAGAACCACGGCCGCGACAATTGTTTTCTGATTGATAAGAAAATACAAATAATCAACAAAAGTTCAATCAAATAGTCAATAGAGCCAATGTTGTTGATATTTAAATTAACCAATTTTGTTGTGGTTATAAAACTGGAACCACGTGCTTTTGTGTTGATAAAACGTAAGTCAGACTCTAGTTTGGTTGGTGCTAAGCAAGAGTACGTCCTACTCAAATGGACAACGAGTTTGTTAAATATATAATATATCTTAATATTATTCGATTTCCAGATTCTTAAAATTATTCTTCAAGAAATAAGTGAGTTAGCAGTTAAGTGATTGTAACTAATCTTTTTTTTTGTTTTAGTAAAACCAGATAAATTATTTATGAAAGAGTTAATGTTAGTAGTTTTGGCAAAACTCTGATTATATGAAAGAGTAAACACAAACTGAAAACAAACACGGAGTATAAACGTAGTCTTGCACATTTGCATGTAAGATATCGTTTTCTATCATATCACAAAATAGTATTTTAAAGATATCCAAAAGAGCTTATTGGATAGTATCTTAAAATGGGTTCTAGCTATTACAATATAGCATTTTAATGTAACTTTATAATTAAACTTTAATGTTCAAAAGAAAATTGAATCAACTAGAAGATAACAAGTGTTTAATAGTATCTCATGAGTTCTTATTTGAAAACTTTTTTTTGAATAAATTATACATTCTTATTTGAAAACTTCTATTCCTTCTTTTTTTATATTGTTTACTTTTGTTCTTTTAATTTTTAGATATTTAGTGAAAATTTTCCATGGAGATGCTTTTACAAATTACAACGCAAAACTGAGACTATTATTAGACGTAGATTAAATACACACGAAAGAAGAGTTCGAGCCGTGATGTATACGTCAAGGTTCCACATCATGTAAATTATCCATTTGCAATATCTTTTCTGTTAAAAAGACATGACAAAAAAAATGTTGTACACTGTTTTTTTCCACATAAACATCCACTTTTATTACATGATTTTGACCTCAAATGATATTCAACTACATTTACACTTCAAAAGATCTTACGCTACTTAATCGAAACTTCATTTTAGTTCCACCACTATGAGATCGAGCTCTTCCCATGATCTGAAAAGAGCGTCTCTTAATCACTTAATTCAACTAAACGAGTCGATAACATTGATAACCCGAGAAAGACAAAAACTAAAACTGGACAATGAATACAAACCATAGCATTGGGCAGGAAAAGATCAGACTTATACGCACGGACCAACGCTTCATCGTCTTCCGCACTTTCAGCTCCATCATCCATGTGAACCAATGCTCCTTAGCCGAAAAGATGAGAGGTAGCCTGTAACATTCTATTTAACATCCTACATTGTGATATATAAAAAGGTTTTAGAGAATTGATTTGATTATCTATGTCACCAAAGTTGACTTACCTTTTTCCGTCACATATCCATTTAGAACTCAATGGTTAAACGTGTTTGGGTTGGAGTATTGAAAAGATGAATAATCTATAATTTGTGGTACCGTGCGGTCGGGTGGTGATTGCAGAGTTCGAGCTTTGAAAAATTTTATGTACCGACCGTTGGAATGAGATGAAGTTCATAGATTGAAAAAACGAACATTGATGGCCTATTAGCCATTGTCGGTTGGGGCATTACATAGCTACTACTGAGAAAGGTGGAACTTCACAACTATCACCGTGACCAATAGTTGTAAGTCATTAAAAAAGAAGAAAAAATCTTCATAAAATGGTAAGTCAGATTCATGATAGGTCAGACGTTATCGTGATTAGTTGAGGTAATTTTATAATACGTTAATTCCGCATTTCGTGTTTTCGAAGTCTCTCTTCCTTTCCTAAACTTTATTATTAAAAAAAATCACCAACTAATCAATTATAATCGTCGAATTTAATTAATTAAACTGAAAGAAAAAAGATTTACATGTGACTATATAAGTAGTCTGATCTCTCTTTCTCTTCTTCTCATCAGATCAGAAGAATCAGGTTTTTAGGTTTCTCATTTAAATCTCGTTGAGATCTCTCAGAGCAGAGCAAGCAATGGCGGCTACGAGTGAGAAACAGAACGGCTCAAAGCCTCCTCCTTTGCCTTCTCCTCTCCGCAATTCCAAGTTTCTCCAGGTGACAAAACCCCTTTCAGATTAAGATGCGATTTGTTTAGTTTTGTCCGAAACCGAAACGGTTGTGTTACAAGGATCTTATGTTCGTTAGTTACTTTCATCTCTCTCTTTGGCATTGTAATGAAGATCCTTTTAAACAGAATCCTAGTTAAGCCGCCACGTAGATCTGACCCTTGTAGATTTGATCCAATAACATGTTGTTTGATCTGATTGGCTAAGTGATTGAAAGGTTTGTAAAGTTGATTGCTTTTTTTTTATTTATTTTAAATTGATTGTGAAGTCGAATATGAGGATCTTGATCTCGGGAGGAGCTGGCTTCATTGGTTCTCACTTGGTTGATAAGCTAATGGAAAATGAGAAGAATGAGGTTATTGTTGCTGACAATTATTTCACTGGCTCTAAAGACAACCTCAAGAAGTGGATTGGTCACCCCAGGTTTGAGCTTATTCGTCACGGTAAGACTCTTTCACTTTTGTCTTGTTTTGTTATTGTTTTATGTCATTTTGATCTCTGTTTTGGGTTTTGGGATTGAAAATTTTAGATGTTACGGAGCCTCTGTTGCTTGAAGTTGATCGGATTTACCATCTTGCTTGTCCTGCCTCTCCTATCTTCTACAAGTACAACCCTGTTAAGGTTTGTGTGGTGAAATTTATATATGTTCTTGCATTATCAGAAGCATTAGTTTCTAATAATATGATATGTTTCTGCAGACAATCAAGACCAATGTGATGGGTACAATGAACATGCTTGGTCTTGCCAAGCGTGTTGGAGCAAGGTTCATCACATATATCTCTTACTCAAAAAAATTCTTCTAATTTCTACTCTTAACATTTTTTTGTTTTTTTCCTTTAATAGAATTCTGCTCACCTCAACTTCAGAAGTGTATGGAGATCCTCTCATCCACCCTCAACCAGAGAGCTACTGGGGAAATGTCAACCCCATTGGTATGTTTCTTCATCTTATTAATGAAATATCTGTTACAGCTTTGTTAACTTAGTCTTGTTTGTTTGATTATGAAAGGTGTTCGGAGTTGCTATGACGAAGGCAAGCGTGTAGCTGAGACTTTGATGTTTGACTACCACAGGCAACACGGCATTGGTCTGTTTGTGATCCCCTCAAAAAACTTAATCCCATCATTCGTTATAAGATTCTTATTGGGGGGTCATTTTGTATTTTTTTAGAAATCCGCATTGCTAGAATCTTCAACACGTATGGTCCTAGGATGAACATCGATGATGGGCGTGTTGTGAGCAACTTCATTGCTCAAGCACTTCGAGGTGAGGCCTTGACAGTTCAGAAACCGGGGACACAAACCCGCAGTTTCTGCTATGTTTCAGACATGGTGGATGGACTTATCCGTCTCATGGAAGGCAATGATACTGGCCCTATCAACATCGGTAACCCAGGTTCGTCTTCTTTATTCCAACATTAAACTTGAAAAGCTTCAATGCTATGAAGATTGTATCTATCAGCTTCTGTCTGAATCTCTCTGTTTCTCAGGTGAATTCACAATGGTGGAACTGGCTGAAACGGTTAAGGAGGTTAGAATCTGTTCTCCATGAATCCGGAGTTTTAGTTGGTGTTGTTTTGGTCTTAATGAATGTTTTACGCAGCTTATTAACCCGAGCATAGAGATAAAGATGGTGGAGAACACACCGGACGATCCAAGACAGAGGAAGCCAGACATTAGTAAGGCTAAAGAAGTGTTGGGTTGGGAGCCAAAGGTGAAGCTCAGAGAAGGACTTCCTCTCATGGAAGAAGATTTCCGTCTAAGGCTTAACGTTCCCAAAAACTGAAAACGCAAACGCACAGGAGAACGCAGACGCGTTCTTTGATTTGAGGAATTTGTCAGCTTTTAATACGGTGCTTATAATATACTTCAAAGTGGTGGTTTGGTTTCATGTGTTTTTATTGATCTTTGCTTCTGTTCGTAGAGAAATAAGTTGGGATATGTTTTTTGTTTTCATGAGGAACGACTCTTTTTTTTTCAATATTTTAAATATAATAAAAGAAATGTTTTATATACTCTTTTTGGTTTCATTTCATGTGTTGTTATGATCTTTTTCGTTTGTAGAGGAATCAAAGCATTTTATCTTTCTAAATATTATATAGATGTTAGTTCATCATGATTCTAACATTTCTGATTTTAATTGCTATTAAGTTGTCTGAACTGGTGATCGCAATCTTGTTATTGTATGCTTTTAAACAATAGAACAAAATTAATGAAGAAAATGATTCAGATGTAAATATGGGGGTGATCGGTAACAGATGTAGGAACTGTACACAACACCATTTAAATTTACAGCATTAAATCTAAAGCAATCATGATTTATTAAAAAAATTATGTTCATAGCAATTTGTAAAATATACGTATATCTAGGTGCTTTGGAAAACTAATTACCTACAGCTCAGTTTTATGAGCTTTCCAAAAGAAAAAAGGAATATTTCATTTAATTTTTTATTTAAAAAATAAGATAAACACTAAACAAACCTAAGATAAACACTAAAAACCCTAATTGTATACATATATTAAATTCTACCTACACGTAAGAAAGCAAAAAAATCCAGAGAGAAAAAAAGAATAAGAAGAGGCAATAAAAAGGTACGTAACTCATATGTAGTCTTCTATTATGTTATTGTATCTGATATTTTCCTTTAATTATTGATGTACAATGAAATTTGATTATGAACATAGGTTTCATGGGAAAAAACCAATAATATGTTATGCTTTCATATGGTCTTCTTTTATGTTCGTGTCATATTAATTTGATTATGAATTAGTTTTTAAATTGTATATTAGATTGTTTGTTGTAGTAATTAGAGTTTTATTAATTAAGTATGAACTATTTTTTCTTCTCGTACTGATTTAATTATGCACTACTTTTTATATTAGATAGTTTTTTTTAGTACTTAAGTATGAACATATCGCGTGTACATAATTGTAAATTGATATTAATTAATTAACTCACTGGTTCATAATATTTTGTATATGATTTGAATGATAATCTATATTTTAAGTATGTTTATATGATCTGATTTAGTATATGTTTTAATAATATTTGTAAGATATGGCAAATAATAATGGTGAAAATAATGGTGGTGCGAACAATGATGCGTCAATCAATACAACAACACTTTCTCAGAGAGAGGTAAATATTTTTTTTCTTATTAATTTATAAAAATAAATTAGTTATTTATATATGTATTTTTATTATAGATTAATATTAAGTGGACAGATGAAATTTCTCGAACATTCATAGAGATGTTTTTACTTCAACTTGATAAAGAAAATTGGGTAGAGAAATCTTTAACAAAAGAAGGAAAATTACGAGTGAGGAAGAACTTTAAAGAAGCTACTAGATTTGATTTAGTATGGAAAAATTTCGCAAACCATCTTCGTAACCTGAAAACTTGGTACGATTGCTACAATCGACTATGCAAGTATACGGGAGTGACTGTTGATCGTATCACATGAGTAATTAATATGGAAGACGAATGGTCGAATGATCGTATACAAGTAAGCACATCAAAATTCTAAAATAGTATTTTTTTCCAGTATATTTGAGCATAAAATAGCAAGGTACTTACAAATTTATTTAAAAATTAGGAAAACGAGGTGGCTAGACGATTTAAAAAGAAATCTTTAGCAAATGAAGATCTATTGGAAAAATTGTTTAGTGGAAATCACATATGAGTTGAAGATGGATGGTCGGTTGGAAATGGTCCTGATGTGTATCGTCCTCAACATGGGTATGAAGCTGGAACACAATTTGACACTAACACATCATTTGTTAGTGATGATCCAGACATGTCGTTTTCTACTTCATTAGAAGGACAAACTCAGAACATGCAGTCCATACCAACCACCATTCATACACCTTCTGATGAAAGACTAAACCATGAACAACGAAATAAACGTAATCGTGGAGCAGCCAACATCGATAACCAGTCAGATTTATCAAAAGATTTCGGTGAACGTTCTGATGCAATAAAACATGCAGCATTGGAGATGTCATCGGCTTTAACTTTTGACATAATCATTGCTGCCCGATGAATGCATCAAATTGAAGAGATTGAATTTGGAACCTTGTTTTATTGGGATGCAACTAATTTACTGTCTACAAATGAAAGTGCTCGAAGATGGTTTTTAGGAATTCCAGAAAATAAGTTTGCACTTCTTTATTTGGAGCAAATGATTGGTCGTAAACATGATGGTTAATCACTAAGATATTATTTATTTTTGTTAGGATTTTTGGAAGAAGTTTAAATTACTTGGTTTTTATTATTTATTTATTATTTAGTTGTTTTTTTATTTATCTGGATTTAAATAAAATTATTATGAGTATTAATTTACAAGTTGTTTATTATTATGTTTTATTTTATATACAGATTGTCCAATCGTTTTGGCAAGTGGTGGATGATACTGATGAAGATGATTCTCAATTAATAAATGATTATATAACAATGAATATTGTTAAGCAACCATTTTGTGCACATCCTTACCGCGGTCGTCAATTTGTTGAGGAGTTGATTCACGGTCATCCAGATCAATGCCACTTTCTTCTGAGAATGCGTCCTAGGGTATTTCTTGAGCTATGTGATACTCTAGAAAAGAAATACAAGATGAGATCGTCTCATAATGTGACGGTGAAAGAGAGTGTGGCAATGTTTTTGCACATGTGTGGTCATAGTATTACTCAATGAAATGCCATGAGAATGTTTGGGCATTCGCAAGAGACGATATCCAGGAAATTCCATGAGGTTCTTGATGCCATGGAGCATATGGCAAAAGATATGCTTAAACCAGATCATATGAGTATTACTCAAGTTCATCCTAAGTTGCGATCTGACAAGCATTATTGGCCGTACTTCAAAGGATTTATTGATGCAATGGATGGGACACATGTGCCTGTCGTCGTATCAGGACGAGATCAACAACGATACTGGAATAGAAAAAGCGTTTGCAGCATGAATATTCTTGCAATTTGCGACATAGATATGTTATTCACATACATATATGTTGGTATGCCTGGGTCTACGCATGATGCAAAAGTACTTGCTTTAGCTATGCAAGGTGATCCTAATTTTCCACATCCACCTATAGGTAAGTATTACCTTGTCGACTCAGGATGTGCTTTACGGCGTGGGTATCTGGGACCTTATAGGCAAACTCGGTACCATCAAAACCAGTTTCAAAATCAAGCTCCACCTAGTAATCATAAAGAAAAATTTAACCGTCGTCATTCCTCACTTCGATGTGTCATTGAAAGAACATTTGGAGTGTGGAAAGGGAAATAGAGGATAATACAAGACAAGGCAAGGTACGACATTGGAACAACAAGAAAACTTGTGGCATCAACTATGACACTACATAACTTTGTACGTAAATCAAGCATACATGATCATGACTTTGATGTTGATTGGAGGGAGGATAATGATCAACAACCTTCGACGAATGATGACGATGAAGCAATTTTAGAAGAAGGGACTGGTTCGAGGCAATATATGGAAGGATTGCGAGATATCATTGCAATGGATTTATGGAATATTCGTGGGTAGATTAACTATTAGTTTATTATTAAACTAAGATTTTATTCTTTTAAGATGTTTTTTCTTATAATTCTTATTTTTTATTTTTTTCAGTAAAATTATCATTACTATAAAAAAAATTCTACTAATATGTTGTTTAATATATGTATATAATACTAATCTACAGCTAATGGATATCAATCGTGCTTTAACAAGAAAACTTACAGCTAAAATCTTAAAGCCAAAATTTCAAAGCAATAAATCTACAGCTACAGCAAAAACTCTACAACATTTATTCTACAGCAAAAAAATCAAAGCTACAACTTTTACCAATTAGGCCCTATGTTATTGCTGCTTGTGGCTGTGGGATCTTTTGTAATATATTGAGAATCAAAATTTAAGTCAAGTTAGGCGACAAAGAACGAGAAATTAGTTAGCCAATACAACTATCTAATGTTTCCTCTATTTTTTTTCTTCAAAATAGAATAATTATATAATAAAAATAACATTATTTAAATGTGTTATTAAATATGATATTTTAGAAGCAAGGTTCCATAAGTTTCCATTAAATTTCAAAGCGAGAATCAGATTTCGGATGAAACTTCCATGCAACCTGAAAATTTGAACTTGAACTTCGGTTTAAATAGTTTACAAGATAATCCGATAACATACTATTTAGTTATCATTGACATTAATCGAAAAACAATTAAAACTAGATCAAAGGATATGGTAATTTTTAGCGGATTTAAGTTTACACTAGATTTTGATTAACACTTTTAAAAAACGAAAATATGTTTTGAAAGAAAAATAATTTTATAAAATAACGATTAATTGTTTCTTGCATTTTTTTATATTTCTGAATTGATTTGATTTTTATCCTTTGTAATATTTTTATAACTATAGTAGATTTCAAAATTAATTTACTGACGAATAACAATTCTCTAAAATCTCATCATTAATTCTTAATAAAATTTATATATTATATTTGTAAAAAACTGTAATATTTTAATCTATATTATTACATATTAATTATTTTTATTAATGAGTATATTTTTATTTTAATAAATAGGTGATATATGGTTTTATGGATTAACTTAGGACAATTTATTGATTTTAGAAAAAAAATCTTTGAAGTTATCTAGTTCTAATGAGTTTTTATTTTAAATAAATACAATCTCACAGTTAGAAAAATACAAATAGATAAACCCCTTTACATAATTTACTTTATATTAATTAAAATATTTTGAGATGTTTAACCCATAAAACCTATTTTTAATAGTTTAAGTTATATATATATATATATATATATATATATGATATCTTTATATCATCTTATACCAAATCTTGTGTTTATTTAGGAATTTATGATTTATTAAATATCTAATATTAATTTATGTGTGGAATATAATGTGGTTTTGATTTATTGTTAAAAGTTTTTATGTATCTGTTAAGGTGAAATATTTTATGAAAATAAAAATTTTGTAAAATAAACTGCATCCAATTTTCTATATTTAAGAAATCATTTTATCAAAAAAAATAGAAATAACAGAATTTTTGAAAATATATTTTGAGGAGTATATTCATAATCCAAAGGTTTCAAAAAGTTTGTTAGTAATTTTTAAGTTGCAGGATTTTATGAAAATGCAATTTAAAAAAAATACATTTTTATATTTAAGAAGATATTTTATCAGATAATTTTAGCATTAAATAATATTTGACAATATCTTTTGGTAATATAATAAAACTTAACATATTTAAAATGTTTGTTATAAATTTGTTAAGTTACATGATTTTATTGAAATAATATTAGAACAAATATATAATCGGATTTCTAGTTATTTTATATACATTAAAATTTTAGATTAAGAGTTTTATAAACATAGGTTTGCCGCATTTTCTTTTGATGGAAACATATATTCATTTAGTAAAATTAACTATATATTAATGATTTACAAACATATTTAAATTAATATATAATGATGCATATACAACAAAATAGCACATAAAATTGGTTTACGCGTATAAAATACTGACGTGTTAAAAACATTGATAGACAAGCTTCAAATCAACTAGATTTCAATCTGCGTTAAAACACAGATGATTTTTCTATGAAAACATATGTAATCATTTTTTATTTGTTTGAAGTAAATTTAAGTATAAAATAGGTAACCTGAACCCAAACAGAAAATCTGATTTGTATGTGCCGAGTCCAAAATATCAGGAATACCATAATGAGTCTTGTATGGTGGTATAAAAGATATACGAACCCGAAGTGTTATTAGCCGAACTTGAATGGGTAACTCAAAAGATGAAAAGCCCGAAAAAAATCCAAAAAATCGGTTTGATTATCTAAATAATCACAAATATAAATATGTACTTCAAATATTCAATTCTACATTTTTTGAAATGAGATCTAAAAATAAGTATTAAGTTTTAAATAAGTACTTTAAATATTCAATTTTACTTAAATAAGTATTTACTTCTTATTTTTTTCTTTTAAATTTGGATATATATGAACCGAACCAATATAACCCAAATATGAATGATATATTTACTTTATGAATTTTAGGATGTGGTACAGATTAGAACCAAAAAGCAATACGTTATATCTGAATATGTTCCTTACTTACCGATTTACCGGAATTAGACCTATGATACGATATAAATTAGAACCAAAATTCAAAATATCTAACATATATTCCAAGGCCCAAGCCTAACTTAAAGTGATTTTTATATTTTTCAACTATTTTTATTTTTGATAAAGAGTTTACATGTTTGTTGCAATAGTCAGTAAAATTATACTCATAAAAATATCAATAATAATATATTCCATTGTATCATTATATTAACAGTAACTAACTATTAATATTTATTTTATCAAATATATATATGTATATATGTGTGTGTATATATATATATCTAATTTTAATACTCTATCTATAAGAGTTATATTATGTATTTGGTAAAAGTTTTGAAGAATTTATTTCTTCCATTTGGTTTAAAGTACAATTTTATATTTATACAAATTTGTAGGCCCATATAATTAATTTATATTAGTAAATAAAATATAATTGATTAATTATTCAAATTTAGTGTTAATATAAACTGAATTGATTCTTTTTAAAAAAACAGTAGATTAGTTATCTAGTTCCTTAATTTTAGGATAGTATATATATTTAATAATAATTAAATTAGGTAAAAGTAAAAATAATAGAAAAGCTAATTGAATGTAATGGTCAAACCTAGTATATTTGTAAGTAGATAAAAATAAGACTCTATTTTAATAGAGTAGATGTTCATTATTAAGATTGTACGAACACTTGATTTCACTACCACATTATATGTTAATCTATGTATAGTTTCTTACATGATAAGGTACATAATGATGTAAATCAGATATTTGGTTAATAGTTAGTATTATCTACGATCACATTTAAAAATATTAAAAACATAAAATTTTGTTTGCTCCACACATTTAATCTAAAGATAGTTGTTTACCTTCACTTTTGCGGATAGTAATATTATACATATTATATTTGCAATGTTATAGTTTTTGAATAAAATTAAAAATAATATTTGAAATTTTAATATCAAATAGTTTGATAATAAAAAATTACAGTATATATTTTAGAAGATCTATGAGATTCAAGATAGTTCAACAACATAAGTTTAAGTCACAAAAATCTTTCTATTGTGAAAAGTAATATTATAATTGAGTTAGGGAATTGGTTGTTGAATTTTCTTTTGTTTTATAACATGTCAAAAACAAAAAATATCTTATCCTTCAAAAAAGAAAAAAAAAATCATTTTTGTATAGCTCCAACACGATGGCCAAATACTTCTATAACTCCGATAGTTTCTTCACCAAGATTAGACTGTTGTGAGCTATGATGTTCCCTTGGACAAACCCAAGTACTCTTATGCACATTATACTTGACAAGCTCAGTCACAACACCACCAGCCCTACTCACCATGCAATGTTTTACCTGAGTATGCAAAGGTTTAGTAGCTCAAACAGTTAAACTCTTGTCCAAAAGGCATGAATTCCATTGTAACTGGATTTACATAGTCTTTGAATCAACCCCACTTAAAAACTGACATAGCTCGATCCTGGATCATGGAAAAAAAAATAACAAAAATCAATCACATTAAATCATTTAAATCCAGGCCGCGGCAGAAAAAGACATGTAAACATCTAAGATAGGTCTGAAACTAGAGGGAGAAGAAAAATGGTCCTCTCATGAACGCATAAAAAGTGGTAATGGATGATAATGATGGACTCGTTTCTCAGCATTTATTAGGAACTAGACGTGGACACTTTACCCGAATCTGAAATAACTGAATCCGAACTAAATCCGAAGTGTAGAAATATCCGAACATGTGTTAAACTTTTATACCAAAATACTCGAAAATATGAAATACCTGAACGGGTGTCCGAACGCCCAATCCTATTAGGAAAATATCCCTAACACTGAGATACGACTAAAAAAATAAATTTAGATATTCGATTCAAAATACTATCACTTGAGAGTTGAGAGAGTGAATCAGCAAAATGCATATCCGAATACATATATTAAAAAGCTAGATAGAGTGAGTGTGAGTGGTGACGAAGATAAATCCAACGGTGGATAACGAAGAGAAGCGTAAATCATGCAGTTGAGATTGTATCTTGCTTGATCAATGATGGCGGTCCCCACATGTATATATATATATATGCACGTTTATGTGCTTTGTTACCAAAAGTTTACCATACCTGACAAAAACTTTAGAATTTTCTAATTATAGTGTTACTGTTTTATAAATTCTCATAATTCTTATTAAATCTTTTTTTTAATTTTTTTAATGATTTTACAATTCTATAAAAAATATTTTGTTTATTCAAAAAGTTTATATTTTAATAATTTTATAAATACATTAAATTAAATTATTGGAAATTGCATTCTTAACATTTTAATTCACAAAACAATATTTTGAGACTATATGTATCTATTAGATTTTAGATTCAGTAGTTTATTTCATAGATTTTTCACAATATAATTTTTTTAAAAATTCTTTCAAAATTTAACAAATCTCTCAATTTTTTAAATTAAATATACTCTATAAAAATCGAAGTCCCACTATCACCCGTTTAAAATATAACTAGAATAGAATCCGTGCTAAGCGCGGTTAAGTTTCATTTTTGTAGTTAAACGTTTATTCTGTTTTATATTATTTGATTAAGAAAATAAATTTTAAAATATTTTAAGAAGATTTTGTTAGAATTTTAAAAAGAAATGTTTTTTATTCTATTTGACAAAAATATTAATGATTTTATATTTAAATTACGTAAAATTTTAAGGGATGATCCAAATCAGAAATCATACATCAAAAAATCATAGTACTCTAATTTAATAGATTAGATATTTCTTTTTTTTAGAAGATCATGTTTAATATTAATTGAATTATTATTAACTAACTAAAATATGAAAATTTGATTTTGATTTTTGATTTATTTTGGTTTAGATTTAAGATCTCATACCCAAATATATTTTAGAACAAATCAGTATAATTTCTTAGAATCTAAGTATATCCGTGATGCCATAATTATCTATTGTTATAATTGTTTATATTTCCGTAATTTACGATGATATCAATTATAAAAAACAAATTTTATTTTTAAAAACAATATAACACAATTTTGGACCCATAAAGCATCTAATCTTAATCATGTTTTTAAAAATCTGTTGTTATTTTGAACTATAATGGAATATAGTTAAAAGTAATTATTATGTTTTATTTGTATCTACTCTATTAAATAGTAGATCGAATAACATAATTGTACTCAAGAAAAAAAATGTTACAATTCTAGTCTATAAGATCAGAATGCATATTTATTGCATTTATAATTCTTGTAATTCTATTCTATAAGGTTAGTTCTATTCTATAAGATCAAATTATATAAAACAAAATTATTACAGTTCTATTCTTCATATGACCTTGTATAGCACGAGTCGTATTCTAGACAAAAATATAATTCTATCAATGGATGCTGAGATGATTAACAGTAGTTGAAAAACATTTGAAACCCATAAGAAAAATGTGACACATATAAAGAACAAACATCAATCTTGACTTTCAAGCATCTATGGTTTTAATATAGGTTAACTGATATTAGCAAATATTAGGGTATATATTTAATATAAGCTATTAAAGGATATGTAGAAATAATAGAGTAGATGTTAATTAATTGTTAAGTTACAACATGTCCAATAGATCCAAAACAAAATGATGCCAAGGTAATTTTCAAATAAGACTCTAAATTAATAGATAAAATGATGCAAGGTAATTTTCAAATAGGATTCTAAATTAATAGATTAGATGACTTTTCTAAAAGATTGGTGATTATAGATGCATTGTATATTATAATATTTTTCTATGAGACGTATAATATAACGTTAATTATAACATAACAAAACTAGTACTTGTCTCTTTTGTAATCCTCTTTTATTGTTGATGCAAGAGATCCATTATTATTTTACGAATTCGTTTTCCACGTCTCTTCCAATAAGATTTATCATAACATTATCTTCTTTAAGTTACAAAAAAAAAGAAAAAAAAAACATTATCTTCTTCACATAACAAACCGTTTCTTTTTCGTAATAGGAAACTGCAAAGATGATATATAGGATAATCACCTGAATTTTGTTTTAAAATAATTAAAATAGCCTGATTAGTATAAATATACAAGTCAATAGGTTATAACCTCGCTTTTGTAGAATCAAACTTTAGAACTAAACCCTGAAAAACGATGTCAAATAACTATGAAGATGGAGGAGTTTACTATGATTTTTACGAAAACATGTTCAATAACGATGAAGATGGAAGAATTTACTTTGATCCTGAAGACCAAGAACTCATCAAAGATCATCTAATACCCAAGTTAAAAACGTATCTACAACCCAAGTCAAAAAATAAAGATAAAGATTATGAAGACTTCATCGAGATGAAGAACGTTTACGACACAGAGCCATGGTTGCTGGACCATACCAATGATCCTTTGTTCAGGAAGAACGAGTGGTTTTATTTTGTGACAAGGACTCAAGTGTCGGTGAAGAACATTGGTCGTGGTAGGAACTCGAAGCGGAGGATCCTTGGAGACAACGAAGGTGGAAGTTGGAAGCCTAACGCTAAAAAATATATTGAAGACGAAGAAACAAAGAAGATCATAGGGAAAAAGCAAACCCTAAAGTTCACTAAAAGCGACGACAATAAGAAGAAGCAGAAGAGAGGAGACAGCACTTCTGTTGCTGTTCCGGGGAGCAATAGTAGCTGGATCATGTACGAGTATTCCCTACCGGATGAAAACACGTTTCAAGAACTGGTCCTGTGCAAGATTCGCAAGATAAACAAGTCCAATGATGACGACGACCATGATGAGTCTATTCCAGCTTCTTCCTCGGAGCATCAACCGACAAATATTGATCACGAGATTGTTCTAGCTCCTTCGTCCTTGCAGCAGCAACAGCCATTAGCATGCCATCCTGGAGAAGGAAACACGGTTCAGCAAATAGAAGACACGTTGATGGAGACAGCTCCAAGAAGATCATCACAGAAGGATGAAGAAGTTGAAGCCATGCAAGTGAGACATGACGTGCAAGTGGATGATCAACAACAACCACCAATCTGCACGCTTACTCAAACTACTAGTGCTCCAGCTCCGCTTGGCAATAGATCTCTACCAATAGAAGTGGATGATGATGAAGATGATGATGAAGTGTGGAACAAAGAGTTTGATGAACATATTTTCTAGTCCACCAAAACCTTTTATTTTATGTACAAACACAAAAAGGCTGAACACCTACTGATCTTGCTCAGAATTATTCTATGTAAAACTCTTGTTTTCAGTTATACAATTGAAATTTTCATCAAACAAAGATAATTAGATTCTACGTTTTGTGAAAATTTGGGTAATAAGTTAGAGCAGTACAACTGCATGCAGGCATTACATGCAGACGCGTTCTTTGATTTGAGGAATTTGTCAGCTTTTAATACGGTGCTTATAATATACTTCAAAGTGGTGGTTTGGTTTCATGTGTTTTTATTGATCTTTGCTTCTGTTCGTAGAGAAATAAGTTGGGATATGTTTTTTGTTTTCATGAGGAACCGACTCTTTTTTTTCAATATTTTAAATATAATAAAAGAAATGTTTTATATACTCTTTTTGGTTTCATTTCATGTGTTGTTATGATCTTTTTCGTTTGTAGAGGAATCAAAGCATTTTATCTTTCTAAATATTATATAGATGTTAGTTCATCATGATTCTAACATTTCTGATTTTAATTGCTATTAAGTTGTCTGAACTGGTGATCTTATAGCAATCTTGTTATTGTATGCTTTTAAATAATAGAACAAAATTAATGAAGAAAATGATTCAGATGTAAATATGTTATTGATGCTTGTGGCTGTGGGATCTTTTGTAATATATTGAGAATCAAAATTTAAGTCAAGTTAGGCGACAAAGAACGAGAAATTAGTTAGCCACAATACAACTATCTAATGTTTCCTCTATTTTTTTCTTCAAATTAGAATAATTATATAATAAAAATAATATTATTTAAATGTGTTATTAAATATGATATTTTAGAAGCAAGGTTCCATAAGTTTCCATTAAATTTCAAGGCGAGAATCAGATTTCGGATGAAACTTCCATGCAACCTGAAAATTTGAACTTGAACTTCGGTTCAAATAGTTTACAAGATAATCCGATAACATATTATTTGGTTATCATTGACATTAATCGAAAAACAATTAAAACTAGATCAAAGAATATGGTAATTTTTAGCGGATTTAAGTTTACACTAGATTTTGATTAACACTTTTAAAACACGAAAATATGTTTTGACAAAACTTTAATTTTATAAAATAATGGTTATTTGTTTCTTGCGTTTTTTTATATTTCTGAATTGATTTGGTTTTTATCCTTTGTAATATTTTTATAACTATAGTAGATTTCAAAATTAATTTACTGACGTATAATCATTCTCTAAAATCTCATCATGAATTCTTAATAAAATTTATATATTATATTTGTAAAAAACTGTAATATTTTAATCTATATTATTATATATTAATTATTTTTATTAATGAGTATATTTTTATTTTAATAAATAGGTGATATATAATTTTATGGATTAACTTAGGACAATTTATTGATTTTAGAAAAAAAATCTTTGAAGTTATCTAATTCTAATGAGTTTTTATTTTAAATAAATACAATCTCACAGTTAGAAAAATACAAATAGATAAACCCCTTTAATTAATTTACTTTATATTAATTAAAATATTTTGAGATGTTTAACCCATAAAACCTATTTTTAATAGTTTAAGTTATATTATATATATATATATATATATATATATATATATATATATATATATATATATATATATATATATATATATATGATATATTTATATCATCTTATACCAAATCTTGTGTTTATTTAGGAATTTATGATTTATTAAATATCTAATATTAATTTATGTGCGGAATATAATGTGGTTTTGATTTATTGTTAAAAAAATTTATGTATCTTTTAAGGTGGAATATTTTATGAAAATAAAAAAAATTGGAAAATAAACTGCATCCAATTTTCTATATTTAAGAAATCATTTTATCAAAAAAATAGAAATAACAGAATTTTTGAAAATATATTTTGAGGAGTGTATTCATAATCCAAAGGTTTCAAAAGGTTTGTTAGTAATTTTTAAGTTGCAGGATTTTATGAAAATGCAATTTAAAAAAAATACATTTTTATATTTAAGAAGATATTTTATCAGATAATTTTAGCATTAAATAATATTTGACAATATCTTTTGGTAATATAATAAAACTTAACATATTTAAAAGGGCAAATCTCTCAAATAGTCCTTTTTGAAGTTTTTATCACAAAAATAGACCTTGAAAGAAAAAATGACCAAAATAGACTTTTTTTATTTTGAAAATTTTAATATTTTTTATTTTTTTAAATTTTTAAATCTCAGCTCCAAACCCCCCACCCCATAACTCTAAACCCTAAGTTTAGATTAATTAACCCAAATGTATAAATATATATTTACATCCTGTAATAAAGTCTATTTTAGTCATTTTTCTCTTTGAGTGCTATTTTTGGGACAAAAACTTTTTTTGGTCTATTTTGGTCTTTATCTCTATTTAAAATGGTTGTTATAAATTTGTTAAGTTACATGATTTTATTGAAATAATATTAGAACAAATATATAATAGGATTTCTAGTTATTTTATATACATTACAATTTTAGATTAAGAGTTTTATAAACATAGGTTTGCCGCATTTTCTTTTGATGGAAACATGTATTCATTTAGTAAAATTAACTATATATTAACGATTTACAAACATATTTAAATTAATATATAATGATGCATATACAATAGAATAGCACATAAAATTGGTTTACGCGTATGCATAATAAAATACTGACGTGTTAAAAACATTGATAGACAAGCTTCAACTTAAGATCAACTAGATTTTAATCCGCGCTAAAGCGCTGATGATTTTTTATGAAAATATATGTAATCATTTTTATTTGTTTGAAGTAAATTTGGGTATAAAATATGTAACCTAAACCCAAACAAAAAACTCTGATTTGTATGTGCCCAGTCCAAATATCAGAAATACCATAATGAGTCTTGTATGGTGGTATAAAAGATATACGAATCCGAAGTGTTATTACCCGAACTTGAATGGGTAACTCAAAAGCTGAAAAGCCCGAAAAAAATTCAAAAAATTGGTTAGATTGTCTAAATAATCACAAATATAAATATGTACTTCAAATCTTCAATTCTACATTTTTTGAAATGATATCTAAAAATAAGTATTAAGTTTTAAATAAGTACTTTAAATATTCAATTTTACTTAAATAAGTATTTACTTCTTATGTTTTGCTTTTAAATTTGGATATATATGAACCTAACCAATATAACCCAAATATGAATGATATATGGTTACTTTATGAATTTAGGATGTGGTACACATTAGAACCAAAAACCAATACGTTATATCTGAATTTGTCCGTACTTACCGATTTACCAGAATAAGACTTATGATACAATATAAATTAGAACCAAAATTCAAAATATCTAACATGTATTCCAAGGCCCAAGCCTAACTTAAAGTATGTTTTATATTTTTCAATTAGTTTTATTTTTAATAAATATTTTACATGTTTGTTGCAATAGTCAGTAAAATTATACTTATAAAAATATCAATAATAATATGTTTCATTGTATCATTAAATATTAACAGTAACTAACTATTAATATTTATTTTATCAAATATATATATGTATATATTTGTGTGTGTATATATATATATATATATATATATATATATATATATATATATATATCTAATTTTAATACTCTATCTATAAGAGTTATATTATGTATTTGGTAAAAGTTTTGAAAATTTTATTTCTTCCATTTGGGTTAAAGTACAATTTTATATTTATACAGATTTGTAGGCACATATAATTAATTTTATATTAGTAAATAAAATATAATTGATTAATTATTCAAATTTAGTGTTAATATAAACTGAACTGATTCTTTTTAAAAAACAGTAGATTAGTTATCTAGTTCCTTAATTTTAGGCTAGTATATATATTTAATAATAATTAAGTTAGGTAAAAGTAAAAATAATAGAAAAGCTAATTAAATGTAATGGTCAAACCTAGTATATTTGTAAGTAGATAAAAATAAGACTCTATTTTAATAGAGTAGATGTTCATTATTAAGATTGTACGAACACTTGATTTCACTACCACATTATATGTTAATCTATGTATAATTTCTTACGTGATACGGTACATAATGATGTAAATCAGATATTTGGTTAATAGTTAGTATTATCTACGATCACATTTAAAAATATTAAAAACGTAAAATTTTGTTTGCTCCACACATTTAATCTAAAGATAGTTGTTTACCTTCACTTTTGCGGATAGTAATAATATACATATTATATTTGCAATGTTATAGCTTTGAATAAAATTTAAAATAATATTTAAAATTTTAATATCAAATAGTTTGATAATAAAAAATTACAGTATATATTTTAGAAGATCTATGAGATTCAAGATAGTTCAACAACATAAGTTTAAGTCACAAAAATCTTTCTATTGTGAAAAAGTAATATTATAATTGAGTTAGGGAATTGGTTGTTGAATTTTCTTTAGTTTTATAACATGTCAAAAACAAAAAATATCTTATCCTTTAAAAAAGAAAAAAAATCATTTTTGTATAGTTCCGACACGATGGTCAAATACTGCTATAAGTCCGATAGTTTCTTCACCAAGATTAGACTGTTGTGAGCTATGATGTTCCCTTGGACAAACCCAAGTACTCTCATGCACATTATACTTGACAAGCTCAGTCACAACACCACCAGCCCTACTCACCATGCAATGTTTTACCTGAGTATGCAAAGGTTTAGTACCTCAAACAGTTAAACTCTTGTCCAAAAGGCATGAATTCCATTGTAACTGGATTTACATAGTCTTTGAATCAACCCCGCTTAAAAACTGACATAGCTCGATCCTGGATCATGGAAAAAAAAATAACAAAAATCAATCACATTAAATCATTTAAATCCAGGCCGCGGCAGAAAAAGACATGTAAACATCTAAGATAGGTCTGAAACTAGAGGGAGAAGAAAAATGGTCCTCTCATGAACGCATAAAAAGTGGTAATGGATGATAATGATGGACTCGTTTCTGAGCATTTATTAGGAACTAGAGGTGGACACTTTACCCGAATCTGAAATAACTGAATCCGAACTAAATCCGAAGTGTAGAAATATCCGAACATGTGTTAAACTTTTATACCAAAATACTCGAAAATATGAAATACCTGAACGGGTGTCCGAACACCCACTCCTATTTGGAAATATCCCTAACACTGAGATACGACTTAAAAAAATAAATTTAGATATTTGATTCAAAATATTATCACTTGAGAGTTGAGAGAGTGAATCACCAAAATGCATATCCAAATACATATATTAAAAAGCTAGATAGAGTGAGTGTGAGTGGTGACGAAGATAAATCCAACGGTGGATAACGAAGAGAAGCGTAAATCATGCAGTTGAGATTGTATCTTGCTTGATCAATGAGGGCGGTCCCCACATTTATATATATATATATATATATATATATGCACGTTTACGTGCTTTGTTACCAAAAGTTTACCATACCTGACAAAAACTTTAGAATTTTCTAATTATAGTGTTATTGTTTTATAAATTGTCATAATTCTTATTAAAATCTTTTTTTTTTAATTTTTTTAATGATTTTACAATTCTATAAAAAAATATTTTGTTTATTCAAAGAGTTTATATTTTAATAATTTTATAAATATGTTAAAGTAAATTATTGGAAATTGCATTCTTAACATTTTAATTCACAAAACAATATTTTGAGACTATATGTATCTATTAGATTTTAGATTCAGTAGTTTATTTCATAGATTTTTCACAATATATTTTTTTTACAATTCTTTCAAAATTTAACAAATCTCTCATTTTTTAAATTAAATATACTCTATAAAAATCGAAGTCCCACTATCACCCCTTTAAAATATAACTAGAATAGAATCTCTGTCATGCGCAGTTAAGTTTCATTTTTGTAGTTAAACATTTATTATGTTTTATATTATTTGATTAAGAAAATAAATTTTAAAAGATTTTAAGAAGATTTTGTTAGAATTTAAAAAAGAATTTTTTTTATTCTATTTGACAAAAATATTAATGATTTTATAGTTAAATTATGTAAAATTTTAAGGGATGATCCAAATCAGAAATCACACATCAAAAAATCATAGTACTCTAATTTAATCGATTAGATATTTCTTTTTTTTTAGAAGATCATGTTTAATATTAATTGAATTATTATTAACTAACTAAAATATGAAAATTTGATTTTGATTTATTTTGGTTTAGATTTAAGATCTCATACCCAAATATATTTTAGATTTGGTAACAACAAATCGGTATAATTTCTTAGAATCTAAGTATATTCGTGATGGCGAAATTATCTATTGTTATAATTGTTTATATTTCCGTAATTTATGATGATATCAATTATAAAAAACAATTTTTTTTAAAACAATATAACACAATTTTGGACCCATAAAACATCTAAATTTAATCATGTTTTTAAAAATATGTGTTATTTTGAACTATAATGGAATATAATTAAAAAGATTATTATGTTTTATTTTTATCTACTCTATTAAATAGTAGATCGAATAACATAATTGTACTCAAGAAAAAAAATGTTACAGTTCTAGTCTATAAGATCAGAATGTATTAGCATTTATAATTATTCCAATTCTATTCTATAAGGTTAGTTCTATTCTATAATATCAAATTATATAAAACAAAATTATTGCAGTTATATTCTTCATATGACCTTGCATAGCACGAGTCGTATTCTTGACAAAAATATAATTCTATCAACGGATGCTGAGATGATTAACAGTAGTTGAAAAAAATTTGAAACCCATAAAAAAATGTGACATATATGTCTAAAAGAACAAACATCAATCTTGACTTTCAAGCATCTATGGTTTTAATATAGGTTAACTGATATTAGCAAATATTAGGGTATATATTTAATATAAGCTATTAAAGGATATGTAGAAATAATAGAGTAGATGTTAATTAATTGTTAAGTTACAACATGTCCAATAGATCCAAAACAAAATGATGCCAAGGTAATTTTCAAATAAGACTCTAAATTAATAGATAAAATGATGCAAGGTAATTTTCAAATAGGATTCTAAATTAATAGATTAGATGACTTTTCTAAAAGATTGGTGATTATAGATGCATTGTATATTATAATATTTTTCTATGAGACGTATAATATAACGTTAATTATAACATAACAAAACTAGTACTTGTCTCTTTTGTAATCCTCTTTTATTGTTGATGCAAGAGATCCATTATTATTTTACGAATTCGTTTTCCACGTCTCTTCCAATAAGATTTATCATAACATTATCTTCTTTAAGTTACAAAAAAAAAGAAAAAAAAAACATTATCTTCTTCACATAACAAACCGTTTCTTTTTCGTAATAGGAAACTGCAAAGATGATAGGATAATCACCTGAATTTTGTTTTAAAATAATTAAAATAGCCTGATTAGTATAAATATACAAGTCAATAGGTTATAACCTCGCTTTTGTAGAATCAAACTTTAGAACTAAACCCTGAAAAACGATGTCAAATAACTATGAAGATGGAGGAGTTTACTATGATTTTTACGAAAACATGTTCAATAACGATGAAGATGGAAGAATTTACTTTGATCCTGAAGACCAAGAACTCATCAAAGATCATCTAATACCCAAGTTAAAAACGTATCTACAACCCAAGTCAAAAAATAAAGATAAAGATTATGAAGACTTCATCGAGATGAAGAACGTTTACGACACAGAGCCATGGTTGCTGGACCATACCAATGATCCTTTGTTCAGGAAGAACGAGTGGTTTTATTTTGTGACAAGGACTCAAGTGTCGGTGAAGAACATTGGTCGTGGTAGGAACTCGAAGCGGAGGATCCTTGGAGACAACGAAGGTGGAAGTTGGAAGCCTAACGCTAAAAAATATATTGAAGACGAAGAAACAAAGAAGATCATAGGGAAAAAGCAAACCCTAAAGTTCACTAAAAGCGACGACAATAAGAAGAAGCAGAAGAGAGGAGACAGCACTTCTGTTGCTGTTCCGGGGAGCAATAGTAGCTGGATCATGTACGAGTATTCCCTAACGGATGAAAACATGTTTCAAGAACTGGTCCTGTGCAAGATTCGCAAGATAAACAAGTCCAATGATGACGACGACCATGATGAGTCTATTCCAGCTTCTTCCTCGGAGCATCAACCGACAAATATTGATCACGAGATTGTTCTAGCTCCTTCGTCCTTGCAGCAGCAACAGCCATTAGCATGCCATCCTGGAGAAGGAAACACGGTTCAGCAAATAGAAGACACGTTGATGGAGACAGCTCCAAGAAGATCATCACAGAAGGATGAAGAAGTTGAAGCCATGCAAGTGAGACATGACGTGCAAGTGGATGATCAACAACAACCACCAATCTGCACGCTTACTCAAACTACTAGTGCTCCAGCTCCGCTTGGCAATAGATCTCTACCAATAGAAGTGGATGATGATGAAGATGATGATGAAGTGTGGAACAAAGAGTTTGATGAACATATTTTCTAGTCCACCAAAAGCTTTTATTTTTTTATGTACAAACACAAAAAGGCTGAACAATTACTGATCTTGCTCAGAATTATTCTATGTAAAACTCTTGTTTTCAGTTATGCAATTGAAATTTTCATCAAACAAATATAATTAGATTCTACGTTTTGTGAAATTTTGTGTAATAAGTTAGAGACAATACAACTGCATGCAGGTATTACTAATAGACCAATACTCTCTCTTCGTTTTAGTATATGTAATTCGAACCGGAGGTTAAGATATTAACCAGAAAAAGACTGAGGAAGAAAGAGAACCATAGAGTCATTTGTGAAAATCACCTTTTGCTATGTAATTTGATATGCAAAATATATTATTGAATACATAATGCAGTATTATAAGAAGTATTTGCCCGTAAAAGAAGAATTAATTTGGTGGTCTGATCCTGAAAGAAAGTGGTCTAGACCTCATCTGCCCACAAACGCAAATCAGTAAATAGAGATATAAATTAGTCATAACAATATTTGTCAAGTAAACTGTGTAGAAAATCTTTACCAAGCTGTACCAAAGCTGACCAGTTGCTTGGAACGGAAGCAAACTATGCAGTCTATACAGAAAATCGAATTAGTTTAAAACTAAAACTTATAAGACTGGATCCTATAAGGTTCTGTGAAATAAGTAAAAAAAAAATCTGTGAAGTACTAAAACTCACACAACATGTTTAAATGTGGAGGGTGGCCGTTGGAAAAAACTACATAAGCGGTTACTTACGGCATCCATGCAGAATCAGCGTTTTAACACACCAACATCCTTTGTGTCCCATTCTCCATCATAGTTAATGTAAGTTAAGCTAAAGTGACATCAAAGATTTGAAACTCTATTCCAGTGCATTTCTCAAAGAAATTTTTGGAAGTACTGCTTGTCAACAAATTATTTTTAACGATAGATTTTATTGTTCAAAAGAAAACAAGCCCCCACCAGACACCAGTCCCAAAAACAGAGTATCAAAATAAAAACATAATTGAAAGATAACCTTCTGTCAAATAGTTATTAAGATTTGGGAAAATTCCATAAAAATATTCTACCTAAATTTCATTAAGTTTTTTGATACCCAGTTTAATACCCAACTGATTATCTTGCACATTAATATACAAACTTTAAAAACTATGTCCATTTTAATACTCAAACTGTGTTTATATTAATTAAAAACACTGATAAATTTTAAACCAATTTTTTAAAAATCTTTAAAATTTATTTTTTATTTGAGAAATAAAAGCAACTAAATGTGTATAATATGAAATTTTTTTAACAAAATTAAATTTTTAAATATTGAATTAAGTTAAATAGAAAAAAATTACATTCAAGATTAATTGTTAAAATTTTAAAATCACTAATTTATTTAGTTTCTTTTCTAAATCTTAAAATAAAATTAGAAATTTTTAATGTTTGTTCTTAGATTTTGGAGATTTTTAAAATTTTGTTTGAAACTTATTAGTATTTTAATCAAGGGTTTTTAGTAATTAAACCGCTCAACTAAAGATGAACTCTGAAATAAACCCTCAACTAAAAATTCTACAAAATAAACCCTTAACTTTAATTTCGTTAACGTCTGTTACCCTCCATCTAAAATACTGTGACGGAAGGTGACATATGATAACGGTTTATAAGTTGAGAATTTATAATGTTAAAAACTTAGTTAAGAGGTTTCTTATGATTCAAAAATAGTTAAGGGTTTTTATCACTAAAAATCATTAAATATTTTACAATTTTATAATCACTTATGCATTGTTTTAAATTGAGTTATAAATCTTTAAAACTAATCTATAAATCTCTATCCATGAATGTATTATAAAAATAATTTGTAAATCCAAAATTAATAATTATTAACACTACTTAAAACATAATATAACTTAATTTTTTTACAATTATTTGATATTTGAAAATGGTGATATGAAATTTGTGTCTTATATCTTCACTGTCAAATACAAATTAGTTAAAAACTTAAGTTATATTGAATGTTAAGTATTGTCGACGATAATTAATTCATGAACTCAATCTTTCCACTAGTGTTGATGATAATTAATTTATAAAATATTATTAATTATCTGTAAAATTATTAAAATATTTATGAAGCTTTATAAATCCGTTATAGAACTAATAAAATGATGAATAAAGATTTATAAATTAGTTATAAAGCTTATAAATCAATTTAAAAATGCATAAATGATAATAAAGATTTTAAAACATTTAATGATTTTAGTGATAAAAAATGTCAACTATTTTTGAATTGGAAGAAATTTCTTTAACTAAGTTTTTAACATTATAAATCTTCAACTTATAAACTGTGTCACCTTCCGTCACAATATTTTAGATAGAGGGTAACAAACATCAACATAATTAAAGTTGATGGTTTATTTCATATGATTTTTAGTTGATGATTTATTTTACGATTCATCATTAGTTGAGCAGTTTAATTACTAAAAACCCACAAAGTTTGGGTATCAAATGGATACAATTTAGAAGTTTGTGTATTAAAATGAATAAGATAATTAGTCAAGTTATTAAACTGGATATCAAAAAGTTTCGGTATTATAAAGTTAATGAAATTTAGTTGATGTATTTTTATGGATTTTCGTGATTTTAAATACATGTGGGCTTTTCCTAAATATATTTATGAAGGCCAACATTTAATATTTTGCTTAGGGCCATGAAATTGGTTAGCCCGCGGTCTAACCGAGGTTACGAAACTGTTGGTGAGAAAAAGGAAAATTATAATGTAGATTGTTATAAACGTGAAGAAATACAAAGTCAGCAATAAGCGCAGAGTAAATATTATTGTGTGGAGCCCACCGTCACTATGCACGCACAGTAACTTACTTTTTCACTTCTATATAAACGATCGTTTCGCGATCGTCGAAAAACACACCTTCTCTTCTCTCTCTTATAATAATTCTCTCTCTGATAGTTTATCTTATTCTAGTATTATCTACTCTCTACGGGTATAAAAATTTTGCCCTTTTTAAGATTTCTCAATCTAATAAAATCATAAATATTTTATAACACGTTATCAGCGCGATCACTCTGCAATTTGGTAAAATTTATATGTATCATATTTACCCTGGTATAATGGTCGGTATACCGCCTTTATTACTATTTATAATTTTATAGTGGTTGTTTTAATTTATATTATTTATATATATTGATGCGGGCGGTATGTCGCCTCATTAATAAACCATAATTGATAAATACACTATAATTATTGGCTTGGCTGTGCCGCCGCATAATTTGTTTAATCTCATTAATAAACCATGATTGATAAATACACTATAATTATTGGCTTGGCTGTGCCGCCGCATAATTTGTTTAATAATTTAACAAAATAATTTTATCACCATAATAATATTGATAATTGCTTGTTATGAATATTATATAAATGTTAGGCAACATATATAAATTATTATGAAATTTACTAAATTTGGTTGACTGATTATTATGATATTTTTAGACCGATTTTTAGTTCAAAAATATATATATAAATGAAACAAAATAATAATAACTAAAAAATTAATCCCAACGGTCACAAATAATTTTTTCAAAATTTTACCCTTTTTCAAACGGCTATGAACAGTATTTTCATCTATAAATATACTCATCTTTCATTCATTCAATTCATCATAACATTTCATCTCCTCTCAAAACCTTCAAATAATTTTCTTCCGATTTTCTTTCTTTTTCTGAAAAAAATAGGATGATTCGTTTGCTTTTAGTTTTGTGTGCGGTTATAATTTTTGTTGGTGTTTACGGTCTTTGTGTTGGAGAATTTACTCCAATAGAGTATAACATAAATATTGCTATGCTTTTCTATGCGGTGTTTTTCTTTGTAATTGCTTGCATGATTAATGTAAACGGTTCATTTTAAATAAAATGAAATTCTAATAAAATTTATTATGTTGTGTTTTTAGAAATACAAATGGCAAGAATTGAGCATCTTCAGTTTCCGGCTCTCAAAATAACTGGTGAAAATTACGTCGGATGGGTCACCAACGTGAAACCCTACCTGGTGATGAAAAAGTTAACCGAGACGATTATAATCGGTAACAAATCGCCGCCTGAGCATAAGGCTGAAGCGATAATTTTCCTGAAGAAACACCTTGATGAGAATGTTACGCATGACTATGCGAGCATAGAGGACCCAGCTGACCTGTGGCAAGCTTTAAAAGAGCGGTTCGATAACCAGAAGGAAATCAATCTCCCTCACGCTCTAGAAGAGTGGAAAAACCTGAGGTTTCAAGATTTTCAAAAGGTAGAGGAATACAATTCTGCCTACCTGAGGATAGTTTCACTACTGAAGTATTGTGGTAACCCTGTCTCTGAGGCAGAAATGATGAATAAAACATACAACACTTTCCACAAACAACTTCACTTCCTACCCGAAATTTACAGAAAATGTGGGTACACGAGATTTTCTGAATTGATGGTTGCGCTCATGTTGGCTGAAAAGAACAATGAGCTCCTTATTAAAAACCACAATTCTCGACCTACAGGAGCGAAGGCATTCCCCGAAGTGAATGCTACGGCGATAGAAAACTCAGAGAGGAGAATCCAAACAAATTGGAATCGTGGTCGCCGTTTCAACAACAAACGTGGAAAACCTTACAGTCCCAAATGGAGAGGATCTAACAAATGGGTAAGATCCGAACAAGTTTCTAAGGGTAAAGAAACCCAAGTGGATACCACTCAGAAACATGAAACTGTTTGTTACAGATGTGGATGTAAAGGACATTGGTCTCGTACCTGTCGTACTCCTCCACATTTGTGTAAGTTATATAAAGAGTCTACGAAAGGCAAAGCTAAAGAAGTGAATCTCACCGAAAATTTTGAGGGGACAACGTACCTCGAAGCCTCTGATTTCGCAAATGAGCTGGACTAGATTACTCCTGAAGAGAACTGAAATGCTTGTAATAAGACTATTGAATAGTCCTAAGTATTGTTATGTATAATTTCCTGTCTTAAGTAAATAATGATGTCTTTAACATCACACTAATGTATAATTATTATGTGTGTTTCTTATATGATTAATATATAAATGATTTACATGTTTTTCTTTTTATTAATGTTTATGACAATTACAGACATGGATCACAATGCTAATGGAACAAAATCCAAGAAACGGGTTCGAGAAATTTGTATACCAGATAGTGGAACAACGCACACTATTCTGAGACAAAAGAGATATTTCTCTGATATAAAACCAAAAAGAATTTTTGTCAATACGATATCAGGTCCTGCAGACGTGATTGAAGGAACTGGTAAAGCAAACTTTACATTACCAAATGGAACAAAATTCTCCATAAACAATGCTCTATATTCTCCGAATTCCAAAAGAAATTTGTTGAGTTTTAAAGACATATATCTTCACGGATATGATACTCAGTCTGCAACTGAGGATGGAAAGAAGTACATATATGTAACTTCTGATAAATGTGGGAGAAAACACATATTGGAGAAGTTCCCAGAACTCCCTTCAGGATTGCATCATACTTATATCGATGAAATCGAATCAAATATTATAGTGAAACAAAATCCAGAAGAGTTCACATTATGGCATGATCGCCTCGGTCACCCAGGCACCACAATGATGCGTAAAATCATAGAAAGCTCACATGGCCATCCATTGAAAATCCATGAGATTTCTCAAGGCAATAAAATGACATGTGTTGCATGTTCTCTTGGAAAATTGATCATAAGGCCATCGCCAACCAAAATTGATAAGGAATCACCAAAGTTCCTTGAAAGAATTCAAGGCGATATATGTGGACCAATACATCCACCTTGTGGACCATTCCAGTATTTTATGGTATTAATTGACGCATCCAGTAGATGGTCACACGTTTGTCTATTGTCATCTCGAAATATGGCATTTGCAAGATTTTTAACTCAGATAATCAAACTGCGAGCCCAGTTTCCTGATTATACCATTAAAAGAGTTAGACTAGACAACGCTGGTGAGTTCACATCTCAAGCATTCAATGATTATTGTATGGTAACAGGAATTGAAGTTGAACATTCTGTGGCTCATGTTCATACGCAAAATGGTTTGGCTGAATCTTTAATTAAGCGACTGCAATTGATTGCAAGGCCATTGATCATGAGATCAAAACTTCCTACCTCTGTATGGGGACATGCCATTTTGCATGCAGAAACACTCATTCGGATCAGACCAAGTGCGTACCATAAGTATTCTCCACTACAATTAGCGTTTGGTCGAGAACCAAACATTTCTCATTTAAGAATCTTTGGTTGTGCAGTATATGTGCCTGTAGCACCACCACAACGTACAAAAATGGGACCACAAAGGAGATTGGGAATATATGTTGGTTATGATTCTCCATCAATCATACGGTACCTAGAACCACAGACGGGTGATGTCTTTACGGCACGTTTTGCCGATTGTCATTTTGATGAGAAAGTATTCCCAGTTCTAGGGGGAGATAACAAAAACATAGGAAATGAGATTAAATGGAGTGTACCTTCATTGTTATATCTTGATCCTCCGACTAAAGAGTCAGAACTAGAAGTTCAACGAATTATGCATTTACAGAGTATAGCAAATCAGCTACCTGATGCGTTTGCGGATACCAAGACGGTAACTAAATCTCATATACCAGCTGCAAATGCTCCTGCTTGTATCAAAATAACAAATGAGCAAGGAAAAGCAAATAATACACGTGAATCCAAAACACGTCTGAAGCGTGGGAGACCTGCTGGTTCTAAGAATAAAAATTCCAGAAAACAAAAAGATGTCGAGATAAATGACACACCCAAATTAGCAGAAAGTATTTTGGAAGGAACAAATGATGAGGATACTGACAAAATGGAACATCATGAATCAGAAATGAATCATGAGATTTCCATCAACTATATCCACAATAAGAAGATATGGAAAAGAAATGAAAAGGATGATATCGATGATGTTTTCTCATATATTGTGTCAACAGAAATAAATGAGGAAATCGAAGATCCAGAACCAAAATCTGTTTATGAATGTCAAAAGAGACATGATTGGAAACAATGGAAAGATGCAATACAAACCGAACTTGATTCACTTAATAAGCGAGAAGTATTTGGACCTATTGTACTCACACCTGCAGATGTGAGACCAGTTGGATACAAATGGGTTTTCGTTCGAAAGAGAAATGAGAAAAATGAGGTTACGAGATACAAAGCTCGTCTTGTGGCTCAAGGCTTTTCTCAAAGACCTGGAATTGACTATGAAGAAACATATTCTCCTGTTATGGATGCAATCACATTTAGATTCCTGATGAGTCTAGCCGCTGATAAAAATCTCGAGATGCGTCTCATGGATGTTGTCACAGCATATCTATATGGATCATTAGATACTAATATCTACATGAAAGTTCCTGATGGATTTAAAATGCCAGAAGCATTAAGCTCAAAATCTAAAGAGCTATGTGCGATAAAATTACAAAGATCACTATATGGGTTAAAACAGTCTGGACGTATGTGGTATAACCGTCTCAGTGAACATTTAACAAAAGCAGGATACGTGAACGATCCTATATGCCCATGTGTCTTCATCAAGAAAACAACATCCGGATTTGTGATAATCGCAGTGTATGTTGATGATCTTAATATTATTGGAACTCAGAAGGAAATACAAAAGGCATCAGACTATCTGAAAGGAGAATTTGAGATGAAAGATCTCGGACAAACAAAGTATTGTCTTGGCCTACAAATTGAGCATTCTCAAAATGGTATATTCGTGCATCAATCCACATATACTAAAAGAGTATTGAAACGTTTTAACATGGATAAATCAACTCCTCTTAGCACTCCGATGATCGTAAGATCACTTAACGTTGAAAATGATCCATTTCGACCATCTGCGGAAAATGAAGAGATACTTGGTCCTGAAGTACCATATCTAAGTGCAATCGGAGCGTTAATGTATCTTACAAACTGCACACGACCTGATATATCATTTGCCGTTAATCTTTTGGCAAGATTCAGCTCATCTCCCACACGAAGACATTGGAATGGAATTAAGCATGTCTTTCGTTACCTCCAAGGGACCATTGATTTGGGCTTGTTTTATCCAAAAGATTCAAAAGGTCAAATGGTTGGTTTTGCAGATGCAGGATACCTTTCAGATCCACATAAAGCTCGGTCGCAAACAGGATACGTTTTCACGTTCGGAGGCACTGCTATATCTTGGCGCTCTCAGAAACAAACACTCGTGGCCACATCTTCAAATCACGCCGAGATGATCGCACTCCATGAAGCAAGTAGAGAGTGTGTATGGTTAAGATCAATAAACCAACACATATGTACAAGTAGTGGGATTGACGAAAGTACGGAGCCAACTATCTTATATGAAGATAATGCGGCATGTGTTGCTCAAATGAAAGAAGGATATATCAAAAGCGATAGGACAAAACATATACATCCAAAGTTCTTCTCCTATACTCAAGAGCTCGAAAGAAATAAAGAGATTGAAGTAAGATATATTCGATCATGCGACAATGCAGCTGATCTCTTCACAAAATCACTTCCAACCTCAATATTCAGAAAACATGTCCATAACATTGGAATGCGACATCAGAAGGACTTATGACTAATCATTCGAGGGGGAGCTTACGTGGTTGCACTCTTTTTACCTTACTAGGGTTTTTCCCACTGGGTTTTTTTTTGAAAGGTTTTTAACGAGGCAATAAAGACGTTAAGCAAAAGACGATTGTGACACTGGTCTCCAAGGGAGAGTGTTATAAACGTGAAGAAATACAAAGTCAGCAATACGCGCAGAGTAAATATTATTGTGTGGAGCCCACCGTCACTATGCACGCACAGTAACTTACTTTTTCACTTCTATATAAACGATCGTTTCGCGATCGTCGAAAAACACACCTTCTCTTCTCCCTCGTATAATAATTCTCTCTCTGATAGTTTATCTTATTCTAGTATTATCTACTCTCTACGGGTATAAAAATTTTGCCCTTTTTAAGATTTCTCAATCTAATAAAATCATAAATATTTTATAACATACATCATTTTGAATTTGAGTGTATTGATATAGAGAGACATATGTCGACAGGAAGATGTATACTTCGGCCTCTCATTGAACACGTCTTATTAAAACTTTTAGATACATATATCTTTTTTTCAACAGCGGCCCAACCCATAGAAATATAAGCTTCTCACTCAATAAAAATATTTAATTTTTTGGCCAATTATTTTCAGTTTAGTTAGTTAGAATTTGTGGTGATAACCTTAAAGGTATTAGTTCAAATCCTCTCAGCGTCATTTTGAAACATTATCTTCTTACTGGCTCTCTAACTTTTTTCGTGCTTCCTACCAGTGCCGGCTCTTGGGGTGTGTCCAAAGAGCATATGTACAGGACTTTTTTTTGGAGAAAGTTCTTTAAGCAATTAGAGTCCAAATTTGTGAATTTACAGAAATATAACTATAACTTTGGGAAAAAAACTAAGCGTAGGATCCATAGTTAACCTAAAAGGGGCCTGCTTTTTTTGGGCTTTCTCAAGACGACATGCACATGTGGTATTCTTCTCGACTTGGAGTAAAGGACACTAATACATTCCTAACGAACTGTCAAGAAATCGCTAGACGGTAACTAAACGTTTTATAGAGTACTAGCGACTAGGCGGATTATTCGGGATCTAGGCGAGGCCTAGACGTTAACGAATTATTGATTTATATATATATATGAAATATTTTAGTTTTTAAATAGAAATATAGAATTATTGTGATAAATTATCAAAATTAGATATTCAAAATAAAATAAATTAGATAAATTTGTGAATATATACTAATAGTATTGCTTAAATTAACATATCTCCTCTACTAAAAGAGAAGTACACTTTTTATCTACTACAAAAAAGTCATACTGGTCCATTTTAGCAATTACATATATTTGATTATTACATTAATCTATTAAAAATAAAACATTTCAAATATTTTTAATAATTATTAGGATATTCATAATAAACAGTTATAATAAATCTGTTGTAGAAAATCTAATAAGATCTTACCAAGATTTTTAAATATTTTTAAATGAATTCATTTATTAATTTATTAATTATTAATATAACATTATTATAAATAAAAATTAAATAATATTTTATTATAGAAGCAAATTCTCTGTTATTTTTAGAGATTTTATAAGTATAACCTATATATTATATTAAATTGAAATTAATATATGAATGAAATATGAAAAATTATTGAATTGGAATATTAACATATTTTTAAAAAATTACAATTAATAAAATAAAAAATTACCGCATGGATGTGCGGGTCAAAATATAGTTTAGTCTAATTTAAATTGATTTTAACTGATTATAAATAATTTAAATCGACTTAAATTGTATAAATTAGTATAAATCAAATTTTAGGAAAATCGTTTCGGATATGAGAGAGCGATTTTTAGAACCTTGTTCCTAACCAAGTCTCTTAAAACAAACCGTAGATGACAACTTGGTCCGTCATCAACTTAGATCATAATTTTGTTAATCGTTTTGGCCAGACAAAACCGATTGTTGTGTGCTAATTAATACCCACCCTTAATATATGACTCCAACCTAAATTTTGGCGGTGGAAATGGAATCATGTCTTTGTTTTCTTCCCAACTAACAACTACCCTAAAATTAATTTCGCTAGGTTACTTGTCACAACCACCAATAAATACACAACTATGGGAACATAAAGAAAAATATAATATCTACCAAAAATAGATCAACGTTGGTTATCATAATTCAAACACACACAAGAGAGATCATTAGTGACGATATGATAAGAGCATCTCCAATGTAAAACTCCATATTTTTTTTTAAAATGGAGTAAAATAGAATATGGAATAAAAGTACTCCAACCCTACTCCATTTCTAATTCCATAATGGAGTAATGAACAAACAAAAAAGAGATTACTCCATTTATGGAGCAAACTCTATTATGGAGTAAGAAATGGAGTAGGATTGGAGTATTTTTTACTCCATATTCTATTTTACTCCATTTTGGAGTATAAAATGGAGTTGGGTTGGAGATGCCCTAACAAAACAATATTGTAAGAGCGCAGACTGGAAACAAATGAAATCAAACACAAGTACCTAAATTTAATATTAGTTAAACTGAATTGTCACCTTTAAATAAAGCTATTTCTGTAAGAAAATAATTGTATGAAGCAATCTACTACATTGTTCACAATAGTATAACTTAACAGATAAAAAAAGTTGTATATGAACTCTTGAGAAAAAACAAATTGGTGTCCTAAATTAGTAAATTGATATCTTCAGTTTTCACCTTAATCAGATTAACCAGAAAAAATACATAAATCATAAACCAAAACAAATTAGAAAAATAGAAAATACTCCTCCTCCTCACAAATATAACACCCGTGAACCTCAAGAAGAATCCAGAAAACAATCAAGAAAAAAACAAACTCTAATAGTATATTATAATAAGATAAGAAAGCTGTATATGAACTCTGAAAGAAAACAAATTGTTATCCTACATTAGTAAATTGATATGCTCAGCTTTCACCATTTGATCATATTAACCAGAAAAAATACAAAAATTATAAAGAAAAACAAATAGAAATTAGAAAATATTCCTCCCCCTCAAAGTAACACCCGTGAACCTCAAGAACAATCCAAAAAAAAAAAACAATCAAGAAAAGTGCAAACCCTAGATATTTTATTAGAAACACAAGTGTGGTTAAAATAATACATATATAATAATCAACAAGCACAACCTGAGGCAGGAAGCAGATCTTTCGTTTCCCGGTCACCGGAGGGATTCCGGAAAGTCCGGCTTCCAAACAACATGAAACCGATGGCATGACCGGCGAGGGCGGCGATAAACACGCCGGCGTTGAATGACATGACGGCGAGCATGACTAGATATGAGAGGCCGGTACGGAGGGTGTACACGGCTGTTTGGACGAGTCCGGAGGCGGCATTAGCCGTATCTCCACTGGTGCCACGGAGGAGAGAGGAGTGAGAAAGCCATTCGGTGAGGACGGCGAGGAAGAAGACAAAGATGATACAAAGAGCATACATGCCGGAGCTTGTTCCTGGCCAACCGGAGAAGAGAACCTCCGTGTTCTTGCCCCAAAAGAAAGTCATGTGCATCAACATCATCTTGTGATGATCTCCTCCTCCGCTCATCGATCCATTGTTCATCATGGATGATGATGGTGGAGGCATGTCGTGCATGTGCTCATGATCCATTCTTGGGTCTCTTGTGTGTTAATTGGGAAGGGGAGAATAAAAACGTTAGGAAGAAACTTGTTTGATTTTTAGTGATATTGGCCCTTCTCTTTTTCAATTTTACTTTTGTGGATTTGTGTGGACATAAAAGTAGCGATATTATTGTAGTATAGTACAACTTGTTTTCGACTTGTCAAAGTTTTTGTCGTACAAAAACGGTAATATTTAGAAAATACAAAGTAGAGATTTTATGTACTTTTTTTATTATTTTATGTACTTCTAAATTTATAATTTTGATTAATTACTAAATTTGGTTATCGAATTACAAATACTGTATCATAATTTCTAGAGATACTTTACTATTTTGGAATTCTTAATAGTTGCTAATCAAATTTATGATTCAATAGTATGAGCGTAGATGCAAACGATTCCGAAAAAGATGTAGTCTGATGCTATATCTCATAAGAGAGACATTTTAAATTGTAAACATTACGTTTGACGAAAGTCATTGAGGCTAAAATAATGACGTCTAAGTACCGTTTAGATAAGTTGATACAAGAATCAAAACTGTAAAACAAGGAACAGTAAACTCTCTCAGACACGGGGCTCGAGGCACAAGCGAGATCCATTCTCCTCGGCGCCGGCAACGGCGTTTCTCGCCGGCGCTGGGCCTTATCGACGGCTACGCTGCTCTTCTCCTTCACCATCATGTTTCTGATTTACTTTTCTGTGTTGTGGTTATTTGTTCGTGGTACTTGGATGTTTGGAGAAAGGCGATCCCGACAGATGTTGCGACGGAGAAGAGGACTCTTCGTTACCCTTCTTTCGGTGGTCCTTTCCTTCAGAGTGGTCATTCTTCTAGCAATGAGTCGAGAGGGTTCTCTCACCGCTGCTAAGCTCTGGTCTTCGGGTTCAAACCCCGTTGTACCTCTCTCTATTCGCCGTCATGTCCGAGCTTTTGAACGCTTCATGGAGCCGCGGTTTCAACTGATGAGCTTAACCTCCTCGTCTCCGGGGAGACTTGAGTCTCACAAGCCAGTCTAGATTGCTCCTCTTCATCAAACTGATGGCAGATCCCAAAGCGTCACTAGTTCAGTTCTGGTTTACTTCAGTATCATTTCACTTCCTTTATACCAAAAAGTGATGCTCTCCTCCCCTCCGCTAATTCTCCTCGACGGCGCTTCATTTCCTCTCCATCAAAGCTTTACCGGCGACCTCTATTTTGATGCCGCCGAACAGCCCAGATCCTCCGTATTCCGTCTCAGAATGAAAGCGTGTACTAAGGTAACAATTGATTATGTTTGGGCCTGGCCCATTTTTGAACATGTGAGACCAAGATATTGGGAAAGACCCACATCTCTAGAAGAAACAGTTATCCAGCGATTAAGTTTAGTTAGTGATGGGGTCAATTTGAGTTCATGTGATTTCAATAGGATCTTTCCTTCTCGTATTACACTATCACATTTATCTTTTGGGAAAATTTTACCGGTGGGTTCACCGGGATTGGTTATCCTTCGATCATCCTCCTTGGGCTCGTTGCCGAGTGTCTGTTTCAGTCCCCTCATCGGTTTGCCATCTTGCGTAGCGATCTCTACGGGATCTGAAGATGCAATCGAGATTACTTCGGTAGTTCTCGTAGATGAGGTGTGGACCTCAACGTCACATTTTGTGACTATTCTCCAGCCATCCGACTTTGTCGTGAAGACTCCCTCGACGCATTCAAGCATTGTCTCGAATCTGCTGTCATCTTCGGTTGAAGACTTATCTTTCTTAAACTATTTATGTGTTGTATGTTATGCTTATGGGCAAAGAGGATGGAAAATTCCCTCTTTTTATTGTAGTGAAGAAGTTTGATTATGAATGAAAGTAAGGTTGTGTTCAAAAAAATAAAGTACCGTTTAGATATATAATAATATTTGTTTTGAACCGTTTGGTTATATTGGTTATATATTTTATTATATAGAGTTTGGTTTTTAAAATTACTAATTAACATGATCATGAGTCATGACACATGATTAAAAATTTAGAATCGTAACATGTGCTAAAATATCTCATAATTAATTAATATATAATAAGATAATAGCAAAACAGCCAAAATTTTCTATAGAAGTGTGGTGGGGAACGGAGCTCTATAAAACTATTTGTAAATATTTTTTAAGAAAAATCTTTGTAATCGGTTTTATAGTCATTGGGTGTACAGTTGTTTTATTATTATCTTATTATTACATATTAATTAATTATAACAAAACTAGTTTTACAAAGCTCTTATTATATATTAGTTAATTAATCTTTGTAATCAGTTTTTGTTACATTCTAACAAAGACAATAACAAAAATACTTGTAAATATATATTTCTAAAATCCTAATAAAAAGATAATTGTAAAAGATGATTTGATAGTAATATTCTTTTTTCAGGAATATTTTCCTTTTTGCGAATCATAAACAAAGAAACAAGATTTGTAATCGGTTAGTCATTGGGTTTACTGTTGTTTAGTACCACATTAAAAGCATGAATGTGGTATCTTAGTTTTTTTATTACTTGGAAGCTTTTTTTAATGAGAATTTTGCAAAAATGACTCAAGAATCGAAGTCAAATGCAAATATAATCACATTTTTTGTCAATTATATTTTCATATAATCCTCTCTTACAATTTTTAAGTATTCATAATATATACAAATCTGCCATCATAATATATATATATATATATATATATATATTATTTTTTCAAAAATTACAAAAAATCATAAGCATCCTAAATACTTTTTCTTATTTGCAACAATGTCACTATCATCAATTTTTCAACCACTATGAATAACTATACTAGAGCTCTTAAAAATCAAACATTTAATTTTCCTTTCTTTTCTTCTTCTACACCAACAAAACTTCATTTCCTCTTATCTCCTCTTTATTTTCTTTTAAAAAAATTCTCATAGCTTTTATTTTCATAAACACAACTTTCATATTTTGGTGATTCTTTACTAATAATCGTCGAAAGATCTTTTTTTTCATATTCGGAGTTTGGACGGTGGAAAAGTTTGGAAACAAGCTTACACCGGAAAAAAATAATTATTTACATGATTTTCGTCACTATTTAGATTTTTGTCGCGAAAGTAGACTAATTTGTTTGTCTACAGTTATTTGTAGGCTTAGTATGCAGTCTCCTCGTCAACATACATGTTAGTTTTGCAATTGACCAATTTTTTTCTTTTTTTTGAATGTAGACTTCAATAGAAATCTACGTCTTTATCTTTGAAAAAAAAATTGGTATGCTTATGGAGAATTCTACGTATAGAAGATTAGTTTTGCACTTGATTTAGCTTTTGATTTTTCAAACAAACTGCATCGGAACTGCATCAAGCATACTGTGCTCAAAGTCTACAAGAGGTCAATTTCATATTTTATCAAAACTTTGACTTTTTAGTAGAATTAGCATGAAGTATATACTCTACAAAGATAGGTTAGTTTTGTATTTGACTAAAATATTAAAAGATCGACCTAAAATTAATTACATGTAGACTTCATATGATGTCGACTAATCTTGAAAAAAAAAACATAAACTACATATGAAGTCTGCCATATAATTTTAGTCAAATACAAAACTAACCCGTCAGTTTTGAGAGTAGAATTCAGGTGAAGTCTATACTTTTGTGATTTCCTATGAAATCTACTCATAGAAAGTCAAAGGTCAATTTCAAAACTAATCTCTTTTAAGAAAATTAAAAGTGTAGACTGCATATGAATTATGCTCTCGAAAGTCAAATACCGGGTAAATTCTGGTAAATTGCAAAATTTTATGTAGACTTTTCTCGTAGTATACTCTTACGAAATCACATTTTTTACAGATACGGAAAATGACTTGTAAATTTTGTAATTTCCAAAAAAAATCAAAGAATAGACTTTTGTGACAATTTATTGTTGTAGATTGAATCAAACATCCATTATTATGTAGACTTCATATGCATTTTACTAAGAAAGTTCTATTAAAATGAATTTATGTATTATTCATTGAAGCTTTTCACTATTTTATTGGTTCGAAGTGTGTGTTAGTGAATCTTAATGCTCTTGAATGAATTTCAAAATTTAATATTTATAATTTTATGGGACTATCAATTTTTTTGTTTGATTATGTTGTTAACTAATAAGTGTATACTTATCAAATTTGAAAAATTTGTTCGCTAATTTTGTATACCGTATTTTTTACAGGGGCTACTTCAGTTACTTGTTGTATACGAAAAATTGGTGGTGAAAGATTCTTTGTGGGAGTTTGTGGTTGATAATTGGAGATGAGGGAGAATGTTCTTTATGTATGATAGTTGTATACATGAGCTTTTTAAAATGCCACAAGACGATTATGATATGCACAAAAAAATCGAAATGGTGGAATTAACTTATTCCTTCCTAATGTTACAAAAAATGGCTCTGGAGAATACTCATATGCATGTCACAAACAAAAGTCAAGTATGAAACTTGATCGAGTTAATATAATACGCATATTGTACGCATTTGTGTATCGAGTCAATGCCACCCAGAAGCTGTAATTGATGACAATGTGGATGTGTTTGATGGTGATGGTAGTAGTTTTGCTGATGAAAATTCTTATGAAAGGTTAGATGAGATCAAAGAAGGAAAAGAAAACTAAGCGGATAGGTCTATTAATGTTGCTGATGATGTTTAAGCAACCGAAGTATAATTTTGAGACTTATTGATAAGTCTTTGTGAGTATTTTACTCTAGAGACTTGTTGAGAATTTTTTTTTTTTTTTTGTAAAAACTTGTTGAAAAATCTTTATAGATTTTCTTGTTCTCATTTTTATCTCATGTTTTTTTACTATTTTATTTTATTTATGTAAGTTTTTTTATTTCATAGTTATAATATTTCATTTGAAAATAAATCTATAAATTTTGGATATGTATTTATAATATATGATTTAAGTTTGAGATTTAGAGTTCATAGTATAAAAAAACTAATATAGCCACATAAATTACGTGGTAAAATCATGGCTATAAAGACAGCCACCAAAATAATGTCGTAAAGTAGTGGTTAATATTATTGTCACAGTGTTATGAACCAGATGATTGTGGATGCAATAACCAATAGATTGGACATAACCGAATCCGACCAGAGGTTGGACCGAAAGGAATCTTCTCGACCAGAAAGGAATATTCCCATCGGCCATGAAGATAAGGATCGACCATGTTTTCCTTTTCTTAGTTGGATTGTGTTTTCCTTTTCTATGTCTATCTAGGAATATGTTATATTACCATTTATCTAAGATGTAACTCCCTATATATAAAGGGCACCATTCGATTGAATCAATAAGAATATACAAGTTCCCCCATTAGTTTCTTAACACGTTATCAGCACGATACGTCTCTCTAAAACCCTAAGCTCTATTCGAAACTCATAAACCCAAAACACCAGCCGTCAAGCTTTCTTCAATCGATCTCTCTTGTTCGATCTCAGCCGGCACACAAAGCTTACCGCGACCAGATCTCCATCCGCGATTCACGAACCAGCCGGCACAAAGCTTACCCGCGCGAAGACCTACACCCGCGATAAGCACACCCGCGATACACGAACCATCCGCGATACACCCGGAGGTTACCTACACCCGCGATACACATCCGGCACACACCACACGCGAACCACTCGCGATACACACCCGTACCAGCCGGATCTCACACCCGATAGAGGTTCTCTGCATCCGCGAACGTACGAAGCAGAATCAACACCCGATACACATCCGATAGACAGCCGATACACACGAACCACGATCCAGTACCAGAACCAGCACCCGATAGCACCCAGGACAGCCGATCAGTCCGCGACACAGCCCACGAACCGCGACAGCCCTCTCGGTGGTCCGTGCAACCCGTCTAGACCTAAAGGTAACTCGATCAAACCCTAATTTAAATATTGATCGATAGAACTTTGCTAGGTTGCTGGATAGTTTAGGGAACTTCATCCTGATCATCTAGGGTACACATCCATTGATTGATTGATTGAGTAGTCTGATTGCAAATCACTTAGAAACCTGGTGATAGGTTGTTAATCAATGAAATCCTAATTTTGAATTGAATTAAGATTGATAGGATTGATTAGAACCCTAAACCTAAAATCGATTTTCAAAACCCTAATCTCTTAAAATCGAATTGATTGATTGCTTGATTGCTTGCTTGTTTTGTTTAAGAACCTAGAAACGAATTGCTAGGATTGTTAAAACTTCACAAACTGTTTTAAATCAAAATCGACCATAAGGTCATAAAACATGAAACCGATTGATTGAAATCAAACCTAGAAACCCTAATGAGAAAGATTATGAAATCTGAAATCTAAATCACATAACTATATGGTTTCAGATGTCGAAAATCCAGAACTTGGAATATGCGGCCCTTAATCTATCTGGAGATAATTACCTCCAATGGGCGCTTGACACCAAGATCATCCTAAAGTCAAGAGGACTCGGTGATAGCATTGAGGATGAATATGAAGTCTCTGAAAAAGACAAATACCGAGCCATCCACCTCATAAGGCATCACTTGGCCGAGAGTCTCAAAGATCAGTACTTGACAATTGAGGATCCTCTCGAACTCTGGACAGAGCTGAAAAGCAGATATGATCATCAAAGATTGGTGATCTTACCCAGAGCTCGTTATGATTGGACTCACCTCAGAATCCAAGACTTTAAGTCTATGGACGAGTACAATTCAGCACTGTTCAAGATCGTTTCAAAGCTGAAACTGTGTGGAGATAAGATTACGGAAAAGGATATGTTAGAGAAAACCTTTTCCACGTTCCACACAAGCAATGTGTTGCTTCAACAGCAGTATAGAGAAAAGGGCTTCACCACTTATGCTGATCTCATATCTTGTTTACTCCTTGCAGAGCAAAACAATGAACTCCTAATGAAGAACAGTGAAATGAGACCTCCTGGATCCACACCATTACCTGAGGCACACGCAACTAATACCGAAAGCGAAGCGAACCACGTCCATTCAAACTCACACGGCCGAGACCGCAGGTGGACAGGACGTGGCCGCGGCCGAGGTAACTACGGCCGTGGTGGTCGAGGCAGTCCGTATGGACAAAACAATGGCCGAGATAGAGTCCAGAACAACTCGTATGGTCGAGGAAATGGGCGAGGCCGAGGGAATCAATCCAAACCCTCTCAGCCGACCAAATCAGCTTGCCATAGGTGTGGAATGAGTAATCATTGGGCAAAGACGTGCAGGACTCCCAGACACTTATGCGAATTGTACCAAGAAAGTCTGAAGAAAAAGAATCCTGAGGCCCACATGATAATCCAAGATGATGAGAATGACTTTGATCATGAAAAAGATGATTCACTAGGATATGAGACTTCTGATTGTCTCAAGGATGATAAGGATGAAAAAGATGATAAAGATACCAAGGAATGAATTCGACATCTGTGACCCTTAAACGTTTTTGTTTCTGTTTTAAATTTTGTTTTGGTGTTTGACATTTCTATGAATCATTTCTATATAGTCATTTCTATATTCATTTCCATGATCGTCATTTCTATGCATAAAGTATCTGAACGAACGTCCTATTAACCTTGTTTTAGAAATGGCCAATAACAAGGATGTGATCATAGTAGACAGTGGATCGAGCCACACGATCCTTAAGGATAAAAGATACTTCATAAACTTAACTATTAAAAGAGCAAACATTTCCACAATAGCGGGTATGTCTGACCTCATTGAAGGTCACGGCCAAGCATACATTCTACTGCCCATGGGTACGCATCTCGAAATATCAGATGCCTTGTATTCACCCAATTCTAAGAGAAGTCTATTGAGCTTCAAAGACATTCGTATGAATGGTTATCATATTGAAACAAAGGGCGAAGGAAATAAAGAATTCCTTCAGATAGTAGAAATCGGCCAAGGACATAAGAAAGTCTTAGAAACCATACCCGCACTATCTACTGGACTATATCACACTCAAGTCAGTATGATAGAAGCAAATGCTCTATTCAATAAAACAGCCATCGATCACTTTACACTATGGCATGACCGGTTTGGCCATCCCGGATCTAACATGATGCGTAAGCTGATAGCTAACACCAGAGGCCATTCATTGAAGGAAAAACGAATCATTCCCAAGCACCTATCGTGTGCATCTTGTTCACAAGGGAAGTTGATCGTAAGGCCATCACCAGTTAAGGTGACAAAGGAAACTATAAACTTTCTGGAAAGAATCCAGGGCGATATATGCGGACCAATACACCCACCGTGTGGGATCTTTCGATATTTCATGGTCCTTATAGATGCATCGACCAGATGGTCGCATGTATGCTTATTATCGACCCGTAACTTGGCATTAGCCAGATTGCTCGCTCAACTTATAAGACTACGAGCCCATTTTCCAGATTTTCCTTTGAAGACGATACGTCTTGATAATGCTGGTGAATTCACATCTCAAGCGTTCAATGATTACTGTATGTCCATGGGGGTGACAGTGGAACATTCCGTGGCACATGTACATACACAGAACGGCTTAGCCGAATCATTTATAAAACGCATTCAGCTGATAGCCCGACCATTGCTCATGAGGTCGAGGTTGCCGGTTTCAGCATGGGGACACGCGGTCCTTCATGCGGCCGAGCTCATACGCATCAGACCATCTAGTGATCATAAATATTCCCCATCGCAATTACTAACGGGTCAAGAGCCAGACATATCCCATCTTAAAACATTTGGCTGTTCTGTTTACGTTCCAATAGCTCCACCACAGAGAACGAAGATGGGACCTCAGAGAAGGATGGGGATATACGTTGGATTTGAATCTCCCACGATTATAAAGTACCTCGAGCCAACTATGGGCGATTTGTTTAAGGCCAGGTATGCGGATTGTCATTTCAATGAATCCGAACTTCCAACGTTAGGAGGAGATCCAAAGCTGGTCAAAGAAATCAAAGAGATTTCATGGAATCAAACATCCTTAACATGGCAAGATCCTCGGACTCAAGTGTGCGATCTTGAGGTCCAGAAAATCATTCATTTGCAAAAGCTAGCTAATCAATTGCCAGATTCCTTTGTTGACCTAAACAGAGTGACTAAGTCACATATACCAGCTGTAAATGCACCTATCAAATTAGATGTCCCAAGAGGACCTAGTCAAGTTGCTACTGAATCTACAGCACGTCTTAAACGTGGTAGACCTGTTGGTTCCAAAGATAAACAACCTCGGAAAAGAAGAGGTGCAGCCGATGGTGGAACCCGACCAGACATAGCCGGCCTTACCCGGGGCTTGGCCGATCCCGACCAACCGTCCTCAGACGTGGTCGATGAACCGACCCGACCGGCTGCGGTCGATGGTTCGGATAAAACCATGGTCGATGGTCCGTCCGTACCGTCCAGTGATGCTCGGGACGCCTTGCATCATGGTACTGATGATCATGAGAACAATGAGATATCTATAAACTATCTGATGTCTGGGAAGAAATGGAACAGAAATGATGTCGACATCACTGATATATTTGCATACCAAGTAGCACTTGAACTAATGGAAAATGAGGATCTAGAACCCACGTCTATATATGCATGCATGCAAAGATCAGATTGGCTAAAGTGGAAAGAGGCCATAAACGTGGAGTTAAATTCTTTAAAGAAAAGAGGTGTATTCGGTCCACTCATACGAACACCATTAGATGTCAAACCAGTTGGGTACAAATGGGTCTTTGTGAGAAAGAGAAATGAAAATGGTGAGGTCGTGAGATACAAAGCACGACTCGTAGCACAGGGATTCACCCAAAGACCAGGAATCGATTATGAGGAAACTTATTCCCCTGTGGTGGATGCAACTACTTTTAGATTCCTAATCAGTCTGGCCATAAGAGAAAACTTGGATTTACGGTTAATGGATGTTGTAACCGCCTATCTATATGGACCACTGGACAATGACATTTACATGAGGATCCCAGAGGGTATAGAAATGAAAGATAAGAAAGAATCTCGAGATCAACACTGCATCAAACTTAACAAATCACTATATGGACTTAAGCAGTCCGGCCGGATGTGGTACAATCGCCTCAGCGAGTACTTAGTGAAAGAAGGATACAAAAATGATCCTATTAGTCCATGTATCTTCATCAAGAAGTTTGATCCTAAGGGCTTTGTGATTATAGCAGTGTATGTAGACGATCTGAACATCGTTGGAACCTCTGGTGAGATCGCCCAAACAGTCGAATATCTTAAGAAAGAATTCGAAATGAAAGACCTAGGCAAAACTAAATTCTGTTTGGGATTGCAACTTGAGTATAAGAGTGATGGAATCCTTGTGCATCAAATGGCATATACTGAAAAGATACTCAAGAGATTCAATATGGACGAGGCTCACCCATTGACAAGCCCGATGGTCGTGAGGTCACTCGGTCCAGACACGGACCCATTTCGCCCAAAGATGGACGATGAGGAAGTCCTTGGTCCCGAAGTGCCATATCTCAGTGCCATTGGTGCCTTGATGTATTTGGCAACCCATACACGGCCGGATATATCCTTTGCTGTAAACCTATTGTCCAGGTTCAGTTCCAATCCGACCAAAAGGCACTGGGACGGGATTAAACATTTACTTCGATACTTGAAAGGGACTAAAGATTTAGGTTTGTTTTACACTAACCATAACCAAGAATCTTTAGTTGGTTTTGCTGATGCAGGTTATCTATCATATCCACACAATGCAAGGTCGCAGACAGGTTACGTCTTTACCTACGGTGGAACGGCGATTTCATGGCGATCTATGAAGCAGACCATCTCGGCCACTTCTTCCAACCATGCCGAGATTTTGGCTATTCATGAGGCAAGTAGGGAGTGCGTTTGGTTGAGGTCATTGACTCAACACATCCGTGATGACTGTGGGATGATTGAAGACAAAGAACCGACGGTCCTATACGAAGACAATGCTGCTTGTATTGCTCAACTCAAAGATGGTTATATCAAAGGGGACCGGACAAAGCATATCTTGCCGAAATTCTTCTTCACCCACGAGTTGCAGAAGGCAAAGGAGGTTCATGTTGTTCAAGTACGTTCATGCGACAACTCAGCCGATCTATTCACTAAAGCACTGCCAACCTCTACACTAAGGAAGCTCATCCACCAGATCGGGATGAGAAGATTGAAGGATCTATAGTGGTGCATTCATCAGGGGGAGCAATACGGTTGTACTCTTTTTCCTGTCTATGGGTTCCCTTTTACCACGATGGGTTTTGGGTTTACCATGGGGAGGTTTTAACGAGGCAACATACTAAACGTATTGTAAGCTCTATATGGTTATAACATCCAAGGGGGAGTGTTATGAACCAGATGATTGTGGATGCAATAACCAATAGATTGGACATAACCGAATCCGACCAGAGGTTAGACCGAAAGGAATCTTCTCGACCAGAAAGGAATATTCCCATCGGCCATGAAGATAAGGATCGACCATGTTTTCCTTTTCTTAGTTGGATTGTGTTTTCCTTTTCTATGTCTATCTAGGAATATGTTATATTACCATTTATCTAAGATGTAACTCCCTATATATAAAGGGCACCATTCGATTGAATCAATAAGAATATACAAGTTCCCCCATTAGTTTCTTAACACACAGAAGTAAATGCGGCAAAGTAGTGACTAAATGTATAGCCGCTTGGGTATTTTTCAAGATCTATTTATTACTTAACTTATTTTTGGTTCGGTTAAGTTCGCTTCGGATAGTTTCCGGTTCATTTGGTTCGGATAGTAAAATTAAGAACCAAAAACTACCCAAAATTAATTTGATTCTTATTTGGTTCCAGTTCTGGTTTGGTTAGTTTGGGTAATTCAGTTAAATATCAGATATTTTAGTTAAAATATCGAATAATTACGATAACTTGCATAAAATCTAATCTATTAAATTAGAGTCCTATGACTTTTTGATGTGTGATATTTTTATTTTGACCAACTATTAGAAAGTTAATCAAAATATACATAGTTTAATTATAATATTTTTTAATATCTCAATCAAAAGTAATTAAACATTTTTTTTAAAAAAAATCTAATATCTTTTTAGAATCTTTTTAATATTTATTTTCTTTATTAAATAATATAAATTATAATTATCACTAAAATATAATTATAAATTAACATTAACTCATTTTTATTTCAAAACAAAAAATTTAAAACATATAAATATTTTAATTATATTTTACTGATAATTAGAAATTAAAATAACTATTTTCAAAGTATATCTAAAAATGTTTTTTTAAGAATTATTTTAAATATTTATTTATATTGAAATAAAATGATATCAAAATACATCTAATCTATTAAACTAAGTCATATTTTGCTTTTCATGTGTTATATTTTAATTTTGAACTATTAAACACATGTTCATCTAAATCATTTAGATTACATATATAACATATTTATTTATACATGTAATTTATCATAATTATGTTAAACCAATTTAAATCAAATTAGTCATTAATCCAAAACCAACCACAATGTATTTTGAAAATAAAATCACATCTATATAATAAACAATTCACATATCTTACATTTTTTAATGTTTATAATTTTTCAAAAAAAACTAATCAGTTATAAATGGAATCATGTATATTAAATCTAATTTTTAACATATCATATATTCACTAATATATTTAATTAAAAAGTGTAAAACAAATTCAAAATAGATTATATAAAAATTAATTTTTTAAAAAATCTCAAACCATATGAAATGGATGGAAAATTAAAGTTAAGGTTAGTAGGTCAAAGTGACACATTAAAGTTAGAGTTGGTATAAACTTCTCGCTGTCACTTCATATACAAATACTTATATTAGGTATTCAGAGCTCTGTGACAACATACGATTCTTCTAAAAGGTAGAAACAACAAACTTTAAAAATCTATAAAGTAAAATAAATGTTTAACTTTAAAAATTAAACTTAATCGCGCATGACGCGGATGCTATTCTAGTTTTAGATTATTTTTGATATCTAGGACAAAAATATCTGAATACTTTTAGATAATCTGAAATAATTTGGATACTTTATAATAATATAGTTTTCTTCAACTATTTTCAGTTGTTTTAATAGATTTTAAACTATAAATGTATATTTTAGGTATATTATATGTATATATAATTAATATTTTAAATATCCAGATATCCATTCGGTTTTCGATTTGGTTTTGGTTCGATTCAGTTATTTTAGATATAAAAATATATGATCCATTAAGGTACTTGAAGATTTCAGTTCAAGCTGTGATATTTCTATTCAGTTGCAGTGATTTTATCCATGCCTAATAGTCACTATTATTTTGTGGCTAAATAGTGACTATTTTAACTATATTTTATTTCGTGACAAAATCATGACTATTTTAACTATGTTTTCGCCATATCGTAGTCAAACCGTAACTTTTTCGATTTGAATTTTTTTACAGCTGAGTTAAGGATCATTTTCATTCGCTTTTTAAGTATTGTCAGTTCAGTCCTCTTATCAGAATCGTTTTTCCTCGTCTTTGCCCATAATATAAGTACCAAACGTTTCTACGAAATCAAAGCCCTCCAAGCTCAGTTTTATGATCTCGTTATTTGGAAACTACTAGACGCAATTGTTCCAAATAAATTTAATTTTGTTCCAAATAAAACCAGTCTCCAGATATTTGAGATTATTTTATAATATGATTAAGCCAAATAAAGTTAGTTTATCAGCTACATATGAAAATATCATATATATTAGTATGAAGCTCTTAAAGACGGATTTATACATGGTGATAGATACTATGAAAAGGTTTTTAAGATAATGTAATTTCAGGGTTTGTTTAATTCAAAAATTCTAACTAGTAAAGCTAGAAACAAGACGAACTGCCTCAACTCTCAAAGATATAATCAAAGATTCCCCAACTCTTTGGGTTTTACTTCTTCAAAGTTTACGTATTAGACGCCAAAAAAAAACAATTATATAGTCTCAGCTAAATATATTTTTTGTACTTTATCTCAACTAAGTCCCCTTGAAGTACAATTATAATTATACTCGAATATAAACAAAATTATCGCATTGTTGTTGTGAAATGTACATTGTACTACGCACCAAACTCCAACCCAAAAACCAAACCCTTATAATTACCTCACACACACACGCAGAAGCAAACCCTCTCATCTCAAGTTAAGAATATCTCTAAACAATATGAACGGCATGAGTGGATCTTCTCAGGCAGCTCCGGCACCTTCACCATCGGCGTTCTTCCAACATCGCCGCCGTCATCACGGTGGCATGATGCACATGACTTTCTTTTGGGGGAAAAACACGGAGGTTCTATTCGACGGCTGGCCAGGGACTAGTCTGACCATGTATTGGGTCTGCCTCGCCAGCATTTTTGTCTTTTCCGCAATGTCGGAATGGATTTCGCGGTGCGGGGTCATGAAAGCCGGTCCGGCTAGCTTTGGCGGCGGGCTTATCCAGACAGTGGTTTACACCGTGAGGGCTGGTTTGTCTTATTTGATCATGTTGGCTGTGATGTCATTCAATGGAGGAGTCTTCTTGGCTGCAATGGCCGGTTTTGGATTAGGGTTTATGGTTTTTGGAAGTAGGTCGTTTAAGGATACTAGTAGTAATAACAATCACATCGAGGTTCAATCACATTGTTGATTCTTATTTGTTTTTGTATCGACTATGTTGTTTGTGGGCTTTATCGTTTAATTTTTTGTTTCCCATTGAAATAACAAGAATAATGAAATAAAATCTTTCAAGAATTTTAGATCTAGTTTTATAGTTTTGTACACTTTGATTTAGTTTATATTCTCATTTAATTTTTCTCGTTTTGGTCGAAAATATAATTGTTTACCGTCTAGCTAATTTAATAAATTACGTAACAGACGCTGATCCAAGTCCTATTATTTCTGTATTTAAGTTTTAATTTTATAATTTGTATGGGTCAGCTGATGTATTGCTAATTCGTGAATTTTGAGGAAGAAGTTAAGATTTGTAAAGATTGAGACTTAGTAATGCCACTATTCGAATGGAAATTAGTGAAATATTTCTTCCTCTTAGTTATCAGTTATCTAAGATTGGTTTGTTTTAATTTTATCAGTACCTAAACAGCCAAATTCTAGTAGATATTTATGGGGAAGTGGTTTAGATATAAGCCAGAATATAATAGTATATAATTGGTTTGGGTCAATTGCTATACAAGTGCGTAATAGTGTTTCTTACATGAAACATACACAAGTTATATGATCCAAAAAAATGTTTGGTATTACTTTGACCAATCATTTTTGACGTTGGATGCGCGTATAAGGACACTATAAGATACTAATTTCATACTGGCTACGTACAGGCTCGATCTAGGGCGTAGACAAAGAAACCGACTGATTAGTACATCATTGTGTTATACAATAAGTTTCGATGTATATAGAGTACTACAAAAATTATATAAAGAATGAGAGTATAAATTTGTATTTGAGTATGGCATTACAAGTTTTTTAGAAAAGTTAGACCAGCTCTGGCTACGTACGTTCTCAAGTTTATTGTTTGCTTATAGTTGTTTGGGTCTTTTTTGGCCGAATAAAAAAATATGATTTCACTTTTTTGTCGGAAACCCAAACATTGTAAATAGTCTATTTCAGCGTAAACTAAACACGGGTGGCGGTAGTTACAGCCGCAACCCCTTTACCACTGGACCAACTCAAAGTTGGTAGTTATTTGGGTTGTTTTCTCATATGGTACCCATACATCATTTGTTCGTAGTCCAAAATGTGTTTCATGGCATTTCCAGATTCATTGCATACGCATACGTTGAGTTGTTATCAGAATTAACAATATTAAACAAGTTTGGACTTGAAATTTTACAAAAGAGTTGATACAAACCTGTGTGTCGTATGGGCGTGGAGACTCCGAAAACAATTTCTAAGTTAATGAGTTGCATGTAGGTCAGTCACTTTGTGCTTCAGGCTTCGATCCACGTTATTGAACATGGACACTAAAGCAAAAGGACTTGCTCACCTATTGAATTAGTCGGACCAAACCTGGATCACTGTTATGAAGACAAGAAAATAACACAATATATGATTATAATCATCATATATATAAGAAGAACAAGTTTGTTTACACTGTTTACAAAGCATGATGAACCCGTAACTTAACCAACCTCTAATTTACCTTCCATTAACATACTTAATTAGCCTCAATATATAACATATTTGATGGTATATTTATTATTTAGTCAGTGGCGGATCTAGACATTGATTTTATTGGGGTCAGATATATATGATTTTTCAAAAAAAAAAGGTGTGTGGACTTGAAACAAGTTTGGACTCGAAACTTTACAAGAGAGTTGATACAAACCCGTGTGTGGTGTGGGCGTGGAGACTCCGGAAACAATTTCTAAGTTAACAAGTTGCGTGTAGGCCACTTTGTGCTTCAGGCTTCGATCCAGGTTATTGAACGTGCACACTAAAGCAAAGGGACTTGCTCATTTACTGAATTAGTTGGACCAGACCTGGATCATCGATATGAAGAAAAGAAAATAACACAATATATGGTTATAATTATCATATATATAAGAGGAACAAGTTTGTTTTACCAGGATCAGATATGATTTTTCAAAAAAAAAGAAGGGTGTTAGTAATGTTTGAACCCTGATTTATGGGGTGGCAAAGTGTGCACCACAGCCATTTCTGCTACCAATTATCGTATAAATCTCATACAGTTTTATTTATTTGACAATATTGGCTTGTATTTATATTTGTTTTCTCTTATGCACTGGTATCTTGCTAAGATCTTTGTCTACAACAATAACGACCATGCTGTGTTAGCGGTACTTGGTGATGCAGGCCGTGAGCTAACTGGAAAGCATGCCTCCGGATTGTTGATAAATACTTTGAGGTAGCTTACCATAACATTATTCATCCTTCCCAACTCATTAAACCTAGCTAGACTTTTTTTCAAAATGTTAGGCTAATGGTGATCTTGGTCCTAACCATGAGATGCATGTCCCACAAACTTTGATGGCAAGTAGGATTTCATCCGCTTGCTATGTCTCTCCCACAGTCCTGCAATCTCTAACAGCCCCAGTTGAAATCCCACTTGCCACCACTTCTAAAGTGCCTCTATTTTCTGCAAGTGATTAGGGTCCGTCGTCCAAAGAGTGGAAAACATGCTCAACTTGAGTAATAGAGTATTAACCACTATCTTATATACTGCATTCAGGGATAGGAGTGTAACTTATCTTTTTGTTTTTGGGGATGATTGGCAAGTGTTCTAGATGCTGTAGAAAGCCATTTTTCTTTCTAAAGCCATTTTTATAAAGCAATCATGCTTTAGATCTTAAAAATAAAGTTACAGCAAAAAACTTAAAAAAGGAAATATGTTAGCTTTGGAAATCAATTTTTCTACAGCTTTTATTTAGTGCTTTCGATTGCCTTTGAAAAAAAATTCTACAGCAAAAAAATAAAGCCACAGCCAAAAAACTTACAGCCTAATTTCTAGAGCAAAAAACATAAAGCCACAGCCTTTTCCAATCAACCCCTTTAATTCCGACATTTTACTAAGTTTTTTCTATATATTTAAGTATGGCTTTACATTACATTTTTTGGGTACAAGCTTTACATTACACATAGCAAGCGGATAACTTATTTGGTATACCTTTAATGTTACAACTTCAGATAATCTGATGAATGTATGCTATCAAAGGACCATTATTTTGTGTATTTAAATCATTTCACAAAGTTCTCCTCTATAGTTACTTCTTAAAAGTCTCCTTTCCTACCTACTAGCTAGCAATAGTTGCGCCATCATAACATTAATATAGGGGACGATTATTTATCTGTGTATTTTACATGATCTATATATTATTAAAATGTACATTTATATAATTATAAACAGTTTCAACGTACATTTTAAATTGATTTATAAAATTTTAAAATTTTAATAAATGATTTTATATACCTTTCTAAAAAAAATATAGACTCTTATGAATAAGTTTAGGAAATAATTTGATACTACTTCAGGCTCTGCTACTTCTTTGTATTTATTGGCAATCAGTTTTTCAAGTGCTTAATAACTAATCCCAAAATATTATATAATAATGCCAAAACAATGATTAGTGGAAGAGTGCCATATCTTATAAGTATGCAAAAAAAACACGAAAAAATGCTTAAATTATCACACTTTTAATATTACTTTGAAAAAAAACGTTGAATATTATTTTCCATGTTAATCACATTTACCTTTGATTTTTAAAAGTAGATACACATTTATATCATTAAGGCTAAAATAATCTAGATTAGATTTTATATTTGAGTGGTAAAATTTTGGAAAGTGGGGTTTAAGATTTTTAAAAAAAAAATAAAATTTAAAGTATTTTTTTTAAGTAGTGTCAAAAATATTTTTCAAATTTCAACATAAAATTTAGAAAAAATTGTCAATAAGTTCAATTTTTGGATAAAAAGTCCAAATTTTAAAATGCATAATTCAAAAATTGTATACGTTTATTGTTATTATTTATTTATTTAAATACTTATTTATATTTATATAATTATAAAGTAAAGACAGAAAAATCGTTTGAATCTTAATTGAAATTTCATATTTTAGGTATTTGTGAAATATCCATTAATAAGTGTAAACAAGAAAATGGTGCAAAAATGAGATATAAATAGAATCCCCCCCCCTAAAAATGTATAAGACTGAATTTGATTTTTAGTCAGTCTATAAATTAAAATTATCATTATCCAACGAAAAGTAAATTTATGCGCGGAGAAACACTCTAGTATGAGTAATGACAAGACGTGAGTGCACAGGAAAGCACGAAAATATAATAGCGACAATATCTTTTCACATTTCAATACATTTAAACGTGCTCGGAAGATATACTAGCGACGATAATAAATTAATAGTTATTCCGAAATAATGATCGTCATATGTTTTAATGATAATAATATGTATATTAATTTGATTCCAATAAACAAAATAATTGTAAATCTAATTACAAGCATATTCAAACAAAATTACTCAAATCAAATATTTTTAACTAGATTCACTAAACATTCACTCTGCCACATTTCGCTAGCTCAGATCTATAATTCTCGAATAATCATTTCTAGTTATCAACTATTGACAATAGCCACAAAAACTCATTGCCTCGGTTGCCATGACGTTCAATGTCACCTCTGAAATAGCTAGCTCCCAAAGAATTCATATAAGCTTGTAATCTTCACCGTTACTGAAGCGTTAGACAAACTAGAGGAGAGAAGGACTGAGAGACACTAACCCACAGAGAACGCCCGATAGCCCGACTCAACGCCACACACTGACTAGAAGTCTTTAACGGCGGGCACAATATTAACAACCAAATAACACAACCAAGAGGAGATCAAGTGACCCAAAAATGGTATTGGGACGTGTGCTTGGACCATTTGTGACACCGCTATGACCAAGGGACAGAGCTGAGAGCCGAGACGACATTGCCGACTTTGAGAACTGAATCTCAGTTTACTAGCGTTACTCCAATGTCATCGTAGAAAGGAGAAAGAGACTAGCTCCGGTGAGAGAAGCCATCACCATCTACTAGAGGTTCCATAAAGTAAGCTTAGTAGAGATGGTCTGAGGAGAGGAGAGAAAATGCGCAATCACTTAGAAGCCATAGACGAAAACTGGTTGCAACCACAAATCGAACCCCAAAAAGTCTTATTTGAGCCGCTGCACTAATTTCACCTGCATATAGCTACTCAAGATGTGCCACTGAGGTAGAGGTACCTTGTGGTTCTCCCTTGGCTGCAATTCAGAGGAACCACAACGCTAGGATGCTGCATAGATGAAAGAAACCTACCACTCAAGCCATTCAACACCACAACCAAGAACATGTAAGAGACTCTACAAAACCGGATCAAAGAGATGAACCTCCATACTAGCACACGTGCACCAAGAACCGCAACACATCTAAAGAGGGAAAACATATCCGTTCATGAAACCCTAAGAGCCGACCACAACAACCATATAACCTCACCCCCTCCCCTAGAGCCAGAGAGATCAAATCTGCCTGACAAGCCGAGATCCTCGAGAGTGGAGCTCAAACCAGAAGATAGTGGAAACTCAGATCCAAAAGAAAACTGACATAGAGGAGATAAGACGGTGGAAGAGCAAACAAAAAACAAGAGAAGGGGAAAGAAAGCGCTGATTGGGACGTGCCGGATACCAGAACTTTACCGGAGATAATAAGAGTTCAAGAGATATAGGGTAAAGAAATGTCGCTCAAATGTAACCTTTTCTAGTTCCTTTCTTAATAATGACTAACTAGCCTTTGACCCGCGCACCCGCGCGGATGTTATTTTTGTAAATGTCTAATATTTTAATCAATTTGTTTGATATAATTGTATATATGACTTGAATTTAATATTCAATATCCGTTACCCGATACGGGATCTTATCCTCTTCGAAAAACGGATATTCATGGATCATGATAATAATTTACGGATTCGATTGATCCAATTATAAATTCGGATATCAAAATTTTAAGTCTGAATATTCAGATCCATATATTAAATATTTAAAATTTAATTATAGTTATCTATGTATATTATATATTTTTATTATATAAAATAACTAAAATTTTAATTTTATTAAATTTTAATGATTTTTAAGCTTTTTAAATAATAATTTTAAATAGACTAAATAGATGGTTAATAGTTAGTTTTTAAATATTTTAAATTAAAAAAACAGGTTCGGATGTCTGCGTGTATTTGGATTTTAGTATGAATATTCTAACCCCAAATATCCGAATCCGGATAACAATTTTACGAATCCGACAAATGCGTATCCGAATCCGTATATCCTAGAATACTTTAGATATTTGATCCGTCCTAGACCTAATTGTATATATATATTATATGGTGATTAGTTTTTTTTTTAATTTATAAATTACATTAGTTATTCTTATTAGTATATATTTCTTACAAATGATAATACATTGTATTTGTTTGTATATATAACTATTTATAATAAATATTAATATGTATTTTAGTCATTAAATTTTTATGGAAAGTTACATGATTTTGTTATTGTAAATGAATAAGTTCAGATTATAGTAAAAAATTATTAACGTTATTATCTTTTTTATAGTTTAAATATAGTTGGTAGCTTATATGAATATGAATAAAAATTAAACTAATTTAATGCTATATATATGTATAATTTTGTTTTTATTATAAATTTTTGAATAATACATATTCATTTTTTTATGAATTCTTCAATTCTAATGACAAAGATTGTTAATGGGCTTAGCCCAAATTTATTTTTTTCTTATTAAAAATTAGTGTTTGGATGCAGAGATAATATCAATGGCATTCAATGATAATTATTTAGGAAATGTTAGGGTTAAGTACTAAATGTACTTCTATTAAGATTCTATAAGCATAATTTGTAAACAAGAGACTTTAAGCAAATGAAGTAGCTAGACGTAAGGACTGAGGTGAACTAACTAAATAGTCTTTTATTATTTTTATTACACTGGCGATGATTTTATTACAAGGAATCCTACATAAAGCAACCATTCCTTTTAATACAACGGGCATGCAATATATATGAACATATATGCATAGTTTTGGTTCTTTTATCAGAATTATTGATCTACTCGAACCAGTTTATGGAAAATACAAAAGAACAAATTCACCCCTTTTAAAATCTATATATTTCCAAATAAAAATGAATTTTAAAACTTTTACTTATTTTATATTTTTGACCCCCCCACTATAAATATTTATCCGAAATGACACTACCTTTTGAAACCTACAACTCCAGCATGTGCCGATGTTTGATCAGTACGTCCATTCATTTGGTAAATCTGCAGGCGGTTCTTGGTGGCTCTCCGCCGACGTTTCTGCCGTGTAGGGTGTTCCACTTTGTGCCCCAGTTGATGAATTGCATTTGGTACTTTTGCTGTTTTTGTTATTCATGGACACCAACAAAGCATCTGTATAGTAAATAATTTCAATAATTATCAATGAAAGCCCTTTAACCGGCCGGTTAAAAAAACGTATCAAGAATCATATTACAAGATACTAAAAACCCAACTTTACTACAAACTATATTAGTTACACATGTGTCTAATATGATGTAGTTAATGCTAACTAACTGATTTAGCGACGAGTATGCAGATCACTCGGTAATAAAATTCCTTACAAATCGACACCTTGATTAATTAACTTTTAATTCCATAGTAGAAGTTTCAATACAAAGAGAATACATAACAATGAAAATTCAATTAGCGAAAATTTTGAGAGGATTTGTACTGTTTATAAATGTATATAGGGATATAAGTTATAGCTTATTCTTGTAAATCATAACTTAACTCAAAAGAATAAAAGAACAAAAAATTGAATAAGGAAAAAGATAGGTGTGGGGTTGATACCATGAAAAGGAGGGATAATATCAGGCGATAATGTAGAAGGAACACCCAATTTGTCAAAGTGAACTTTCAAGGCTTCAACTACTCTTGCTGGTATAATTACTGTTGAACATCCTGCAACAATTTTGGCAGACAAAAAGTCAGAACCAAACCAAATCTACATATTAAACCAAACTAAACCACTCTGGTACTTTATTCAGAGTAATAACTTCAGGAAGCTGTTTGGTTGAGACATCAGTTTCATCCAAGGAAAACAAAATCTTAATACCAATAGTACAATATATAGTAATTGTCACCTCCTCCCACCAATATGTAAGCCAGATCAAATCAAAATGATGCCAAAAGTATAAATTTTATCAAAAAGGTAGATGATATTCGTCTACAAACCCACCGACACCTTGATTGGGTAAAGTATAGGAGTTGAAAATGAAATAATCAAAGAATTTAATGTTGACATGATATGTATAATTCTTTGTGTTTAAAGAATATGAGAAAGAAAGAAAGAAAAGTCTATACGATGTGGTTAGGATAAAACCTTGGGTATCGTCAATGATCGAACGGATGTAAGTTATCTTAGATTATAATCCACTTATTGAATGATACAAGTAAGGTCTTAAGAAAAAGATAATGATAATGATTTTTTAACCTAAATGGTTTATTTTGTTGAAAGGGAAAGAGAGTGACAAAGGGGAACCAACAAGGTGACGCAATATTCTAATCAAGTAGGGCAAATCTGTCCCACCAACAGCCAGTCACTCAGCATAAAATTTTAAATGAAAGAAAAGAGAGATTAATAGGTGAGAAGGAATCTTTGGAATCTACTCAGTCAAACAATGTAATAATGTAAGTGAAAGATTCTTTTATATATTTTCCTAAATAATTGAGTTTTAAGCTTGGAGTGATTGATACTCAACCAGCTAAAACTAATCCAACCTAATCTCAACCCAACTATTAACCATCCAAATTAAAACTATTTATGTCACAACTTCTAAATCCTTCTAATAACACTTCAATTTAAGCGTTCTATAATTAATTGGAAAAAGACTGTTTTGAGTAAATGGTAAACAAGAATGGAATTTGCGTAACACTGAAAGTACAATCTGCAAGTGTATGGCAGGGATGTGAAATCTTATCCATCTCATCGACCACATAAAATAATTATATTCTATTTTTTCCGTGAAATTCTAATTTAAACATATAGCATTTTAATCTACCTCTAATGTATATTTCTTATATTATTTTGATATTACTAAAATCTACTCTCTCTCTCAAATTGATGTATGTTTTAGAGTTTTCACACTAATTAAAAAAACATATAATATTTTAGTTTCCAATGCATTATTTTCCGTAGTTAACTATTTCCCGTAATTTTTAACCAATAAGATTTTAGTAAACACTTTGAAAATTACAATTTACCATTAATTAACGCATTAAAAATGATAAAAATGTATCTTTTTGAAACGAAATTTTTTTCTAAAACATAGATCTTTTTGGAACGGAGGGAGTAATAAATATATACACAAGATTCCCTTTTGTCAACCCCAAAAAACAAAGTAGGAATCTCGAAGTATCTAGAGGACGACGTCATTCCAGCTCTGTTGCCAAACTGGCTTTGGCCTTATTGACTTCCTTTAAAATTTATGAATGAATGAACACAAAAAAAAAACCCCACTAACTCCTTTTGTTTTAAAAACCCAAACCTCATATAAAGAGAGAATTATTTTGATCAAAGATAGAAGTAAAAATAAAAAGAGAAAAGAGAAAAATAGTGTAACACGGAAGAAATTTTTTTATTTCAATAGTGACTAATAAAAAAAGTTCTGTTGACAATTAATTTTTATAGGGAAAGAGTAATAATGCCTAAGTTAATACATGAAAATAGTGGATCTAACCTGGTTTCTTGCGTGACTCCACAACAGTACCATGAGCACGTGGTAAAAACACTCCAGTTCCACCCGACCCGGTTCTCGAACCAGACCGGTCAATAAACACCGCCTTCACACCCGACCTTGGTCTCTGTTTGTTGTGGTAGTTCCTTGCTTTGTGTCCTACTACGTCATCGCTTCGTTGCTTATCTTTCTCTTTTTTGATCTTATGGAACTATATATAGAAAGTGAAAATTTTGAACGGCGGTAACTTTTGTTAATTCTAAAGCATCGACGGATTAAAAAAAAGATTATCGTTAACTAATAAACGATAAAACATGAGCTCACGTTAGCTTGAACAGATCTGATCTGGTCATCGATTAAAGCTTGTTTTGACTGTGAATGAATCATAACAGGTTTCGTCTCCACCGCCCTCGCCGGAGTTAGTGGCGGCGATGGTTCTCGTGAAGGGCCGATTGGGCTGCTGTAACCGGAGGCGAACGGTGACCAAAGAGTCGACTGCGGCGAGCCAGAGCCACCACCACAAGACTGAATCATGAAAAGAATTTTGAGACAGAACAGAAGAAGAGGAGACGCTGTTGGGTTTTAAAAGAAAGTACAGTGTTTTGTGTGTACCTTTTCATCTTCTTGAAGCATGTAGTTAGCCATCTGACGAGTCAACTCTGCAACGTACTCATCTTGGTCTTCGTTTTGTGGCTTTGGTGAAACCGGGTCTTCTGAGACGGTGTTGGATCGGAGCGAGGTTGTGGTTGGAGTGAAGAAAGTTGAGTTTGGGTGGTCGGAAAAGGAGCTAAAGAAATCTATGTCTTGTAGTTCAGTAGATTCCATTTTATGATTCTTGTCAAGAAAAAACAGAGGAAAGCAAGAACAGAGAGGAAGTTTAGAGTTAAAAGATATATAAAGAAGAAAGAAGAAGACCGTACAGATGACAGCTTTATCAGAAGGCGTTACGACAATTTCACCTGCAGGCTGTAAACTGTTGCGAGTTTGCGACCTACGAGAGATTTAAGGATTAAGAAAAGCTTTTTAGAAAAAAAGAAACAAATATATGTACTCCACTCCACATATGTATTACTTTTTTTTTGAAATATGAATGCATTTATTTATAACCAACGTTTTTAGGTGAATGTTCATTAAAAGTTCTCTTAAAACAATGTATTCAACCAATATTTTGGAAAGTAATAACTATCATGTTACAATTTGGAAAGTAATAATGGTGTTTAGTCATCATTACATGTCAATTAATTTATTATAAATTGTCTTGTTCCAAAAAAAAATGTCTGAAAATGTTGCAAAGTCACATTATCTTCTTTTATATCCCGTGTTTAATTTGTATTCAAATTTATTTCTATTGCAAGTCCCAAATTAATTTTATTAAATCTTGAGAAGTTTTTGATCTCTGATTTTTTGAAACTGCAGTAGAAAACTAAAACTTTAGTCTCTGCATGGTAATTCCTCATTATAACATTCCGAAGAGAAATTTAATTAAAAATCTCATGCTTAAGAAAATTATGATATTAAAGCTGTTTATTTACATAATAAGTAAACTACTGTAGTTGATGTATAATACTCCCTCCGTTTTTTTATATTTGACGTTCTAGGATTATGCACATAGATTAAGAAACATTTAATTTTTTATTATTTTCTAAACAAAAACATCATTAATTGTTTACCTAACCACAATTCAACCAATAATAAAATAGAAGCTATAATCTCATTGGTCATCCAACATTAATTACTAATAAATTTTACATAGAAAATTGAAAACGTCAAATAATTTGGAACAAAAAATTTCCTCTAAAACGTCAATTAAAAAAAAACGGAGGGAGTATGTATCATGATACATTGATACAAGTAGATAAAATGTGATTGATAAAGAAAAACAAATCAACTATCAAATACAGTAAAAAATGTTCTACTGTACTTTTTAGTTATATATATGTGCTTCATTTATGAAATTGGGACTCTATTATATGATTTTTTTCATATATTTATGGTCTTTTTGTTCATATGTACAACGTACAAGCTAATTGATATTTTCAAAAATCAATAAGATCTTTATTTCACTGATCAATATCCATTTATCGAATAAGGAAAAAGTTCAATAATCCCTTATCTAATCTATTAAAATTGAAGTACAAATAGGAAATAACCCTTACTTTTATCTAATATTTACAAATAATGCCACTGATATTATTCTTGCATCTAAATATCTAAACATTAATTATTAACAAGAAAAAAAGAGTAAATCTGGGCTAAGCTCATTAACAAACTTTGTTATTGGAATTCAAGACTTCATAAAAAGTGTATATGTGTTTTCCAAATTTTTATAAAAACATAATTATACATATATAGCATTAAATTAATTTTATTTTTTATTCATATTCATATAAGCTACCCAACTATATTTGAACTATAAAAAGATAATAATATTAATAATTTTCGATAACAATCTGAACTTATTCATTTATAATAACAAAATCATGTAACTTTCCATAACAATTTAGTGACTAAAATACATACTAATATTTGTTATAAATGGTTATATATACAAAAAAATATAGTGTATTATTCATTTGTATGATATATATCTAATAAAAATAACTTATGTAATTTATAAATTTAAAATTCTAATCACTATATAATACATATACACAATTAGGTCTAGGAATGATCGAATATCTGGGGTATTTTAAGATATACGGATTTGGATATGCATTCTTCGAATTCGTAAATTTGTTATCCGGATCCGGATATTCGGGGTTAGGATATTAAGACTAAAATTCAAATACACACGGATATTCACACTAACTATTAACCATCTATTTAGTCTATTTAAAATTATTATTTTAAAAACTTAAAAATCATTAAAATTTAATAAAATTAAAATTTTACTTATTTTATATAAAAGTACATATAATATACATAGATAACTATATTAAATTTTAAATATTAATATTCGGATCTGGATATCTAAACCTAAATTTTATTATCTGAATTTGTACATGAATCATTCGAATCCGTAAAATCACTATTATGATTCTCGAATATCCGTTTTGCGAAGCGGATGAGATCATAGATCGGATAACGGATATCAAATATTAAGTTTCATTTATATCTACAATTATATCAAACAAATTGCTTAAAAAATATTTGACATTTATAAAAATAACACTCGCGCGGGCGCGCGGGTCAAAGTCTAGTAGTATATTAATTGTGGATTATTGTTTAAGTTGTAACATTTTTTACTATGCTAAAATGTCGTCACCACAATTTATTTCATAACCTATTAAATGCTTTAAACGTCTTAGAAAAAATATATGTACTGTTGCCAATATTTTCTTCCCCAATCTTTTATATCTATGATTTAAAAATATTGATGGTTTATATCTATCTTATTAAAGTAGAAGTACTTTAAGATTTTGTTTGGAAACATGGATAGTGAGGATTGTTTGGATACATGGATAGCAGTATTAAAAATAATTTCTTTTATTTACAAACTTATCCTTTACATTTACAATAAATCTATCTTATTAAAACTGTATTACCCATAAAACTTCACCCTTATTTTTTCTTCTTATTTACCATTCTGTACCATTGAATAATTTAAAAGAAATTTTATTTACGGGCTGACTTAATAATTTTTTTATCTAACCGAATAAATTAAAAAACAAGCATAATATTAACAAGATAGATTCAAAAATCTAGCCCTTACGTTAACAATATTTTTTATTTCCAAATTACAACCCACAAAATAAAAGAAAATTCATCAATCAATTAAAACTAAAATCTAGAGATTTTCATATATGAACAAAACGTAATAAATTGCTAAAATTGAGATATTCACTTATTCTTATATTTTAAATCATATATTTTCTGTGTTAGACAACCATATTAATTTGTTAGTTATACATTTTTTCTTATTTCAACAAAAATCTAAAATAAAAAATAGTATTTATATGAAATAACTGAATATTACATAAATTTTATTTTCGAATAGATAAAAAAATAATAAAATATGAACAATTTTAAACATATAAAACACATATAAAACCAAACACAATTATATATGTTATATATTACAATTTACTATAACACTCATGCGGGTGTTAGTCATGGTCATCTAAGTACTCATCGACTACAATTCGGTCTTTCTGAATGTTGGGGTTCAAAATGGTTTTACATAAATATACGGACAGTGTCGAGTAGGATCATTCAAGGTCCAGGTAAGTTTGTAGGAACCTAAAAATATTTTAAAACTGTTGGTTTACAAATATTATTAAATAATTTTAAAAATAAAAATAAAAATAAAAATCAAAACCCGCGCTTACAAAGCGCGGGTCAAAATCTAGTCTATCTTATTAAAGTAGAAGTATTTTAGGATTTTGTTTGGAAACATGGATAATAAGGATTGTTTGGATACATGGATAGTAGTATTAAAAATACTTCCTTTTATTTATAAATTTAGCCTTTGCATTTACAATAAATTAAGTACTTCAATTTTATATCTTTTTAATTTATAGATTCTGGTACATCATTTAAAATCAATTTAAATTAAATAATTACAATTCCAAAGTTTATCTAACCAAATCGATATTTATATATTGACAATTAAAAATTTTAGTATGTTGTTTCATTTCAAAATAAATTAAAAAAAAACAACAAGTTAATATATGAATAATACAATTACATCAAATTGCATCAAGTTATACGTTTTGAATATAATATTATGTATAAGTAAAAAAAATATAATCAACATCTATATTATAATATAATATTCTATTCTATATGTAAATAACAAAACATAAAAAATATACAAAAGATTTTTTATAAAAGCAGCGATTTATAAGTTTATGTTGAACACAAGTTAAATCAAACATCCGCGCAGGAGCGCGGGTCAAATTCTAGTCTATCTTATTAAAGTAGAAGTACTTTAGAATTTTGTTTGGAAACATGGATAATAAGGATTGTTTGGATACATGAATAGCAGTATTAAAAATACTTCCTTCTATTTAAAAATACTTCATTTTATTCTGGTACTGCATTTAAAATTAATTTAAATTAAATAATTACAATTCCAAAGTTCATCTAACCAAATCGATATTTATATATTGACAATTAAAAATATTAGTATGTTGTTTCATTTCAAAATAAATTTAAAAAAAAAAAACAAGTTAATATATGAATAATACAATTACATCAAATTGCATCAAGTTATACGTTTTGAATATAATATTATGTATAAGTAAAAAAAAATATAATCAACATCTATATTATAATATAATATTCTATTCGATATGTAAATAACAAAACATAAAAATATATAAATGATTTTTTTATAAAAGCAGCGATTTATAAGTTTATGTTGAACACAAGTTAAATCAAACACCCTCAAATTCTAGTTTTACATTAAAAGCGATATGCTACACATATTTTTCATAAGGAAAGTCTAACATCATAAACTATGAAATATAAATTGATGTTTCAAAAAAAAAGTGCACAAAAAAAATTGATGTTAAGTCTAAACATCATATTTTACATTGTATTTTCGTGTTTATATAAACAGGGAATTACATATGTCAATATTAATAAGAAATAAAAAAAACACTAAATCTAATTCCTTGCTAAGGTCTTTTTTTTTAATATGGCCAAAGAAAGATTTACGTGATGCATTGAACAAAAATGTTACTTTCTTTTAACATATAGATAATAGATATAAACTAAATGCTTTAACTTGTTGATGCAGGTACATAAAAAATGGACTTTGCGATAATGTCCAAAGGTTAAAATGTTAGGAATACATATGCTTGGTTGAATTAGAAAAATACAAATGTACATATTTCCCCAATACAAATCGATCATGATTTTTTCAATTTATAAAAATATCACCGAAAATAATTATGACAGATTTTGAAAAAAAATTATTTACATGTTTTATTTTTTTCAAATTAAAGTTCACTCCGCAGAAAATACGGATTATCATCAAGTGTAAGAATATTGATGAAATCAACTACAAAGACGCATTGAAAAAAGAAAACTTGTTATCGTGGTCAGATAAACTGGATATATATATTATTTTTGTTTAATATATTAAGATCATTGCTTCCAATGAAATTAAATTTAACTTCTAATATGTACGACTCAAATTCTGGTAGCTAGGACATAAAATATGATTCTTCTAACTTCTAACCAGATCAAGAACAATTAAACTAAGATTCCATCATCAGGCATTAAATTCGTATGTTTTATGATTGTAACTCTTAAAACAATGTACGATATGATATCTAGCTAAGACCAGTTTTCAAAACTGGTAAATGTGTATATTATTCTAATAGAAACAAAAACTTTGATTTATGATATACATACAGTACCTCCAACAATGAATTGTAGTTCTGGAGTTCTTAAAATATATATATGTGTCTGTATATATTTATATTAATATTTAATTATAAAAATTTTAATTTTAGAAAAAACTCAATCTAAAGTATCTATGCAAAAACCTTTTGAGTTGAGTTTTCTGTAAAATTAAGAATCCTAAAGCTAAATACTAATATAAAAATATATATATATATATATATATATATATATATAAGTATATATGTTGAGAATCCCAGAGTGAGAAATCCCCATTAAAATTAGTCTTATGAGATAGGCTGCCTAGGCCTACGAAGTTATAGATCATATATTTTTAATTTATTTATCCGCTATCTATTTAGTTTGATCAAATTTTAGTTAAAAAATAGTTTTTTTTTTAAATTGGTAACAAAATAGTTTTTTAAAAAGATTTTTATGTGACCGTATCTGATCATAGATCATATATTAGTTTAAGGATTTGATGTAGTTTAAGTCAACAAATATAGCTTGAAACGATTGATTTGGAGACAAAAAAAAATACTATAGTATATGGTTCTTTCCATGCGATGTTTTGAAGAAATGTTAGGGAAGTCTAGTTCACCTTTTATGATCTGACCAGACGTAAGTATGCACACATTTTCTTGGTCCAACTACATAAATAGTTCCTACTACCACTAGCTGATAATTACTTATATGAGAAATATTGATATATTTCAACCGAATGTGCAACGTTTTTCTCGATATAAATTGTTTTTGTTAGAAGAAAGTTGGTCTAATATCCCTTTATGGTAAAGCCTTTACCTAACACCATTAACCATATAAATATTGAAAAATTTGCAATAGTACGAAAAGTTTGATATCACTTTACAAATTTATTTTTAATGAATAAATTTTTTTAAAAAACTTTAACTTTTTAATGAAAATATACTTAATTAATTTTTCTAAATATTTATTAAAAATGTAGAAACTCAATCTCACCCTTTAACATTAAACCCCAATAATCATTAAAGTGTAAATCCAAATGTTAATATATTTTTGATAATGTATATTTTTGTAAAGTGGTACTTAACTTATGCTATTTTTAGCAATTTCTCATAAATATATTGAAATTTTGAGTATGGAGAATCAAACTTCTAACGCTGAACATCTATCTTATTAAAGTAGAAGTACTTTATGATTTTGTTTGGAAACATGGATAGTGAGGATTGTTTGGATACATGGATAGCAGTATTAAAAATAATTTCTTTTATTTACAAACTTAGCCTTTACATTTACAATAAATCTATCTTATTAAAACTGTAGTACCCATAAAACTTCACCCTTATTTTTTTTTCTTATTTACCATTCTGTGCCATTGAATAATTTAAAAGAAATTTTATTTACGGGCTGACTTAATAATTTTTTTATCTAACCGAATAAATTCAAAAACAAGCATAATATTAACAAGATAGATCCAAAAATCTAGCTCATACGTTAACAATATTTTTTATTTCCAAATTACAACCCACAAAATAAAAGAAAATCCATCAATCAATTGAAACTAAAATCTAGAGGTTTTCATATATGAACAAAACGTAATAAATTGCTAAAATTGAGATATTCACTTATTCTTATATTTTAAATCATATATTTTCTGTGTTAGACAACCATATTAATTTGTTAGTTATACATTTTTTCTTATTTCAACAAAAAATCTAAAATAAAAAATAGTATTTATATGAAATAATTGAATATAACATAAATTTTATTTTCTAATAGATCAAACAATAATAAAATATGAACAATTTCAAACATATAAAACGAAACACAATTATATATGTTATATATTACAATTTACTATAACACTCATGCGGGTGTTAGTCATGGTCATCTAAGTACCCTTCGACTACAATTCGGTCTTTCTGAATGTTGGGGTTCAAAATGGTTTTACATGAATATACGGACGGTGTCGAGTAGGATCATTCAAGGTCTAGGTAAGTTTGTAGGAACCTAAAAATATTTTAAAACTGTTGGTTCACAAATATTATTAAATAATTTTAAAAATAAAAATAAAAATAAAAATCAAAACCCGCGCTTTGTAAGCGCGGGTCAAAATCTAGTACTTTTTATGGATGAAAATGAAAAAATACTTTTTGTTTGTTAGAATTGTTTTTCAGGCTCAGCCTTGAGGAAATATTATTGTACACGGATCACTTCAAACAAGAAAGTCGTTGTAGTATAGTGGTAAGTATTCCCGCCTGTCACGCGGGTGACCCGGGTTCGATCCCCGGCAACGGCGTGTATTTTTATTTTTCCTAGGATGACACAACGTTTTTCCTCGGTTGAGACGGCACGCAGTCCAAAGACATCATGTGCATACGACTTGAAGAACACTTTAGTTTAATCTATAATCGAATCTAAACGAAGTCTCTTAAAGTCAAACGTAGTTCCCGATTCAATCTACTGACAAAATTAATCACTTCTTCTTTGTCTTAGACGATACAACTCGAGTTTCCAGATTCAATCCATGGCTAGAGAAAACCCATTGATGAGTTTCTCCTTCAGTCTCAGATACCTCTGTCACTTCTCTCTCCTCATCTCTGTCCTCTCTTTCGTCTCTTTCCTCTTCAGACACAACACCACTCTCTGTTCTTTTCCTTACGATCACAAACCCAACGCTGATCAAACATTCGACCACCACCACAACAACGGAACCATCGATCTTCTTACCTTCTCTTCCGCTTGGAACCATCTCACTTTCTCCACATCTAAACCGAACAAGATTCTCAAGATCGCTGTGGTCGTTAAAAAATGGCCGCAGAAATCTCAAGCTGGTGGCCTCGAGAGGCACGCGCTTACGCTTCACCTCGCTTTAGCTAATCGTGGCCACGAGGTTCATGTTTTCACCGCTGCGTCTCCGTCGTTCCCTGAGTATGGACTGAAAAATCTCCGGTTTCATCTCTCTAAGCCAACCTCCGGTGGATATCTCGACCAAGCTTCCCTCTCGCGAGAGCTTCAGGTAAACATAGAAGTTTAAAACTGAAAAAAAAAAAAAAAAATGCTTCTGCGTTTGTACCGCGTCGCTCATTTGGACGCCATTACTTTGCGTTTCCCTCGTTTGCGTTTTTATGCAATATTTAAACATATTAAAATTTTAAACTCAAACACCTTTTAGAGAAAAACAAACTCCAATACCTTATTTTTTGTAATTACTTAACTTTTTAATTTTTTTATATATATTTATTAAAATAATTATATATTTTTTATTATTTTTTTAGAAGTTTATTTTGATGAGAATCTTTTTTATGTCTATCTTAAAGTATTTCTCTAGTTTTTATGAAAAACATCCATGGATGGTTCTTGAAATATAGAGATCTTAAATAATTTAGTAAGATTTTTAATTTTAAAAAAGAAATAATTAAGAGTTTTTTTCTAATAAAATTTTAAAAAAATTTTGGAAACGCTAGACAAATATTTTATTTGGTTATGTTGAAGACTACCCCTGAAAATAACTTATTTTATTTCATTAAATGTGCATAAAAAGCTTGATGTAATTAGAAAGCTTTATGTAATTAAAAACCTATGACCGTCGACTTGTAGTAAAGCAAATGCGCATAATTGAAAAGAAAAAAAAGATCATAATTGGTGGATTTTTCTTTTCCGAAAATCGCAGACGCAGAACGCGAGTGGAAGACCATTCGATGTGGTTCACACAGAGAGCGTCGGGCTTCTCCACACACGAGCCAAGAACCTCCGGAACGTGGTCGCGTCGTGGCATGGTATCGCTTACGAGACTTTTCATTCCGACATAATCCAAGAACTCCTCCGTCAAGCAGACATCGCCGCCGGATCAGAAACAGAACAGCCACCGCCTTCCGCTCCAGCTCTGACGGAGCGGGCGAAGCGAGTCGTGGAGGAAGTCAAGTTCTTCCAACGTTACGCTCACCACGTGGCGACCAGCGATCATTGCGGCGACGTGCTCAAGAGGATCTACATGATTCCCGAGGAACGTGTCCACATCATCCTAAACGGCGTCGACGAGAGCGTTTTCAAACCCGACGTTTCGAAACGCAGGAGGTTCAGAGAGAGATTCGGCGTTAGAAGCGTCGTCAAGAACAGAGAGCCTCCTCTTGTTCTTGGAATCGCAGGGAGGTTGGTTAAAGACAAAGGCCATCCTCTGATGTTCTCAGCTTTGAAACGTGTCTTTGAAGAAAACAAGAAAGCGCGTGAAAACGTCGTCGTTTTAGTGGCGGGAGATGGTCCATGGGGAAACAGATATAGAGAACTCGGTTCTAGTAACGTGATCGTTCTTGGACCGTTGGAACAAGAACAGCTAGCGGAATTCTACAATGCCATAGATGTGTTTGTGAACCCGACGCTTAGAGCGCAAGGGCTTGATCACACTCTTTTGGAAGCTATGGTTTCAGGCAAACCAGTCTTGGCCACGAGGCTAGCGAGTATTACTGGGTCCGTGGTCGTCGGTCCACACTTGGGATATACTTTCTCACCGAACGTTGAGTCTCTCGCGGAGGCGATTTCACGAGTTGTTAGTGATGGGACAGAGGAGCTGGAGAGGAAAGGCAAGGAGGCACTTAAACGTTCGTTGACGCTTTTCACCGCGTCTAAAATGGCTGATGCGTATGAGAGATTGTTTCTTTGCATTTCGGATAAGAGCTATTGTACAATACGAGCTTAAAAACATTTGAGCTATAATTATACTTATAGAGTTAAAAACTAATCATTGGTTTTATGTTTGCGTTTGGTAAAATACTTATAGAGAAAAGCAGAGTAGATATTAATACAGTTGATTAGAACAAGTACTAGACATATCTATTGAAGACACTTTTACTAGATAATCTCTTTGATATTATCTTCTTCTTTTTTTTGCATAAACTTTTTTATAGAAAGTCTTGGTTCAGTGGATAGTTATTACTTGGCTTGAGCTTCTCATGGGTTTGTGGAGAAATTTACAAAGAAACTTAAGGAACTGGTTGTTCAGTAATAAAGAGAACCTTGCCACCAGTTTCCTCTAGAAACATCTTGCGAGTTATGCCCATTAGCATTGCCTTCTCCGCTTCTACCACGCTCGGTTTTTACCTGGAAAATGGTTACTCATATTAGTCAAGTCCTCCGTTTTATTCCCAAAAAAAAAAAATTGTTTCAAAAGTGATTAGCAAAATAGACATGAATTAAGAAGACTCACTGTAGAGTAAGTATGGTTGGTGGTGGACTGAGAGTATACGTCTTGACCACCGTAGTAAAGAGAAGAGCTTAGATGACATGGCTCAACTCTGTCTCCTTGCATAGTTGAAGATTCTCTACTTTGAGCTGCGTAAGAAAACATATTCATTAGAAAAATAGAGAGTACTTTGAGACTAAGTGAACAAAGAAGGAGAAAGTTTTCTTCCACACTGACCTTGTGAGCCATGTTTGGAGCTTGGAACATCTCTTGCAAAGCCCTGAGAAATCATCAAGAAACCGAAGTTAAACAAATCTGATCAGTCAAGAAACAAAAAGAAAACTAATCCTTCCGTTTTAAAATACTTGAAGTCTTAGAATGGTGCACGGCTATTAAGAAACTTGATTTTTAATCTAAAAAGTGTGATTAAAATATAAGTTAAAAACTATTAACTAATTACAAAATAGAGTACAAATATATTATTGGTTACATAGTTTTTGATAAAGTTAAAAGTTACAATGAAATATGAATGTCTTTATTTTGAAACATCAAAAAGTTTACTTAAACATCATCTATTTTAAAACGGAAGGAGTATAAGAAAAAGAAGGTAATATAACCTTGGAGGGATGAGGAAAAATGGAAGAGAAGATTCCAGAGGAAGAAGATGATGGCGAAGGATCTTTGGAGCCGAAGAGTTCGGCGGTGAAAGAAGAAGAAGTTGATGATCCTACTCGTTCTTTACCTTCCATTAATAACTGTCAAAGCGTTAACTCTAATCACTTTGAAACAGATTCTTTTGGTATGTAAGAGAAGTAGACTGAGAAGAGGACAGTTCAGTAAGGTTTGTATACAAGAACATCGCAATGGGGCTATATATACATAGTGCCACCATGGAATGGATTATTAGTTTATGGAGATAGTGGAGCCATAGTGATCATGATCATCATCGTCCATCAAGAAAAAGAAGCTTATTATGGGTATGTGATCTCTCTTCTTGATGCTGAAAAGACTATTACTTCTTTTTCCATATCTTTTTATAAATTTATCTCAAAATATTTTCCTTGTTTGAGAAATTTTGAGGCTTCGCTATCTTTCTTCTTTGCCATTCTTTATGGTTACTTTTGTATTTAGTTGTGAAGATTTATTTCAATTTTTTTTGTTCTTGAAAACCTATTGAAAATTTTGGATTCTTTATTTCTTTCGGATAGAGATTCTTCTCAGACTTCAATGTTCAGTGTTTCTCTTGTAATAACCGAAAGAGATACTTTAGAGAGGATAATTCAGGCGCCGGATCTCATCCCGGACCAATGATATATTGCCACGTGTCATTCTAAGGATAAGTTGCCGACTCTTCTTTATCACATAGGGCCATGTGGAAATTAGAACAGAAGAACTTGAGCTTCTTTTGATCGTACGCATATTCATATGATCCGATTATTTTTAAAGAAAAATAAAAATAAAAAGCAAGATGCCTAAAAACAATATTATTGTTGGTTATAACTTTATAACTATAATTATTTTAGTTTTAAGAAAAAACATATGATTTAGTTTTAAGAAAAGAACATATGATCAAAGACAAGAAGATTAGGTCCACAAAAATTCCCCACTTATTGAAGGCTATTCCTTTTCTTCTTCTTTATCTTGAATGCTCACACATCAATCACTAATTCTTCAGAAAATTATAAATATTTGAAAATGAGCAAACACTTGTGCAAAATCTTTTTTTTTGTCGACACTTGTGGAAAATCATATTTTTGGAAATTAATTATTTTTGTGAAAAAGCAACATAGTAAAGATATTCACAAGAATATAATGAAATTTTTTATATTGAAAGCAGTTTTAACAATAAAATGGGTTTTTAATTTAAATTTGTTTTCATGATATTAATTATAGGAGTAAGTTACATTATAAGGCAATTTTATCATTTTATTTGCATCATAAGACACATTCTGTTTGGTTGACATTTTTTTCTGTTTCCTAGAAAATTTTAGGCGTTTTTACCATTCCAAACAGAAGACACTAATTAAGCTTTTGTTTTGGATAAGTAACTAAACTGACTAAATTTGTATTAGTATTGATTAGAATATTAATTAAATCAATGGTATTGATTTTGAGGCATATAATTTTGAAATTGATTATAAACCTCACAATTTTGAAAGAGAGAGACAACGATGGTCTTCAATAATTTTTTTTATATTTTGTTGCTTTCTGTATTATTAGCCAATATATTCCCTAATACATTTGTTAGTTGTTTTTAATTTATCTATAAACATTTAACATATTTTTGGTACATTTATTTATATCCTTTTAAAAATAGAAAAAAAAATGGAATGTTTATGTGGATAAGAAGTAGTGGACATGAATTTGTGGATGAGATATAAAAAACTACTCATTTTTGCTGTTTTGATTCAACTCCCGGAAGCTGTATCCGGTCCTCATTTCTATCTCGTTTATCTCTCGGTTGAGATGTTCTAACCCTAATAGGGGAGCCCAAGTCAATTGGAAAATTCATTTGCTAACTTGGATCGGTTTTGGTTGACTATGTTTGGCGGTGTTAACCGGTTACAATAAAGTGGTTATTACGTATTGGTTGGTTTATTGGTTTGCAGTTATCATTTGTGGATGTGGATAACTGATATAATTCCAAAGCACTCACAAACCACATGAAAGCCACAAACAAAACTTGCCTTCAAATTAGCAGGAAACTATAATCGAGATAAAATTTGACATATGGAGCTAAACAATTAGTAGGAAACCATATAACTAAAATAAGACTATTAATAGCAACCAAAAGAGAATCGTTATCCTCAAGTTTTGATCTTACCCAAACGTTATCATACACCTAACAATAACCTATTAAGCCATCTTTAATCCGGGTCTGAGTTTTTAACTTGATTTGACTTTTTTTTTTTACACTTTTTGGATAAGAGACGTTTATGTCTCTTAGACGGTTCTTAAGTTTTCTTAGTTAAAATTAAAAAACGTCTTTTAAGAAAAATAAGAACTCCATGCTAAGAGACCTACATTAAAGATGTCATTAATGGCTAACAAAAGAGAGCTTTGGTAAGTCAAATAACTTTCCCAAACAAGTATCTCTGATCATCTGGAACTCCCCAGTGTCATGAACCTAGGAGGAAGGTTGAGGTCGACTTGGAATTGTGTGAAAGTAGAAACAATAAAGACTGTAACTTGAAGGAAGAGACGAAGACAACTCAATATTTCAATTTCTCAAAACCTTAAGTTCATAATGTACACAAGGAGATGTTTATATAGTAGATGAACAAAACCTTAAGTGATGTGACAGCTGAGCCTATATAGTTCACACGCACACACTTGATCCAAGAACGTCAAACTTGTTGTGGAGCGTGAGAGTATGAGCTGTCTCGTACGAGCATTGCTCTCGTGCATCGAATGCTCTGTTTCTTGTCTCATATGCAGTAGACTCTAAGATAGATTCAGACTTGAATGTTGTGATTTTTTCTAACATCGTGAACTTAAAAGAAAGCTTAAGAATGAAATTTTTAAAGCGAAGATTATGTATTTTAGAAATGGAGTAATATTTTATAATCATAAAAGAGAACTTGAAATCGTGAACATAAAAAAAATCTTAAGAATCGAGTAACAGCTTGAGAGGACTTTTTTTTTTTTCTAGTAATTGTAAGAGGAATTTTTAATCGTGATTATTAAAGATAAGAACTTGTAAAGCATGGTTATGGAGATACTACTGACCTTCCATGTTGGGGACTCTTGACCACCGGAATCAAGTTAGAGATGATGGTCGATGCTTGAAATCAGAATGATATCTCAATTAGGGATGATTCTCTCCCATAGATTGAGAGAAAAGAGAGAGTAGTGGGGTTTCTGAGAAACTAAAGTTCATGAGTTTATCGTAACAAAGATGAAAGTAAAGATGGAATTGGTTTGAGTGGGAGAGGGTTAGTGTTATTAAAATGGTAAACATAAGGGTTTTTGGAACATGTGTTTTCTTTAGTTTGCTTTTGGTTTTGACTAGTTGAATGTAGTTAAAGGATGCGAATCAACATAAAAAAAATGTGTGTAACAAGTCTGATGTGACCTTTGATGTAATTAGAAAGTGAATAAGAGCAAGATCAACCCAAATATCCATTAAGGGTGTCTTAACTATTTTTTTATTATAATTATGAGCTAAGAGACTTAGTTAAGAGACGACACCATTTAATGTGTTGCAACGGTAGTCTTTTAATTAAGGGTTTTTAGAAATAAAAAAATAATAAAAAAGTTTGAGGAAAAAAATATTTCTTAAATAAAACATGGTAAAAGATTACATCTTAAACATTGATTTAAAAAAAAACATGAAACAAAGATTAGTTAAGATACGAGAATAATTTGCAAAAAGCATTTTAGCTCAGTTGTTGTCTTCAACACGTCTAAATATACGTCATATGTGTTCAACCAAATCATTTTTCAATAGTTGATGCATTTGTCTATCACGAATTCTTGTTCGAGCACCCATCATGTTGGAGATATTTGAAGGGATATCTGTAGAATACGTGAGATCAACATGTGAAGTTCTGTTGTCTTCTGCTTCTTGGAAATCTGAAACGTCAAATTGAGTGTATCCATCTCGTTCGTCTTCGACTATCATTTTATGAAGTATGATACAAGCTCTCATAATTTTCCCAATTTTGACTTTATCCCAAAAAAGTGCTGAATTTTTAACAATGGCAAAGCGAGATTGCAGGACTCCAAAAGCACGCTCGACATCTTTTCGGACAGCTTCTTGACATTGAGCAAATAAAACTACTTTCGGCCCTTGTGGTAATGAAATTGATTGGATAAAAGTTGCCCATTTCGGATAAATACCATCAGTGAGATAGTAAGCCAAATGATACTCTCTTCCGTTAACTGAGTAAGTGACTTGCGGGGCTTGACCATTTATTATGTCATCAAAAACAGGTGAGCGATCAAGAACCTTAATACTCCCTCCGTTTCAAAATATTTGATGTTTTAAGGTAGTGCACAACAATTAAGAAATTTGTCTTTTTATCTTAAAAGTATCATTAAAATATTAATTATAATTTATTCAACCAATAACAAAATAGACTCCAATAAATCATTGGTTGCACAGTTTTTAATAAAGCTAAAAGTTGCATTAAAATATGAAAACATCATCTATTTTGAAACATAAAAATCTTCTTTCAACATCATCTATTTTGAAACGGAGGGAGTATCATTTAAGGTACCTGGAGGTCCAAAAAACGCATGCCATATCCAAAGATCATATGAAGCAACCGCCTCTAAAATGATTGTTGGTTTACCTGAACCCCGAGTATATTGCCCTTTCCAAGCTGTGGGACAATTCTTCCACTCCCAATGCATACAATCGATGCTTCCTATCATCCTGGGAAATCCACGATGTTCACCAATATCAAGTAGACGTTGAAGATCAGCAGCTGTTGGTCTTCTCAGATACTCTTCGCCGAATAAATATATTATTCCGTCCACAAAATGTTCCAAACATGATCGAGTAGTTGTTGCACCGAGTCTGAGGTATTCGTCGACCGCATCATCCGCACTACCATATGCCAAGACACGAATGGCTGCTGTACACTTTTGAAGTGGAGAGAGACTAGCCCTGCCGAGAGCATCTCTTTTTTTGTTGAAAGAACTGAACTTCATTGGAGAGTCGATGAAGAATATGCATGAACAAATGTTTGTTCATTCGAAATCTTCGTCGGAACAGATTTGGAGGATATGTTGGAGTTTCACTAAAATAATCATTCCATAATCGTAAATTGCCTTCTTCACGATTTCTTTCGATGTAAATTCTTTTTTTCTTTTTTTTTTCTCTCTTTTTCTTGGTCACCATGATCAATGGAGAAATTCTCGAACGCTTGATCAAAATATTGATCAAAGTGTTGATCAAAAGTATCATCAAGTGATCCATCAAAGGTGTTATGAGAAGAGGATGCCATTGAGAATATAAACGTTTTATGCTTTCTTTTGGTGATATTGATCAAAGTATTAATCTTTGGTCTTTGGTTGTTAAGAAAGATAGAATGAATTGGTTTTGATCTTTGGTTGTTAAGAAAGATAGAATGACCTAAAGAAACAGAAACTCCAAGACCTAAAGAAACAGAAACTCCGTGATACTTGTACTCCCACTGCTCCACTCCTTCACCTGCAAGTAAAGAAAACAATAAACATTAAACAGCTATATACAAAATCCAGATCGAAATCATTAAACACATTAAACTTACCGAATCATTAAACACATTAAACTTACACTTACATTAGTTAAACATCAAGTCACTGATGATTTTCTTCTTGAGGGCTTCCTCATAGTCGGCTAGAGGCTCTTTCTTTGTAATAAGAGAGTCAAGTAGGCTCATCTTCTGTAACATTTCCTTTATTACCAAATCCTTCTGTTTAATATCCCACATACTCTGATATTCATTCACCGCATTCTCGTCGACCATAGTCTGCTTCCCTCGGGCCTTTGATGCCTTAACACCTGTGGGACGCTTGGTTTCAGACAGTTGGGAGCTTGGTGAATCTCCACTATCTTCACACTTCCTCTTCCTAGTGTTGGCTCGTTTTTTGCAGAAGAAACATCACACCACTTCTGATCGTTTCGCAACTCCTTCCAAGCATGATCCAAAGTGAATTTCTTCTTATAGTTGCTGTAGAATATTTCATGGGCTTTTTTAAGGACATCATTCTCATTGCAACCGCTTGTTTTCTCCCTTGTGGCAGCTTCGTACGCACCACAGAACTTGCAGACCAAGTCGTTGATCTTGTGCCAACGCTGCTTACAGTGGCTCCACTCTCTCTGATCGCAGCCAGCAAGCTTTTGACTTGCTGCAACTCTCTTCCAGAAAGCACCTGATCGTTGCTCGTTAGAAACAATTGGGTCTTTGCTCGTGTTGAGCCAGGAACTGATCAGCACACTATCATCCGTGGGAGTCCACTTCCTTCGTTCCCGACGCTCAGCAACATCCTCCGTGCCTAGTTTGACACCATCTTCATAGTTACCAAAAGAAATACTATGTTGACTACTGAGTAGATCAACAAAGTTTGTTCTCTGCGTAAATGGATTGGAATCCATCTCCGAAAGAGAGAAGAGAAGAGAAAGAGTTAGAATGTGAGAGGAGAAGAACACGTTTGAGAGAAGAGAAGAGAAAGAGTGAGAATGTGAGATGAGAAGAACACGTTTAAGAGGAGAAGAGAAGGACTTGTTTTTTTATAGATTCAAGAGCTTTCACTGCATTCAACACAACCAACCATATAGACGAGACAACTATCTGTAACATTCATCACGAAACCATTCATTTCTACCTAACCATAACCATTAACTACTATCGACCACTAACCATCGCATTAACTAAGTTCCACTCCAGTAATTATTATCTAAAACTAACCATCACATTAACTAAGTTCCATTCTAATAACTATGTTCCATTCCATTAATCTAGTCAAGATCAAAGCCTAACACTAACAAGAAGGTTAAGACGCTAACCTTGATCCTCTAAAACTAACCATCACATTAACTAAGTTCCATTCCAATAACTATGTTCCATTCCATTCATCTAGTCAAGATCAAAGCCTAACACTAACAAGAAGGTTAAGAAGACAGAAAGCTAACCTTTTCATTGAGGCAAGCCACCGAGATAGATGTCTGTCGCCGCCGAGGAACTCCACCGAGAAACAAAATCGAACATACATACAAATAAAAAAAGATGCAAAATTTAGAACAAGAACAAGCAGAATGAAAAATTGAATAGGACATAATTCGCTTTACCTTTTTATCCGAGGAGATCCACCGAGAGAGAGCCGCCGTGAGAGAGCCACCGTGAGAGAGCCACCGTGAGAGAGCCACCGTGAGAGAGCCACAGAGAGAGAGCCACCGAGAAAGAACAAACCAAAGATGCGATCAGAACATGAAGACATGCATGATTGAACAAGAACAAGCAGAATGAAAAGACATGCAAAATTAAATAGGCCAAAATACGCTTTACCTTTTGATCCGAGGAGATCCACCGAGAGAGAGCCGCCGTGAAAGAGCCACCGTGAGAGAGCCACTGTGAGAGAGAGAGCCACCGTGAGAGAGCCACTGTGAGAGAACCACCGCGAGAGAGCCACCGTGAGAGAGCCACCGAGAAAGAACAAACCAAAGATGCGATCAAAACATGAAGACATGCCTGATTGAAGCCTAATCAAAGACATGCATGATTGAAGAACAGAAGAACACAAGATTACCTTCGATTCGAGAAGAGACAGAGAGAGAGCTAGAGGACCGTCGCCGTCGAGGAGAGCCACGGTGAGAGAGAGAATCACCAATTTCCTTCGCCGACGACATCCAGAGAGAAAGACGGAGCTGTTTCGTCGAGGAGCCAAGAAGAGAGCCAGTCGCCGTTTGAATCGCCCGGAGAGAAAGAGATCGAGAGAGAGAGAGAGAGAGAGAGAGATGAGTGAAACGACGAAGAAGGAGAGAGGCTCGGTCCTCTCTCTCGCCGGCACGTGTCCACGAAGAAACGCCTCTTCGTTCTCCTAAATAAGACACGCCTCTTCTTTAATTAAGGGTTTTTTTTTAAAACAAAAATTAACTTAAGACACCCCTTAACATACGGCGTTAATCTTGCTCTAAGTGTCCATAGACGTAATTTTCTGATTATAGTGCATGTAGATGTAATTTTTTTCTTATTATAGTGCTCAGTCCTTGGTAGATCAACCTAAAAGACCTATGAAAGAATATAATAAAAAACTTATTAAAAATGTTTTGAGATAAACTGTTTATCCAAAAAGTGGTAGCTTAATGAGTTAGTAGAAATTATTAGTTCATTTGTGTTCTAAAGAGATTCTATAAAATAAATAAGAACTGATTTTGAACTTGTGAAAATTAAGGTTTAGATCTGAATATCTAGATAATAGAAAATGAACAAGTTATGTTATTATTTTCTAAAGTACTAGGGTCAGCCCGCCCTACGGGTGGGATATATTTATTTGTGGTTTATGTTATTATTTTTGATATAATTTTGTGGTTCTATTTTAGGTTTGCATTTGTAAGAATATGTATGATAATATTTTTTGTCTTTTAATTTTTTTTATTATATTAAGATATAATTAGGCATGAAATTTTTCTTATTTATAACCATATTTCATAATATATAAAATATTAAGTTGGTGGTGTTAAATGCACCATTTCTTACATGTGAATATATTCATTTCATGTATATTTTTTTTTTGTTTCTTTCCCACATTACTGAAGATTTATAACTTAAAATTGTGATAAATGAATACATATGTGAGTGACCTATACAGACAATTAGTATAACTTTTATTTTAAGAAGTTAGAAAGTTCTGTGAGTATGAATTTAAAGAGTTTCGCTTATTCTTTCTTCTATTTTCCATTTTTTTTTTTTACTCTATGTAGTTGCATTTCATTGTAGTTCTTTGTGGACGTTGGAAAGTATTAGTATTATGCCTTTGTTTTAGTACTTACCCTTTCCGGTACTACTTGATCAAGTCAAAGTGACCTTTTTAAGTATCTCTGCCTATCAGCCCATGCCTACTAAAATGCTACAACTCTTTGTTTTCTATCCATTTTCCAACATCCATGTCTTTCTGTTTTGCATTTTTTGCAAGAAAAATCAAAACCTTTTTGTTAACCCCAATACCAGCTTCGCTCAGTCCAATCTAATCCATTTATCATAACCACCAAACAGTCATCAAAATTACGCAAGTTAATACAACTGACAATATCACCATGAGATGATGAGTATTCGAATTTGTTTCAGTTAGACACAGATATATTTGTAGACATGATTTGCCAACACCTCACACGCATGGTTTATTGTATTAACAAAAACATTTTACTTTCACAAAGCAACATCAACAAACTTCATCATGGTTAAGATCTTTAAACAAATGATGAAGATAGTCATGGCATCTTGCAAATTTGCAATGCTATCATGTCCACCAAGAAATCCTCTAGTATGGAAACTGCAAGTGCCAAAGTTAATATCAAACAATCCTAACAATAAATCTAAACCACCAAAATGTAAACACACAGTCCTTAACAGTAACTTGAATTAGAACAGTGAAACTAAAAAATAATCACAAACTATGTTGCTCTATATCAAGTGCAAAAACTTTTTATACTATGTATCTGCAAGTTTCTTTACTCTGACCATATCTCAACCCATACATATGATGAATCACTTATCTCTAGTGAATACTCTCTTCAAGAAGAAGATTCTCTAGCATGACAATTATCCCATTTACATACTTGTAAAATTGAATCAATTTTCGATAAAGCCATGATCGTAAGTGTAAGCTTATATAACTTTCACAAACAAAATGTTAAATGAAATGAATCCAAGTTTTGGTCTTCGAGTGTGAGATGATACCGTTCAACCTCTTCCTTTGGCATATTCGTAAGTGTAAGTCATGTCTACGGAGTCTCCACGGTGGTTGCAGAAACATGACCGGAAGCGGGTGTTGACGTATTGTTTTCGGAGGAATAGTGACGGAGAAGAGAGAGAGAGTGAGATCTTGGGGATGAGATTACAGTTTTGAAGTGAAGAAGAGATCGCTTCCTTAACACCGCAAAGTAGAGAGAGCCTTGAGAAGAAACAACATAAACAACAGCTCCCTCCATAGATTAGCCGTGAATATTCTCCCATAACCTTTATGAAACTCCATGGAAGGTTTATCAAAGCATTGGCTGAAGAACATGATGAACACGAAGCATGTGACTTTTGGGATCCGATAATGATTTTGAAGATGCTTTCGAGAGGATTTAAGCTCACCTATTTATATACGCTAAGACACCGACTCTAAGAAGATAACCAAACAGTGAACTGTAGATCGTGGCCAAAGGAGAAAAGAAGTCGTTAAATGCGATGAATCAATAAACCGTTCATATTCGATTGAGAAGGCCAAAAGACGGAGAAGAAACCGATAGACATAATCGTCACACAGGTTCGAGAATCGCAACATCTCCAACAGTGGCTACATAAGGATGGGAAGAACCCTAAAAAATCGGATCATCGCTTTCACCGTGGGTTATAGAGCGAATCAAGAATAAGCCGTGTTGATTGGGCTGAGAATAAGCCCACACAAAAGCCAAGCCCATATATTTACATCTGCCTTTTTATGAAACGATAAGTTTCATTAAGACCGGCCAGGTGTCGCACTCAGAATCATCAAATTGATGACGTGTCCTTACCAGGAGAGAGACAAGGTCTTTTATATAATAATAGATATAAACGGAAGTTAGTGTACGGGAAGTCATACTCGCACAATATCACGTGATGGTGGTACACGTAGGCCTTTTATGAGTTTCTATCCTCGCATTTTGGTTTCTTCTTTGTCTCTTTTGTTGGTCGAGAGAACAATGTCTTCGCCGATTCTCTTGTGAAATCTTCTCTTCATAGTTGTTCCCCTGCTTTGTACTGAACATTCCGTTTAAACTTATGCAAGGCCGGATCTGGACCACGCCAAAATTTTCAGATACTGTAACCTAGGTATAGGTCTCTAAATTATGAAATTTCTTTTATTTTTAAATGTTATTAAAAATGTTTTTGACCTATAAATTCTCGGATCCAGCTCTCATCAGAAGTTACGATAGAGTAGAGAGCAAAAATATCAAACAATCAATCAAAAATACTCCCAGTTCCAATGGACATGAGATAAGGAGAGATTCTGAAAAATGAGTAGAGCCCTGAAAAAAAAAAGATCCTAAGTTCTTGTCTGAACATTTGTGATCACGAAAGTTTCAACCTGTTTTTCCCACAAGCTCAATAAAGTTGAGATATAGAGATAAAGATGGCGTTTTAGAGGGGAAGGAATGTGAAACAGAGTAGTAGTAGATTTATTTATTTAGAAACAGAGCTTTCATGAGAGGAGTCTATCTTAATTTCAGTAAAAAATTAACCTAAGACATCTAATCTACTTTTGTAGGGGTTTGTTTAAGTTTCGAGTGAAATAAGGGTTTTAGCAAGAAATTAAACAGAAAAAAATTTATAAACGAAATAAATGGATATTTTAATGGGTAAACTTCCTAAAAGACTTTAAAATGAGTTTTCTCACCAAATAGCACACACACAAAATTATATTTGTTATGCCATGCAACTAAAAATTATTTTTGGTCGAGATATTTAGTAGACGGGAGTATATAAGAGTGGTTAATTTTTAGAATGGTTTTGTGGTTTAACAAACGTTATTAAATGCCGAAAATTCAATTGGATACAAAATACTGCAAAAGGATTGGTTCTCTTTCTTGGTCGATATTATTCAATAATGTTAAGCAAATATATAGGAGTAACATGGATTGTAATTATCAAAGGAAACAAAGGCTAAATCTTATGAGGAATTCTGCTTTAATACTGTAGATAGATTCACATGTAAAAAAATCATGTAACATTATAGCTTATAAGAGTTGTATAAAGTGTAAAAAGATTTGGAGACCTGAACCTTTTGCCTATTTGTTCTCTGGCCTAGGCATGAATGTGTTCTCACAACTATTTTTTCTTATCTAAGATCATCAAAAAAAATTTTTTTTGATCAAATCTAAGATCATCAAATTATTATAGATCAACAGTATATAGATTTAATATCGATTCTGTGATTTAATATTGAAGAAGAAGAAGAAGAAAATGATCATAGTAATTTTGACTTGACACAAGTTTTTTCACTTAAGATTTCTTGTATATATATTAAAAAAAAAACTCGTGAAAGCTGTTTTTATTTAAATTTCTTGTAGAAACTATTTCATCTGAGAGGTATTCTTAATTTTTAGCACAGCAGCATACGCCGTCAGCATTACAACGCCCTCGGCCTGGCCCTGGTAGAAGCTTCATTCTCGTACAAAACCGAGTGCAGCCTGTTTCCCATCCTGATGCACACGGAGCTAATGTGTAGCAATTATAATCACTCTCCTTTATTTCAAAACCTGTTAAGTAATAATAATTAAACTTTCTAGAAAGTAATAATAATTAAACCGATACACAGATTCATAAAAAAATAATAAAACTATGTTTATAATATAGAAAGAAAAAGAAGCAAAGAGTTTAATAAGTCAGTACCAGAAGTGCTACTAGAAGTTGTTTGGCAATGGACAGGAGATAAGACAAAGACAATTGCAAGAACAAAAGCAACTAAAACTTTCTTGGTGATAGCCATTTTATGATATTCTTTTTCTTTTTGCTTACTATTTTATCTTTACTAAGACTGATCAAATTTATACACAAACATACATAAAAATCTTTTACAGTCAAAGACTAAAATGCACAGAATCTTCAAATTCTTTAATAAGATTTACATGGTCGAACGAAAATTTATGAGAATGATTTTCTCCCATAATTACATTTGCAGGCTGTTTATTTGTTTTTGTATTTTTTGTTTAAAGGCAGTTTTATTCTTTTGCAGACAGTTAGGAGATATTGCCAAAAATAAGAAATATAAATAATAATTATAATTATCTATAATAATATTAATTATTATTATTATTAATAATGATTATTAATAATAATAATAATAATAATAATAATAATAATAATAATAATAATAATAATAATAATAATAATAATAATAATAATACAACATACTACAGTGTTTTTAAAAACCCAGTTGAAATTTAGATGCATTTTAAAAACTGCACACTCACATTCTAAAACCTACATATCCTAATATTCCTGAAAAAAGGAACATGAAATACATAGGCAAGTAGATATCATTATGCCGCTGTTGTTTTTTAGCAGATCTCATTATGCCGCTGTGTTAAAGGAATGCTAATTGATATTGCCTTGTGTGACTTCCATGGAGAAGTTCCTTGCTGGCATGTTTTAAGATTCGCTCAAGAATAGCGGCTGAGAACAACATCTACTTTAACCTCCAAGCACCACAATAAACAGTAGATAATAAAGTTAGAGGCAAGCCCCAGTTCCAACTGACCTTGCCAATCTGATTCTCCAAGTAGTAACTTTGGGTTTGCACGGATGTTACTATCAAGTGTGTAGTATAGAAGGATCTAGATGATCCTAGAAGATATTGTGAATATTGTGTATTATCATATAGAAATATTTACATATATTTGTATATATCTACCAAGAATAGGAAATCTCTACACTATAAATCATTATTTTTATGAAAATCAATATATAATTCTTCAAATCTTCTACTCTCATCATTTTCTACATGTAGTTGTTATCTTGTGACTGGTCATTACCCGAGCATGATCGATTTTGGGAAATACGACTTTTCCGTGTATTAACAAAAAACTAGACTTTTACTTGCGCAGACATATTTATAATTAAGTTTTAAGACAAATTGATAAATATTTATTACTATTTAGTGTTTTGTATAATCTAACTTAATATTCTTGTTCGATATTATTAATATATAATTATATATAATTTTATTCATATTTTTTTTATGAAAAACATATATTAACGTATAATTTATTTCTATTTTAATATATTCTATAAAAAATAAAATATACATAATCATATAAGAATCAAAATAGTATAATTTATCTATTTAACCGATTTCGTTAATTTTTTGATGTTTTCTAATGAAAATGGATTAAATTTTGTTTATAATTCTCATTGATCAAAAGTTATTTTAAATATTTTTAATTTAAATAAGTTACATTCTTTTTATTTAATTTACAAGCATAAACCATCAACTCTAAACTAAAAATCATATATATATATAATATAACTTTTTATCTTGTATAATTTATTTTTATTAAACTTAAATTTATATTTCTAACTTTCTAATTTAATTTTATAAATTAAATAAATATAAAAGAAAATTTTTTTTTCTTTATTTAAATTTAAATAATAATAAATTCTAATATTTAATAATAATTTCAAATTTAATGAATTATTTAAAATTGATAATCAAAAGATTTTATAAGAGTTTTGTTAAAGTAAAGTAGGAAATATTCAAAAATAAATATTGTTATAGTAGAATATTCTTATGTGTGATAGTATATTTTATTCAAATGATCTAATATATAAATATTATTTTTAATATAATATAAATTTCTAATGAAATAGTCCAATGACTTTTTATCAATAGATAAAATAGGACTCTATTTTAATAGATTAGATATACTTAAATCTTCGGATTAAGATTGCATTTAATGTTTTTAAAATTAAAAATATTAAAACTATATATCGATGTCAAACAAATAGTTAAAATTATTAAAAAAAATTAATGTAATAAGAGTAATAAGTTTGAGTTCATAAAAACATCAAATATGAAATTTTAATAAAAATAAAAGTTTTAAATTCTTTTTTTCAAAATATGAAGAGAGATGCCTAAAATAATGACTTTAGAGTATAGCTAATTAACTTTATAAAAACTATGTATGCAAACTATAAAAATTATGTTCACCTTATTCATTCTGTAAGGATGTATATCTATCTAAATATTTCAAATAAAACTGTATACTAATTGAAAAATCAATTGATAGTGATTAATAAATGTGACAAACTAAATTATATGTAATTTTTTTAATAATTATATATTACTAATATGAACAAGATACATAAAAAATATTGTTAAAGAAACAAACAATATATATAATACCAAATTATAAATAACATATATAATATTTTTATCATACAAATAAAATATGGAAAATTATAAAATAAAAATATATCCGCATCGGTGCGGATCAAACTTTAATAATTTATTATAACGTTGCAAAAACCATTACAAAAGAAAGCATAGATAGTAGTTTTGATCATTAATTGAAATTTTGTTTTTCTCTCTTAAAGATATTTAATATTTAAATATATTAAGACTAAGTTTTCCTCCAGTTGCATTTGATAGTACAACCCTATATACAAAAAAATCTACAAAATAATAATTTTAGAATTATTATTATTATATTAATTTTATGGATTTATTAAGTTACAAATTGTTATAGATTTCTCTATTTTCAAGAATATATTTTATAAGATAAAATAGGTTATTTTACCTTATATACAATATTTAAAGTTTAGAAATTTGATTTTATATGATTTATACTATATTATTTGGTGTATATGAAACATGTTTCATAAAATTTAAATGTGATTTTAGATATAATTTTACTAAATATTATCAAAATATATTAAAGTTCTTATCTGTTTTAGATATAATTCTACTTACTAACTATCATAATTTTATTGTGCACAAAAAAAAAGCTATCATAATTTAGATATGCTTGTCTGTTTCTTATCTAGTTGTAATTTTTAACTAGTGTTGTATGAACAAATTTGAGCAAAGTTTCTTTGTGTAAGATGTGTTAAGATTTTTCAGATTATTAAGTTTTAAACTTATTATCAAATCTCTATTTTTTTGGACACCCAAATGGACCAAATCTATATATTTTTTTTGAACACCCAAATGGACCAAATCTATATATATCTTACAGAAAAGAAGATAAATAGTACCTGACACAACCATGTCGCTTGCGAATTGCACTACAAGTCATTGTAGTCAGTAACATGAACTGAAAACTATTTAGATTAATAAATAATACTATGACCTTTATAATAACATCAAACTAGCCTTTGATCCGCGCGCCCGCGCGGGTGTTATTTTTATAAATGACAAATATTTTAAGCAATTTGTTTGATATAATTGTATATATGACTGGAACTTAATATTTGATATCCGTTATCCGATCCGGGATCCCATCCGTTTCGAAAACTTGATATTCAGAGATCCTGATAGTGATTTTACGGATTCAACTAATCCACGTACAAATTCGGATAGTCAAATTTTAGATCCGGATATCCGAATCCAGATATTAAATATTTAAAATTTAATTATAGTTATCTACGTATATTATATATACTTTTATATAAAATAACTAAAATTTTAATTTTATTAAATTTAAATGATTTTTAAGATTTTTTAAATAATAATATTCAATAGACTAAATATATGGTTAATATTTAATTTTTGATTTATTTTTAATTAAAAAAATAGATCCAGATATCCGTGTGTATTCAGATTTTATTCCGAATATCCTAAACCCGAATATCCGGACCCGGATAACAATTTTACGATCCGACGAATGCATATCTGAATCCGTATATCTTAAAATACCCCGAATATTTGACCCGTCCTAGACCTAATTGTGTATATATATTATATGGTGATTAAAAATTTTAAATTTATAAATTGCATAAGTTATTCTTATTAGATATATATATCGTACAAATTACAAAAAAACATTGTATTAGTTTGTATATATAACCATTTATAATAAATATTAGTATGTATTTTAGTCATTAAATTGTTATAAAAAGTTACATGATTTTGTTACTGTAAATGAATAAGTTCAGATTATAATTGAAAATTATTAACATTATTATCCTTTTTATAGTTCAAATATAATTGAGTAACTTATATAAATATGAATAAAAATAAAACTAATTTAATGCTATATATATGTATAATTTTGTTTTTATTAAAAAAATGGAAAATAAATATACATTTTTTTATGAAGTATCGGACATTCTGAAATAAAACATTCTATTTGGATGCAGAGATAATATTTAGAACATGATATTATTTTGTTTGGATGCAGGGATAATATCAGTGGTATTCCTTGTAAATATTATGTAAAATTAAGGGTTATCTCTTATTTGTACTTCAGTTTTAATAGATTAGATGAGAATTTTCTTATTATCAAATGGACGTAAGATGTTCCTGAAATATCGTTAGTTTATCAAATAGAAAATACTAATTTTTTTTTATATAAAATAGAACATACTAATTTTATTTCTTCATTGATTTTTATACGCGATTTATATTGAAGTGTCGTGTTCTTGTAAAATTTGTGCCAACAAAGTATATATGTTGAAGAAATTACGAAGTATATAGACTTGCTAAACTAAATTTGTAATGAAATTAAAGTATGTTGATGTTGTTGTACGTGATTTATATTCTCACTCATTTTTATAAACAACAATAGGGCTTCTCACAATATGAGTCCCATCTGACCATATTAGATTTGCAGACAAAATCAGTTTTGAGTCTAGACTGCTGCCTGTAACAGTTACCTTGAAAGACTGCTTCTCGTTCACCGTCTTAAAAAACAAAGCTCTAGGCAAGACCTTGACTTTGAGCTTAGAACCGTGATTTAAGACAACTTTTGATTTGTATACAGAGTTTGGGGTACCCACGTTGGTGACGGTTCTTTTGAAACTCACGGTGAAGGAACTTTTAGATCCCGACAACTTTGCTGACATTGAAGGATAGTTAAGGTTTCTTGGTAAGATTTCTCCAGTGCAAGTGACAGCTTCACCGGATATGAGTTTCACGGTAGTTGCATTGTACTTCATGCCGCAGAGGAAGGCAGTGTAGTGTGCTTTACTCAAATCATATACGAGTCCAGGGTGTAGAGCGGCTATTGGGTCAACATGGCCAGCTCCATAAGCAAACACGGTTGATGCAAAGCCAGTTTCAGAAGCTTTCATCGGCCAAGCTGCAAGATTTAATTAGGAGAACAAGTCAAAAACAAAAATTAGGGGTTTCTTGGAGGACAAGAAAAGTATGCATGCTTTATCCATGTTATAATTTTTGCTTACCGGTTGTCATAATGGCAGATTTGATCATGGAGGGAGACCAGTGAGGATGAAACGTCCTGATGTACGCGGCCACGCCTGTAACATGTGGACAAGACATTGAAGTTCCGGAGAGAACAGAATACTTCACACGTCTTGTGTCATATACACTGGAGGATGGTGAAACTTCAGGTGAAAATGCAGCGAGGATCTCAACTCCTGGTGCTGATATATCCGGCTACAAGTCATCCACCATTGTCTCTCAGACCAGGAAAATAAAAGAAAGTAATAAGCAGAACCAAGATTGTGTAGACATAGACCTTGAGAATATCAGTTGCGATGGTGTTTGGACCACGAGAAGAGAAGGCCGCAACTACTGGAGCTTGCTGACTAAGACTTTCCTCAGTTTTTAGAACAGTAGCTACCGGAGAACTGAGGAACAAGAGGTAGAGATACTAGTGTAAAACTTGTATGATTTGTTCGCATGTAAATATATGTTAATTTCGGAAGTAACTTAAATTTTAGTACATCACTTCCGTATACTTTTTAGGATTATGACAAATCACTTTTACTAGATAAAAGAAGTTTTTCTAAAGAAAAAATAATAATGTGTTTTGAAACGGTATAAACTCTAAATCGGGTATTTGACTCAATTGTGTTTTTTTTCTCTAAGTGTTTCTGCTCTTTTTTATGTGTTTGATTCGCATTTGTTCACAACAGTATGTATGCTAGAAGAGAATGTTACCTTTCGGACTTAATGTAAGAAACAAGAGAGTTCAAGTCTTCTTGTGAAAAAGCAGAGAGGGGAAAAGAAGTGACGAAGGAAACGTTTGGTATACGGTTGAGAGTTATGCCTCCAACAGCTCCATTTGCAAGAGCTTCGTATGATTCTGTTGAAATTGCAAACAACCACTTTTCCTTTCACTAGAGATTCTTGAAGACATCCTTCTTCACATTTCCTGGAAAAAAAACGTCAAATAAAAAATCAATTTAGACTTATGAAACTATATTTGAAGTCATATGCATGAATGAACATGAGGAACTTACTCTGCCGATTCCACGCTGCAAGCAGAAGAATTAGCAGCAGATTTTCCGTACACAAGAGGATACATTGTTCCATTTAAACCAAACGTATTCACTGACTTTCCCTGTATTATTATATATTAAATAAAGGATTTAAAGACACTAAGATTAGATGATAAAAGATCCAAAAACAGGTTTGTTGACACGTACGACAAGTGTTTTACCGTTACCAAGAACAACTTTCGTGAAAAACGCACGGTTGGTGTTACTGGCAGCAACCGTGAGGATCCACGGAGCTACGCTCTCTAGCGTTTGCGGTTCCGGACCGCTGTTCCCAGCTGAATTCACAGTGAGAATCCCTTTGGCTATAGCGTGAAAAGCCCCTATAGCGACAGGGTCCTCTTCAAAAGCTGCGGCGTATCCCATATTAACGGAGATGCTAATGATGTCTACACCATCTGCAATCGCATCATCAAAAGCAGCCAATACACTATCGGAGCTACACCCTAACCAGGTGCAAACTTTATAAGTGACAATTCTTGAGGCCGGAACGCCTCCTCTCGTGGTCCCATTGCCAAGTCCATAGAAGCTTGTGTCTGTGACAGCGTTTCCAGCAATCGTGGACGCTGTATGTGTACCATGTCCAACATTGTCCCTAGATCCTTCGCTTGTGTAGTCCCTTGCACCAATCAGCTTGCTGCATTATAATAAAATAGATCATTTCCTACAGTTTATGTGAATTACATGTTACCAATCAATCATTTAGTTCACACACCCTCCATTTTAATTTAGTTGTCGTTGTAGAATAAAATTTTCTTTTCAAAATAAGTGTAGTTTTATGATTTCAATGCAAAAAGTTTTAATTTTGTATATTATTTTATTCTTTTATTGGTTGAAATGTAATTAGATTTATTAGTAATTATGTTTTTATTTTGAAAATATGCAAAATTAAATATATTTTTTTTAATTTGTGTGTATAAATCTAAAACAATAACTAAAATAAAACGGAGGTAGTAAAATATAGTATGTAAGAGTTTACTTGTTACATGTGAAGTTTTTGCCACCGGAGCAAACACCTTTCCATTTCTGAGGAGGAGGACCAAAGCCTTTGTCCGAAAAACTTTCGGATTCCGGCGTGATCCCACCGTCGATGACTCCGATAATGGTGTTACTCTCCACGGCCAGGTTCCGTTTCGTTGTCTTTCCTTCCTTTAACCCCATGAAGTCCCAAGAGGTGGTCGTTTGGAGCTGTAGAATCTTGTTAGGGAAAACAGACACAACTCCTTCCATATCTAAGAAGAACATAGAATGTTTTAGTTAACATAAATCAATATACTCTGGTCTTAAAGAGTTTACTTCAAAGAAAACTCACTGGCTATTCTTTCTCGTTCTGACTGAGTGAGTCGGGCGGCGAACCCGTTGAAACTCCTCTTGTAACTTCTCACCAAGCGACCTTCGTTAGAACTTGAGATACTAGATCATTTGTTAGAGTATTCATACTATATAACTTTATTTATGTAATTATAACTATGGTCGTCAGAGAATGGTGTAACTAATTCACACCTCTCTCCGGTGATTCCTTGAAGAATATTCATGTGATCGGACATTGGTGTGTAGACCTCGCTAGACGGAAGTGCACCCATGTAGATGACATACACCTTCGTGGATTACGACATTATTCTTTTTTTTTTGATAAGTATTACGACATTATTCTTCATCATCATCATCGTTGTAGTCATGTATCATGGTTGATTATATGGCAAGAAACAAGACATGATGATAAGAAATATAATAGTACCTGTTGGTCTTGGTTATCATCTATCGCTGCTGAGACTACAATCATGTAGGAGAAGAGGCAAAAGATAGCTAGTAGTTTCGCCATTTTTCTAGAAAAACAATTAAATGTCAATGTTATATTTATGTGTATTTGCAACACGAAAATGTATATACTTATAGTAAAGTTATTTAAAACAAAATCTTTGGTCAGCAATCAAAACTGGGAACAAACTTAAAGATTTGACCACTTAACAAATGTTATAAAGATCCCTTCTTTCTATCCTCTTTCTCGTAAAGATAAATATAAAATCCTTGATATATCTCATGTTACATCACTTGAAACACAAATTTGCCACACTACCCCACCCCACGTACCGCTCGGCAAATTATCAGGAAATTTTATTCGATTCGAACTGAAAAATCTAATATCCGTAATTCTATGAAGCAAAATTAATACTAATATGTAATATTCGTAAAAAAATAAATATATCACAAATAACTAATGTTTTTAGGAATGGATAACCGATCCGATATGTTATATGCATATATTTAAAGAGTTATATCTATATAATATGTAAATATTAAATTTTATGTAATTTTAGAATATTTATTTGTTATATTAGTTAATACATGTTGAAAAAAAAACATTTTAGAATAAAATATTATTGTTTTATATTAGTTTGGATTTTTTATTAGGTTTTAATTTTATTTGTAAGAATCAAATCAAATGTATGGCTAAAAATATATTTTTCGGATATCCGAGATACCAAATACAGAAAGCTATGAATCGAATTGAATTAATTATTTATTCGAAAGAAACGGATCGAATCACAAATATCTCCAAATATCCATAAATTTGATTTGTGTCCACTTCTAGCCCCACACGATGAGGCAAGAATTGAAATAAAACTATTCTGCTATGGTTCCATTAGTTTATATGGAATAGAATATGATTACTATAGAAAATATAACTAATAGTATCACTACATATATATAATAGCATGGTAAATGAGATTATATATGGCTAAAAGCTATTTCCTCCGTTTGATTAAGTTACATGTTTTTGAAAATACAAAAATATATTTGAAAAAAAGAATTGTTTTCAAAAAAAAAAATCATTTTTATATTTTAGTGTATGCTTTATCAACTAATAGTAAATTAATTAAAATTTTCAAAAACCTTAGTTGCATTTACTGAATTCTTATTGGTTTAGATTTATGAAAAAATATAATCATAAAGAATAATTTATTATATATTATATGTATATGTATATATATATATATATATATATATATATATATATATGAAAAGTTAAAATATGCATCATATTGCATCATATTTTATTACTAACATGTTAACATAAACACCACCATCAATCCTCATAATTGTGAACCAAACTGCTCACATGATGACTAGAGGTAGGAGGTCAGCATAAGAAATAAAGTGAAAACAATTAAAAGAGAGGAAAACATGTCTTGAATGATTTAGCAAAAAAAAAAAACATGTGCTAACCGTAACTCCTAAGATTTCATTTTCATCTCTAGCTTATTGTCAAATTGTGATTATCTTAATGCTGCAAGGTTAGTTATATATGCTCTTCCATTAAACTTGTAAAAAACTATATGGCTTTAAAATCATATTATAGTTACATTTATCATTTAATGCATCAAATTAGTTTAAAAAAAAACATGCTACAAGAGATTTTAACAACACAAGAAAAACAATTTCTTGTGAGTTACGTGTGTAGCGGTAAACCAATTTTCTACTCCTCAACATTTGGAATTATAAAAACTTAACAATACAGATATGGCGTTGCATACATATATGGAAAAAGAAAGTATCTTGATTTTTCGAAGGCTGCAAAATTTTGGTATATTTGACCCGTAATATTTTTAGATCCAGAGTTAACTTTTAAAAATTTAAATTTAAAGACGAATAACACAAAAACCACGTAATATGATTATTCAAGCACATATATGTTAATAATAATTAAGACGCCTTGGTCCAAATGGTAAAAGTTTCGACTGGAACTTCAACAATTTAGATTCGATCAATGGATAGATTATTTACAATGTTTGAGTTCACGGTAAATATAGGTTAAATCACTTTTTCTAGAAAAAAAAAAGTTAATAAAGACATATATATATATGGGTTAAAGTCATTAACAAATAGATAGGTACGTTATATACATCTTGTACACTACAAAAACGAGGCTCTAATGTCATTTTTTTATGGGTTAAAGTCATTAACAAATAGACCCTAGCAATAGCCAATATGGCGTCAGTTTGCTAACTGACTTTATTATTGGGGGACGTAAACTACCAGATCCCAAGCCACTTTTCCAAATCGATTTGTGTAACGACCTTAAAAAATACGACTTCTAACGGATCTCTTGTAGCATGCAACCTATTGAAGAATAATCATGTGCTTGACAGATAGGTACGTTGCAGAAGTATCATGAGAGATCAATCAATGCCTTGATCTAAGGGATCTTGAATGCGTAAACATTTTTTTTTGTATAGAATCAAGAAAAAGGTTTAGAGTCACGTGCATCCAGTTATGCAGATTTGTTTGTAAATCTTGTTGACATGTTTTTTATATAGTGAGTTCAATTTGGTCGTACGTGGTGCTAAAGAATAGGTTTTCAGAGTCAAATCTTAACTCTGACCTGTTGTTCCAATGCCCACTCGTTATGGTTCTATATCTCGCTATGTTAGGCATTAGGATACCTTTTATCTTAAAGTAGACATATATTGATAGAGTTCAACCAAGTTTAGACTTCCTAATCTTTATGTATTACTCATGTGTTAACTTCTTTAGAACTGAAATATTGTATAAGAATTAAGGCCTTCTTAAATCAGCCTCAAATTATAACTTTTTATCTAATTGAGAAAAATGTGATCAAGAATCATGATTAAGAAGACATTCTACGTCACATCGTCAACCTAATTAAGTGAGTGAAGTTGTATACTTGAACCTCAGTATTGCAATCGCTTTTGTAGTAATTTGTAATCGTAAAGTGACGGTGAAGGAGTTATCACATCTTGACAATTGAGCCGACATTGAAGGATAGTTGAGTTTGTTTGGTAAGCTTTCTTTTTCTTCAGAGCAAATGATTGTTTCAACAGATAAGTCCATGATGTAGAGCGGCTATTGAGACGACATGTCCAGAACTCGGTCAATGGGATGCCAAGTAGCATTTACCGGCCAAGCTGCAAAGATCAGTTAGTACACAATATAAGAACAGAGTGTCAACAACAGTTAGGTGTTCAAAAAAAAAGTGACAACAACAGTTTACTTGTATGACAAGAAAGAAAAAAAATGGGATATATTTATTGCTAGCCGGTTTTGTCATGTTGGCAGAATAAATCATGGAAGGATACCATTCAGGGTAAAACGTTTTGACATACACAGCCACATCTGCAACGTATGGACAAAACATGGAGGTGCCTCAGAGAACAGTTCACATGTCTAGTGTCATTTTCAGATGGTTTAGCATCATATGAACAAGCAGTGAGAATCTCTACTCCCAGTGCTACACTGCTACATTATCATTTTTTATGCCTCCAACTTCATCCAAACATGTTTCAACATGAAAATATTTCTAAAGATACAAGAAAGACTCAAAAGAATGAGTAAGAATCAAATTTAGAACGTGTCAAAACCCAACACATCATTGGAACGGCACCTCTCAACATTCCTTTGCGGAGCCCAAAGAAGCTGTGGTGTTCGGGACTGCGTTCCCAACAGCAATAGACATTGTGTGTGCACCGTGGCCACTAGAGCAGAGACGGCCTTAGCCAAGTATGTGCTTAGGGTCAATATTTGTGTAAACCTTACCAATAATTATATATTTGAGGGTTTGAAATATTCAAAGCCAGCTCTGCACTGGTAAGTAGTGTCTTTCCCCAATCAGTTTGCTGTAAAAAGTATAAATCAATCTATGCCAAAGAAAGAAAAGAAAGCAAGATTTTCTATTCAACAGCTGGAGGGAGACTAAACTTAGAGCACCTCTAATGCAAAGTTCTCATAGAATATCTAAAAAAAAGCTAATATCTGAGAAATTAAACCGTTATTTTTGTTTATTTTTAACAAAAGATGGCTAAGTCCCACAAATGACAGATCTCTTAAATGCCTTTTGTCCTTTAGAGTTATGTCTATTTCTTGTCTATGAAAATGGCTAATCAGTATCACTTTGATAAGCCTTTTGGTTAGCTTGTATTTGGAACCAGTTATTTTGTTAGAGGCTGATTGTTTCTAGTTTTTGGAATAGTTTTTGTTTTTTCAAAAATCTTTTTTATCCAATCAAGCTTTAAGAAAAATGGCTTTCTTAAAATCTAGGGAAACTAGTTTTTTTAAATAACTATCTATTTCTAAAAAAAAACAAAATCCAATCTTTAGTTTTTTGCTTAAAACGTATTTTACATTTATCCTTATTACAAATAAAAATCATTTATCCAACAAAAACTACCGTAGGGTATTTTAAAAATAAGTGTACATATAGATAAGGTTAATAGAACATTTAATAAAGGCTTTTTCTATGCTAAATTTTGGAACACACATCTAACCATAAGATGATGTAAAATACAATATAATTCAGATAAATTTGAACATTGTCAATAATATAAATTTATTTATTTGAAGTTCCTCGTTATAAAAATTAATATATATATATATATATATATATATATATATATATATATATATATATATATATATATATATATATTTGATAACTTTTGATTTTATTTAGAGTAATTATATCATTTTTTAACTATTTGATACCTATAAGTTATTTTTTTGTATTCTTTTAGTTTTGCTTTTACTGAATATTTACTACGACTAGAACTAGTATATTTCTTTTATTATTTCATACTTATAAATTATATTTTTTTTTCTTTTAGTTTCTACTTATTATTAACTATGATTACGAATATTTCCTTTTTATGAACTTTACTAAGTAAAGATTTTCAAAGTTTTCTATATGAAAGATAGTTTTATTTTATAGTTGCAGTTTTTGTTGTATAATAAATTTATGTGTGTTTTGATAATAATTTTTTTATATTTTACTTTTGCAGAATAAATATTTTACTATTAATACTATATTATTTTTTAATTTTAAAAGTAAAACCAAAAATTAAAAACTAAAATCTAAAACAGTCATTCATGTTTTTCAAAAACTGAAATCTACTGCAAAATCAAAAACTAAAATATAAAAAACAAATTTCAAAAGTTAGAAACTAAAATCTAAAAAACAAGAAAATAATCATCACCTTAATATTGATTGTTTAGTGTTAAGTAAATTAAGATTTGTAGTCTCTCAGACATTATCCACTATCATTATATAATAATTAATTAATAACCGTACAGTATAGAAACACAATGTTCTTTGTTCCTAGTTCAAGCCAAACCAATCAAATCACTTTGAAAACTTTTCATTATATGATTGCTTTTATCAGTCCAGCATTATACATATTTTTAATCCTTAATCTGGGTTGCTCGGTGTCGTGATAATAACTTCTTTTAGATTATAGTTAATTATGAGATAATAAAAAATTTAATATAATCATTTTTCGAAGTACGAGTGATGATCAATCAACAGAGCATCACCAACACAAGACAGAATGTAAACCATAGAAAATCGTTAGATCACGGAAAGATACTCTTTTAGAAAATACTTTGCATACGTGTCTCTTAGTAATTGGCTACTAACACTCTAACATGACAGTCCTAATGCCTATAATACCCCTGAAACTTCCTCTTACTTTTGTCAGCCTGACGGCTCTGACCTGGTAAGCTGCCGCCTGGCCCACCTCAGCCCCTCTTGTTATTTTCTTTAAATACATCGTCATTTGTTTTATCGTATCAACTAACTATATATGTTTTATCGTATCAACTAACCATATAATATACGAAACATCATATTGTAAGGAAGGATAACATTTAATACGAGTCCCAAAAGATGATTAAACAGTAATCAAAGAGTGTTTCCTTCAAGAGAAGTATCATCCTTAAGCAGATCTAAAGAGGTTGAAACTCACTTTTTCACGATTAATCGGCTGTTTTGATCCAGGAACATAAAAAGGGTATGTTAGTTTCGTTTCTGATTTGCTCTGGCTAGGGTTAATTTTGATGAATCCGTCTGTCTTTCTATGATGGTATCGATCGCTTGTTGATATTGAGGGATTTTTTGTTTCTTTTGGTGAGATAGAAGAGGAAATAATGACGCATAGAGTAGAACAGGATTACGATTATCTGTTCAAGATCGTGTTGATTGGTGATTCTGGTGTCGGAAAATCGAACATATTGTCTAGATTTACGAGGAATGAGTTTTGCTTGGAATCCAAGTCTACTATTGGTGTTGAATTCGCCACAAGAACTCTTCAGGTGATTCTAGCTTTTCTCTTTGTTTTTCTCGTGCTTCTTAAACTTGATGTTTAGGATCTGTCATGTGTGGTGTTTTTTTGGTCTTCTATGTCTCTGTTTTAAACTAAGTTCAGCCCTAAACCGTGAAGTCTTTACTTCCTCTTCAATTTTGCCTTTAAGGTTTGGTACCATCTTCACGACCTCAGCACTAGGTTGTAGAAACTCAGGTCAAATTTGATGCGGTTGTGTTCTAGTTTTACTCTGTTTAAGTTTTTGTTCTTTTGAAGCTACATCCTTTTAACCGGGTTTATCTAGCGCCAGTGGACATTTCTCTAGGGATTAGTTGATTGGACTTCGGCCTGCCGGATATCTCCGGATCAAAAAAAAAACAAGTTACATCCTTTTTTGAGCCAGTTTTTAAAACATGCTTTGGTAGCATATAACTAGTGAAAGGTCCTGAGGTTTCTTAAGATTCGAATAATCTAATGTCTAAGACTATTCGTTGCATTGTTCCTCTAGGTGTTTTTTTGAATTTTATTTTTGTTATCTGAGAGTTTTTATATCAGAGAGATTCTTAGATGTGCTGGCCATGACTCATAAGCAATGCTTTTGTTTATATTTTATATCTATGAATGAATGGGAAGAGAGCCCACAACTTGTCTCAAATAATGTTTTTTTAACTGATCATCAAAGTCAACCTTTCATCCCTCAAAAGTCAACTCATCATAGTGACATACATATACATTTAGGTGGCTGATGTATCACACATGTGTTTAATGAAGATGCTTTTAATGCCTATATCAGGTTCTTGTTAATAGTCAAAGGGTGTGACAGTTTCCTATAATGTGCAAATCATGTTTGTAAAAGCTTGAAACAATACGATTAAGCAGTTGATAACTAATCTAATTGTGCGGTTTTTGTGATTGTCTTACGGTGATGCAGGTTGAAGGAAAGACAGTAAAGGCCCAAATCTGGGACACTGCAGGTCAAGAGCGGTACAGAGCCATCACAAGCGCTTATTACAGAGGAGCAGTAGGTGCATTTCTTGTCTATGACATCACCAAACGTCAGACCTTTGACAATGTCCTAAGGTGGCTACGTGAACTAAGAGACCATGCGGATTCCAACATTGTGATCATGATGGCTGGGAACAAATCCGATCTAAACCACTTGAGGTCGGTTGCTGAGGAAGATGGTCGGAGTCTAGCTGAGACAGAAGGTCTCTCTTTCTTGGAGACATCTGCTCTTGAAGCCACAAACGTCGAGAAAGCATTTCAAACCGTGTTGACAGAGATTTATAAGATCATTAGCAAGAAAGCTTTGGCTGCTCAAGAAGCAGCGGGTACTAACTCTGCGATTCCAGGGCAAGGAACAACGATTAACGTTGATGATACATCCGCATCCACCAAAAGAGGTTGCTGCTCTACTTAATTGCGTCTTCAAAGTTTTCATCAGGGCATGAAGCAAAGGTTGCAGCTTCTCTCTTATTTATTTTCGTTTTTTTTTGGCTGTTGAAATGTAAGGAGGCAAGAGCATGTAGAATACGTCTCTTCAGTCACTCTTGTCTTACAATCTTTGATGGGTTTGTGTTCAGAAAAAGAAAACTTAAAAATAAAAGGTGGAAAAAGCTTGTTAGTACACTTATCTTTTATGTGTTTCTATAGCATGTTCCGGATAGTTCTGGTTTGGTTTGTAATTGTTCACTCTTTTTTCGTATGTGGTTTAGGTGATTCATCATTGATGTGCACGTCTTCATGAATAAAAACAGTTTTGTGAAAATATAATACAGAACACAAAGTTTCATGAGTAACCAAAGATATTTCTTATGGACAGGGCTGGCTCAAAAACATTTAAGGCGCTGGGCAAAAAAATAATATAGCCTTTAGAAAAAGTTTTTAGGAAAAATAGCTAAAATTTAAATTTAATGTAACTATTTAATTATTTTGTATGAAAGTTTGCAAAATAAATTTAGTTTTAAAAACATATAAAACCAAAATTAGTTAAAATATATTTATATCTATTTTTGTGTATTGATTTTTTTTAAAATGTATCTATAAGCTAATGTGGCATTCCACACCCTACTATCTAAACCTGTTTATGGAAAGTTTTGATTTTAGAGCATTTTCAACCAATTGTTATTTTTACATTTATAATAGTATTTATAGGTAAAATTGCTTCCAACTCACTTTGATTTTTTTTCTTATATAATAGAGAATATTATTTTTACTTTATTTAAAAAAATAGGTTTTTGTTGTTTTTTATTCCTTATTTAGAGATTGTGATTTTAAAGAAACACATAAAAGTATATTTTGTTTCTGTTATAGAATATTTTATTTTAGAGAAAGAAATAACAAAACCCATTGGAAATGTGTTAAGTTGAATATTAGATTTGAACCTTGAAAGATATAATCGTCTTTAACTTTTCTCTGGTGCTGATTCAACTTATTCTGGATTTGAAGACAATGGTATATCATATAATGCATTTAATAGGATACATAGACGTTTATAGGTGTACGTGTTGAAGGATCAGCTATATGACTTCTTAATAGTTTATAAGAATTAGTGGGGTTTGAACCAAAAATATATGAATTTTGCTGGTTTAGGGCATCTACGATCAAACTTCATTTTTTCCTCTAAAATGGAGTAAAGGTGAATATGGAGTAATAAATGCTTCAACCCAATTTTATATACCATTCCATTTTAAAGTTTATTCCATAAATGAAGTAATTTATCTTTTTGTTTGTTCATGATTCCATAAAAATGGAATAGGATTGTATCACTTTTACTTCATATCTATTTTACTCTATTTTAGAAGAAAAAAATGAAGTTTTACATTGGAGATGATGCTGTAAGTTAAAGTCAAAATGAAGTTAAGTTTCTGCATTTCTCTTTTGTGTTACCTGTCTGCACATTATATTTGTTTCTTTATTTTAATCATCTTATGGTTCACACATCTGCATGGCATTTTTGGAGTATAATTTTAAATTTTTAATTAAAACAGAAAAAGAAAAGAAAATTTTTGAATCAAAAAGCACACAGAATGTGTAACGTTAGATTCTTTTTATCAATGTAACGTTAGATTCTTTTTTTATCAATGTAACGTTAGATTCTTATATTTGTTAACTTATAATTTTTATTAAAAGTTAATGAAATTTAACTAAATTTTCAAATTTACAGTAAAATTGTTTCTTCTAAAATCACTATTTTAAAATTTACTTCCTCCTTATTTGAATAATTGATGTTCTAGATTTTTTTTTATTTGAAAGATTGATGTTCTAAAATATAATTATATGTTTTATTTACAAATAAAATGTAAATTAAAATATTAAAAATAAACAGTAAAAAAAATATTATCAAAACTTAAAATAATAAACAAAAGAATGTATTTAACTTTTCTTAATATATGTGAAAAGCTTAAAACATCATTTTCATATATATAGAGAGAGTATTAATAACATTGGTGATGATTAAACGTGAATATAAATCCAAATTAAATCCAATAAACTCTAAATTATCTTTGTCCAGGATATCATTCAATTTGATCATACATTTAACCTAAAGAAACATTACTACTCACTAAAAATAATCATTTAAAGAAAAATATATTTTTCACTGAAAGGAAAAAAAATCAGAAGTGATGTGCATAGTGGGGGCCAGCAAATCCATTCCGCGGAGAGATGATTATAACATTATGCTGAGAGTTGCATTAATCTAATTATTGTTGAAGAATTATTCTATTTTGAAAATATTATACAATTAAATAAATAAATAACCACTAACCTTCGATAAACTCACCACCCCATCACAGAAACTCGTTAGAAACAAACAAACCAAAAAAAAAGGAAAATATTTGGGGAAACAAAACAAAGGCCAAAACTTTTTTTGGTCTGAAGATCGAGAAAAGATTTAAAAAATCAAATTTGGGTTTTCCTGGGAGATCGATTTATTGTCCGAAAGATCGAAACTTCGATAGATTAAAGATCGATCGGTGTTGTAATGACGCAACAAGGGCAGGGGGTAAGCATGGACCCTGCCGTTCTCGATGACATCATTCGCCGTCTGTTGGATTACAGAAACCCTAAGCCTGGAACCAAACAGGTCATGCTCAACGAGTCTGAGATCCGACAGCTTTGCCTCGTCTCCAGAGAGATTTTCCTTCAACAGCCTAACCTCCTTGAGCTCGAAGCTCCCATCAAGATCTGCGGTAATCAATCACTCTCTCTCTCTCTCTCTCTCTTTTCTCATGTTCGTTTTGGGATCTAAAGTTTTTGTCTTGATTAGGTTTTGTAATGGTTTTGTTTGGCAGGTGATATTCATGGACAGTACTCAGATCTATTGAGGCTATTTGAGTATGGAGGCTTACCTCCTGCAGCTAACTATTTATTCTTAGGAGACTACGTGGACCGTGGGAAGCAGAGTTTGGAGACTATCTGTCTTCTCCTTGCCTACAAGATCAAATACCCTGAGAACTTTTTCCTTCTAAGAGGCAACCATGAATGTGCTTCCATCAACAGAATCTACGGATTCTATGATGAATGTAAACGTAGGTTCAGTGTGAGACTCTGGAAAGTGTTTACAGATTCTTTCAACTGTCTCCCCGTGGCTGCTGTAATAGACGATAAGATATTGTGTATGCACGGTGGCCTTTCTCCCGATTTGATCAACGTTGAACAGATTAAGACCATTAAGCGACCTACAGATGTTCCAGACTCTGGTTTGCTCTGTGATCTGCTTTGGTCTGATCCTAGCAAAGATGTTAAAGGCTGGGGGATGAATGACCGTGGAGTCTCTTACACGTTTGGACCTGACAAAGTTGCTGAGTTTTTGATAAAGAACGATATGGATCTCATCTGTCGTGCCCACCAGGTTGGTTTACTGTATCTTTATGTCTCTCTTTACTACAAGTGTTGCGGAATTTGTAATGAAAAGACTGTTTTTTTCCCGCAGGTTGTAGAGGATGGTTATGAGTTCTTTGCCGATAGACAGCTTGTTACTATATTTTCAGCTCCTAACTACTGTGGTGAGTTCGATAATGCTGGTGCTATGATGAGTGTTGATGAGAGTTTAATGTGCTCTTTTCAAATTCTTAAGCCTGCGGATCGGAGGCCTCGGTTCTTATGAGGTAGTTCAAGTGCCTTTTAAAACTGTTTTGCTCCTTTTAGATTTTGCAATCATATACTAACTGATGTGCATTTCTTTTCACATCCCTTTAGAGTATTAATCACTAGCTCACTTTTGCATCTTTGAATCTGAGATTTGAGATACCTTCACTTACAGAAGGTTCTTTTCATCTTTGCATTTTTGCAGTTCTGGAAAGAAGACGAAAATTGGCAACACGAAAGCGGGAGAGAGACCGTTCTGAAGCCTTGCAAGAAGGCAGAAAAAAACACATTTTTACATGTTATATCATAATCTTATTTGAACTCTTGTAATTTATTTTCTCAAAACTTTATGTTCTTATGATTTTCTTATTCTCTGACTCATATTAGACAGTAAACAAAGTCTGCAAAGTTTTATTCTTTCATCAACCCAAGTCCTCGCTCCTTAGTGGTATAGAAACTATATACCTTAACACATACATTCACTCATGGAACTATTATCTTTATGATTAAGAGGTTCTCGACTCAGCATGCTCATAGTGCAAAGTTCTAACCATGTAATATAATTCTTTCTTAGAGTGTAAAACTTTTTACCACTTGAAATTTGCTAAACATTATTTGCAAAGTGATTTTTAAATGGTTTATGCTACATATAACATATGGAATTTTGTATTTGTGGTAAAATTTTTGAAATATCTATAACTCATATATTTTAATTATTTTAATCTAGTTAAATATAACCTTTTTTTTAGATAATCATAGGGATTTGGCGATCAAGGTCAACCGATTAATCTCATGAGGCCCGCATCAGCCACGTATTCTTGCCATATAAGGCAGCTCAGGTGGCAAACAAAAATTGAACTGCGGATTCACCGTATTGACTTATCCTTCAAGTGCCACTAACCCAAATCCATTAGTTTAAATATAACATAATAAAATATTGTAATGACAGAAATATAAAATTAAATTTTCAAAATTTTGAAAATATAATTAAATTATAATAACTCATATATCATAATTGAATTAATCTATTCAAATATAACACTAATCATATAACACTAACACATATTCAATTATGGTAAAAAAATTCTACAAACTTTTGAAAATACAATTTAATCATACTTTTCATAATTTTATGCAATTTTTTCTTTATTATATACTTCGAATCGTAATACTATTATATCTAGTAGATATACATTTTCTCAAATGCTATTTTGATTTTTTTTTTATAAGTATACATTTTTGTAATAAAAATTTATCTTATTTTTGTATTTTATTTAATATATTTTACCAAAAATAACTAGATAAAAAATACCATAATTAAAATTGTAATTATATAAATATCTATACATTAAATGTAAATATATAAATATATATAAAATAAAATAAACTTATTACTTTAACTTAATTTACTTAATTTGATCAAATCAAAACCAAATTAAAATATTACTAAAGAAATAATAAATTATACTCTTTATTTTTTTAATTATAAAAAGTTAGTTTTATTTAAAAAATATTTATGTGCATGGCGCATGAAAGTACATAGTCAAACATTATCTTCAAGTTCTTTATATTTTTGGTAATCTAGAGGAACCAATAGGCCAACACATTTGTTGGTCACCAGAAGGAATCTTTGGTCATGATTTAAATTAGGATGAATGCTAATTGCTTGATTTTTTTATCTTTAGCCAAAGAAGTTAACTGCTTGGACGTTTTATCTTTTTTTTTTTCGGGTCATCGACTTAAAACCCTACTCTTCATGCAAAATTAAATTTGTTTGGTTACATATGAAACCAATATTCAAAATTTGTTATGCGGTAACTAGGCGTTTTGTAGATTATTGGTGACTAGACAGATTATTTGGAGTTTAAATGAAACTTATATATTAACGGAGTATTGATTTATTTTATATATAATTTATGTTGACATGAGATATTAGTTTTTTAATTTTAATTATAAAATTATTTTAATTAATTATCAAAATACAATATGCAAAACAAAAGAAATTATAAATATTTGTTGATTTACTAATATTATTGCTTAATTTCAAATATTTAGATTAATTTAGGGCAAATCTCTCAAATAGCCCATTTTGAAGTTTTTGTCATAAAAATAGATCTTGAGAGAAAAAATGACCAAAATAAACTTTTTTTTATTTTGAATTTTTTTTTTTTAATTTTTAAACCTCAACTCCAAACCCTCCACCCCATAACTCTAAACCCTAAATTTAGATTAGTTAACTCAAATGTATAAATATATATTTACATCTTTTAATAAAGTCTATTTTGGTCATTTTTCTCTTTGAGTGCTATTTTTGGGACAAAATTTTTTTTTGTTCTATTTTGGTCTTTATCTCATTAATTTATCCCAATTTAAAATAATTTAGAATGAAATTGATTTGAATCATATAAAGTAGATTAAGAAGATCGTTTCGGAGAAGACCAATTTACCGTTTAGAGGGCTTAGATATCGTGTAGACCAATTTTTAGAGTCAATGTATAAAACTGTCTAATTCTGAAAGTGAATAGATACAAGAAACTATGCTTCCTGGTTTTAGGGTTTTAATTCCAACTGTGAGCTTATAAATCAATGTGGCAATTTCACTGCAATGCGTAGTAGAATATTGAGTCCTCCCTTCAATTATAAACCACTGTTTTTTTCTTCTTCTTGCTATTCACAACGAGAGGGAGGAGGTTAACTCCAAATACCCTTATCACCAAAAAATTATTCATTTTATCCCCTCTCTATTCTCACTACCCTTTTATGATTGTCCTTACATATATAACCTTCTATTTATTTATTATATTAATTCTACTTTATAAATATATTAATTTCTCCAATTAAATTAACCAACCATAATCCATCTACCACCATGGCCCACATATTAACCTTAACCAATCAAATTCATTTCTCCACACTTTCCTCTTCCTCTTTCCTCTCTTTGGCGTGGAGTGACTTCATCTCCCTCATCTCCCTCATCCACCATTAACGATTTGGAAGGTTTTTAAACAGGTAATTCTTGTCTGTTTTTCATGAAATTTTTTGTGGATTATCGTTTTAATGTTGTGTATATCATGGGTAACGTCAAAAAAATAAGAATTGATGAAATATTTGAGAGATAAAAAACAATTTCGAAAACTGTGTATATAGATTTCGTGTATATTTATGTGTAATTTTTCATGAAATTTTTGCTAGAATACTATTAAAAAGAAGTGTATGTCTCTGCTATTGTAAAACAATAAAGATTCAAAGCAAATTTGAAGAAATTTTAAAGGATTTTGAAAACTGTGTTTATGGGTTTATAGTATATTTTATGTCCGTTTTTGATGATTTCTTGTGTGTAATTTCATTAATATGAATTATATATCATGGGTAATATAAAATCTGAACAAATTTGGAACTAAAATGTGGTTAGTTAGTGCAAAGATAATTTCTGGGTATTACTAAGATATCTAGTTTTACTAAGATAAAATGGTTTTACTGATATTACTATGTTTACTTGTTGGACTAGTATTACTGGTTTTACTATTTATAATATTGATATGGATTAATACTAATTTTAAGATTCTTAATAATAATACTTTTAATGGGAATTCCATTTTATTTTAGGAGAAATGCAAAATCCGCCTTGCACAATCATTTGTTTTGATTACGGGGGATCTTATATGAAGGATGGGGCTGAAATAAAGTGGATATCGGGCGATGGTGAAGGAGAAGATGAAATTCACACAATTGTGTTGAAGAAATCAGTGGAGGAGGTCACATACTCTGCTTTGGTTGAGCGTATTTGCAGAAAGATAAAAGTAGATGAATATAAGATGGAAGAGAAGATTAGTTACTTTCCAATGGTATTGTATTCGAACAAGCCATCATATATCTGGAATGATGAAGACGTTTTTGGTTATCTACTGCAAGTAAATAATGAGAAGTGTAGAAGTGTTCTACATGTGGAGTTCAACAAAACAAATGAAGAAGAGGATGATGAAACTAAGGATAATGATGTTGATGTCTATGTCGGTGTATCCGATAGAGAGGCTACTGATAGAGAGGCTACTGATATAGAGGGTGGTGATATAGAGCATAGTGATGAAGATGATACTGAGATTTATGCAACTGATAATGAAGGTGTTGGTGGGGTACTCACATTTTGCGAAGACATTGAGATGCATGATAATGTCACCGAAAAGGATGAGCATGTGTTTGAAAATACAGATGCAAGATCATCAGTTCAAGTAACACCATCTGTCTATAAGGAATGGGATGATGGTATGGATTTGGTTTTAGGTCAAGAATTTAGAACCAAGGAGGCAGCAAAAGTTCTTATTCAGACGGCTTCACATCTGAAATGTTTTGAGTATAGCGTAATCAAGTCGGATACTACGAGATATGTGATAAAATGCCGAGGAGCCAAAGAAGGCTGCAAGTGGTTTGTGCGTGTTGCAAAGCTGAAGAATTCGGATCTTTGGACAGTTAGAAGTTACATCAAGCAGCATAGATGTTCTGTTGTTACTACAAGAACAATGCCTAATAGAAGGAGAGGCACACCACAAATCGTCGCATCTGTTTTGGCTGAAGATTATCCTGGTCGTTTTGACACACCAGCTCCCAACGCTTTGATCGATTTGGTTCATCATAGGGTTGCTGTGGATGTATCATACACAACGGCATGGAGAGGAAAAAGACTAGCTGCTAATAAAGTGCGAGGAAGTCCAGAAGAGAGTTTTACTTTATTAAATTGTTATATGCACATGCTAAAGCAGATGAATCCTGGCACAATAGCTCGTGTGGTTGTGGATGAGGCCAAAAAATTTAAGTATCTATTTTTTGCTTTGGGAGCTAGCATAGAAGGGTTCATCGCGATGAGGAAAGTCATCATTGTGGATGCAACACACCTGAAGAATGTTTATGGTGGAGTTTTATTTGTTGCGACTGCTCAAGATCCAGATCATCACCACTATCCAATTGCATTTGGTATTGCAGATGGTGAGAAATATGATAGTTGGATATGGTTTATGGAACAACTAAAATCAGTGATATCTGATGTCCCTGGATTGGTGTTTCTTTCAGATAGAAACAAAAGCTTGATCAAGGCAGTAGGTGAAGTGTTCCCTCAGGCTGCTCATGGGTATTGTATATGGCATTTGTCTCAGAATGTTAAAGGATATGTCCGCAACAACAGAGATACTTGTGCATTTAAGTTTAGAGAGTGCGCACACGCTTATACAGAGGCTGAGTTCTTGTACCTTTATGATGCTTTTCGGAGGAAGTATCCTAGTGCAGCGGAGTATCTTGACAAAAGTGTTGAAGAGAGAAAATGGGCCAGATGTTACTTTGAAGGAATTAGGTACAATGTTGACACCACCAACTCCGTGGAATCTTTTAATGGTGTTATGAAAGAGGCGAGAAAGTACACCTTACTACCAATGATCGATGTCATCATTGGAAAAATGGCTGAATGGTTTAACAAACATAGGAAAGAGGCAGCTGAAATACCACCCTCAATAAAGCTTGTGCCTGTTGTTGAAACCGAAATGTCCAAAAGATGTGTTGATGCAGGGTTTCTTTCGGTTGACGAGTTAAACAGCTTCCATCTTGAGTACAATGTCTCAGGAAGTGACGGGAAGAATTATATTGTTGATATGGCTATGATGACTTGTAGCTGTGAGCAATTTGACAAAGACAAATACCCATGTGTACATGCAGTAGCTGCTGCTACATTCATGACTGATAAAGCGGGAAAGGAACTTCATCTATCTAACTATTGTTCTAAGTATTATTTGGTGGAGCAATGGGCTTTGGCTTATCACAGGACAATATATCATGTTCCTCATATGTCTGATTGGGTTATACCAGAAGAAGTTAAAGCAATGAAAGTACTTCCTCCAGATTTTGAAGTGAAGAAGGGAAAACCGCAACAAACAAGGTTTCCATCGGCAGGAGAATCTCGTGGAAGAGGAAAAAGAGGCAGAGGGAGTGGCAGAGGCACAAGAAGATCCAGGGGAGGAGGTATGGCAGATTACTTTGAATGTGGAATTGGTGCAAGTTCAGGTGTTTGAATGTGGAATTTTTTTATGTGTTATTTGGATGACTAGTTTTATTATGTGTTATTTGGATTACTAGGATTACTAGTTTTATTATGTGTTATTTGGATTACTAGGATTACTGGTTTTATTATGTGTTATTTGGATTACTACGATTACTGGTTTTATTATGTGTTATTTGAACCACATTCGTATTAGTATGAATATTTATGTTTAGGATATAGAACCCACATTGTTAGCGTGTGAATGGTTATAATATAGTTAAGACTGTACATTAAGACTATTTTGATGATTATTTTTAATAGTTTAAGCAAAACCTATTCAGTTTTCCAAAAAACTCCCTTAACTTTCATTGTTAGCGTGTGAATGGTTAGACTATAGTTAGAAAAATCTAAAAAAATACGTATTTACGGTTAATTTCCGCTGAAAATGTTTTCTTCAACGATAATCATAATGTAAAGTCTTAGGTTTTACTAGAAAAAATATTATTTACTCATGGTTTAACTAGATAAACATAAAAATTGCCAGAAAATTACTATGTGTTAGGTAGTATTACTACATCCTTGAAGATTACCAAGAATTACTATGTGTTAGGTAGTATTACTACATCCTTGAAGACTACCAAGAATTACTATGTGTAATTAGAATACTAAATTTATGTATATATCAATTATTATATGACAAGTGTTGTTTTAAACTTAGTAAAACCAATTTTTCATCTAACTCATTTTTGACATATAATAATTTATGTATATATCAATTATTATTTGACATCTAACCAATTTTTCATCTAACGCAAAATACTTAAATATTTAATTACCTTGTAACTTAACATCCAAAAGCATACAAATACATAACAACAAGTTCAAGAAACATTCTAAATACTTAAATAACACATACAAATACATAACAACAAGTTCAACAAATACATAACACATACTTAGGCTTCTTTTTTAATCTTCTTCTTTGGTCTTTCGACCTCATCAGTCTTTCCCTCAGTGAAAGGAGACTGCAACCACTGTGATGGTTCACATTTTCTTTTCTCCCTTGGCGTACATGTCTGTGGTGCACCATCAACATCATTCTTCCTTGGTCTGCCCCTCTTCTTAGGTGCACCATCAGCATCACTCTTCCTTGGTCTGCCCCTCTTCTGAGGTGCACCATCAGCATCATCAACTTTTTTAGATGTTTTCTTCTTCCTTGGTTTTCCATACATCATTATCTTCTGCTTGCACCTATGCTTGATCCCAGGCCTCGCTGCTTCTTTGGTCTCAGCCGTCTTCTCCTCATTACTCCCATCCATCCTCTCCTCACTGTCCTTGTAAACTACCATTACCCACCTTTGCTTTTCTTCTTCAGTATATTTTATAGCCTCTTCCTCAAAAACTTTCTCTGCTTCTTCTTCAAAAACTTCCCCAGCCTCTTTCTCAACAACCCCAGTCTCTTCTTTTTCTTCTTCATCTGCCAGCAAAAAACGTGGTGTTATAAGTTTTAGTTTCCTCGCGGCCATTGCCTTAGTCCTACCGCGTGGTGGTGTAGGAGTTCCAGAGATTCCATCCGTCTTAGTCCCACCGCTTGGTGGTGTAGGAGTTCCAGAGATTCCATCCGTCTTAGTCCCACTACGTGGTGGTGTAGGAGTCCCACCACCAGTGATCTCTGCCTCAACCCGAGCCTCAGGTTCTTTCTCAGCCTCAGGTTCTTTCTCAGCCTCTTCTCCAGTGATCTCTGCCTCAACCCGATTCTCAGCATCAGGTTCTTTCTCAGCCTCTTCTCCAGTGATCTCTGCCTCAACCCGATTCTCAGCATCGGGTTCTTTCTCAGCCTCTTCTCCAGTGGTCTCTGTTTCAACCCAAGCCTCAGGTTCTTTTTCAGCCTCGGGTTCTTTCTCAGCTTCTTCTCCAGTGGTCTCTGCCTCAACCCGATTCTCAGCATCTATCTCAGCCTCGTGTTCTTTCTCAGCCTCGGGTTCTTTCTCACCTTCTTCTCCATTAATCTCAGCCTCTGGCTCAACTCGAACCTCAGTGTCTTCCTCAGCCTCGAGTTCTTCATCATTGTCACAATTAGAAAGAATTCTCCTCCACGCTTCATCCGCCTCTACTCTCCTCTTCTCAGCCTCTTGCTCAATATAGTCACTGCTTTCATTGGCCCCACCCGAGTCCTCAACATTCTTACCATGGTCTTCAGCCTCAGCTCTACCACAATCTCTATCATCCCATTGTCCAAAATCCATATATTCACCATAATTCTTCTCCTCATTTCCCTTGCTCTCAATAGAAGTTAACCTATCTTCTATTTTCTTAGCCCTTCTTCTCAAAACTCGTTGGTTCTTCTCAAGTTTACTCATCCTCAAGTACATAGTATCCAGCTTTGTCTCCACCATTGATTTAAGTCCAGAAAATCCTTCTCCCATAGACGCCAAAATTCTCTCTTCCACACCTTTCAAACTCAACTCCAAACCAGAATTAGAAGATGATCCTTCTACAAACGTCAATTTTTCTTTGTCTTTCTTCCTTGTAAACACTCGTGCAGCAACATCTAACTCATATAATTCTTTCCAAAAAATTTTCTTCTGCTTCACATTTAGCCAGTGGTTCCAACTGTCACTTATGCTGTCCTCATGATGATACTCTTCCTACTCATCAATGATACGAGCCAGCATCCTTTCTTCACCAACAGTTGGCACCAACACACTGTTAATAACCTAAAAAATAATTAAGGTCAGTCTAATTATTCTATTATGCCAGTTTCTACTTAATATTATATACATGTACCTTTGTCTTTCCAAGCGCTTCATATATCTCTTCCAAAGGATAACCCCTCATACTAGTTTTTGTAAACCGACTCTTGCACATCCTAGGACAGTCTTCACTAGGCGTGTCTGAAGAGATTCGAAATTTTTTCCCCAGCTTTGGAATACATTCAAAAGCCAAAATCTACAAAAATTAAGTGTCACAGTGTTACATTTTTGATTATAAAATAACTACAAATATTACTAAATGCTTTACCTCTAACGGAATTACAAATCCAGGAAAGCCGCATGCCTCATGCACTTCACCCTTCAGAAGACCCATCATATGCTTAATCGACTTAATTGCATCCTCAAAAGTTAGACGCCCCCAGGGAAATGTTCTGCAAGCATCCAAGTCATCCACAATCCTTAAGATGAACGGGTCTAAAGGTCCATTATCCTTTGCACCTCCTCTAATAACCCGACCAAGGAAGAACAAGACAGCCATCTTCAATCTATCATTGCATGCCTTCATAGACAACAACTTCTGCTCAACATCTTTTATGGTGATCTTCTGGTTTCCATTGAAGTAGTAATCCACAAACTTAGAACTCCCAAGCTTCAAATATCTCTTGGGGTACTCATGGCAGCCTAAGCCAGAGATGAGTGCATGCTCCCTCATAGAATAGCGGATGGGCACACCATTCACCGCAAACCAAGCAACATCATCTTCTGGAGTACAAATGGTGCGCATGAGTAACATCCACATTCCTTGGAGCTTTAAGTATCGTTCATCAGGCATGTGAAAGAAGTGCTGAAACTGAGGATGGCTTGTGAACCATCTAACCTCGGTCTTAAGATTCTTGATCACATCGATTGTGTTGCTCACAAAGCACTTCGTTTGAATTTTGCAAGTCTTCGTGTATTCTGTGCTCTTGAAGTAAAATTCAAGGGGCTGCATTGGTTGTTTTGACTGCAATATATATTAGTCATTCGTTAAATATATATATATATATATATATATATTAAATAAAAAAACTAGTAAGATTCATATATTTACTAAAACTAGTTAGCTAGTCATACCAGTAAAACTAGTAAACTAGTAAGACTAGTAAGACCAGTAAAACTAGTAAACTAGTAAGACTAGTAAAACCAGTAAAACTAGTAAACTAGTAAGACTAGTAAAATTAGCACGACTAGTCATACTAGTAATACTAGTAAAACTACTACGACTATCTAACTAACAATGATTAAAAAGAATGCAAAATATATACCTTAGATGTCACAGCAGACATGTCTTCACTTTCGGAATCAAGTGAGAGCGATACTACAGTCGGTTTTCTCATTGGAGTACTCTTTTGACGGACTGCATCTTCTCTTGCCGATTCATCTCCATCTGAGACCGCCTGGTTCCCATCTGAGACCGCCTTTCTAATTCTACTAGATTGACGCCTTCGCTTTTGGCCTTTCATTTTCTGTACAAGACGTTACAAACACAACAAACAATTACTTCAAATGCAAACCCCATAGTAACATCAACTAAGCTAAACCACGAACTCATATATACATACTAAACACAAAGTACAACACACCCGATTCACAAAACACCATTTATCCGAGTTTCAAATTCTTTTAACCTCGGTTCTCCAACCTTGTTTCATGCCATTCAACAATTTTGATAAAACTAAACCAGTCAAAAGCCCACAAATTCGCAACACATACTACTATCTTTCTAAATATCATATTCACAAAACAACAGTGACCTAACTTAATATTTCATCATCTTTTTTCTCCCATTTCAAAGGCAAAACACGATTTCCCCTTTTACTTTTGAAAAATACGATTTTCCCCCAAATTTTAAAACCCTAATTTCAAAATCCGACCTAATCAAGAGAGACAAAAACACACTTACCACCATGTAAAAAGTTAAGAAGAAGAGGAATAACGTCGGTTGGAGCGTCGATTTGAGAATGATGAAGAAGCAAAGAAGAAAATCGAAGAGAAAATCACAGTTTTTGGTCGCCTTTTCAATCGCACACGAGAGAGAGAGAGGGAATCGACACTTACAGAAAGAAACAAAGAGAAATGCAATACGACGTCGTTTCGTCAGTTTAGGTTTAGATCCGGGTTTGACCCGGTTGGGTCTGGGTCAATGTCGGATATTAGGATGGGTCAACGTAATAAGTGTGTTTTATTAGGGGTAAAAAGGTCTTTAACTCGATTTTACATTTAAAAATAATTAAATAAAATAAAATAAAATTTTGATGAGGTATATTAGAATTTTTGAAGACCCCTTAGGGCATTTGGAGTTAACCCCCGAGAGTGAGTGTTTAGCAGTTAGTTTAGCTCTGGTGTTGTTTGTAACGCAAGGAAGCATCGTCCGCTTCTCCTTGGCCTCTCCTTCTCCAAACCATTTTTGTAAATGGTGTTTGGTTGCTCCTAGAAGAAGCCGCCGTTCATATGGCAACCGTCTCCGAAACATATTAATTCACCCCCTCTTTCGCTGCCGCCGATCAAGATGTAATCCTCCGCCGGTAAAGTATCCACCGCCGCCGACTGAAATGTATCCTCCGCCTGTAGTGTATCCTCCACCACCGGTAAAGTACCCACAACCACGGGCCAAGACGTACCCTCTTCACCTGTCGGTAGAGTATCCATCGCCTCCGACCATGAAATATCCTCCGCCGGTTCTGTATCCGTCGCCGCCGCATGAGAAGTATCCACCACCATCACATTATATAACACCTCCACCATCCGGTGGTTATCCTCCGGCTGATCTATAACTATTATTCCCTCTGTTTCATTATTATATTTGGTGTTTAAGGTTAATTTACAAAAGTTCAAATTTTTTTTTTATAAAAATTACATTGAATACATAAAAATAGTATTTAATAAAGTTAATTCAACCAATCAGAGAAAATGTAGTATTATGTTATTAGTCACAAATATCAAATATATTAACTTTTCACCTAAAATAATGAGAACATCACTTAATTTGCGACAAAAATTTTCTTAAAACACCAAGTAAATTGATACAGAGAAAATATTAAGAATCAAGCAAAAGATGTGTGCATCTCTATTGAAGGTACCTCTGCCTCAGTACCTCTTTCTCAGTTAGTAACTATCATGTATGGTTTATTTTCTTTCTGATGATAAGATAAATAAATAATTATTTTGTTTTATTTTTAATATGTTCTCGTGAACATATATATTTTTTTTTGGAAAAAGAGCACAGAATTTCATAATTTAAAAGTGAAGTCAATTTCATGTTAAAGAAAATAAAATTTAAAAATTTATACTAGGGAAATATCTTAAGATAATTTTTCAAAATATTTATCATAAAAATATTTTTTTTTTAAATAACCAAAATAATTTTTGTTAAAGAGTATAAATATATATTTATATATTTTATGTTAAATAATGTAAATTATGTTTAAAGTTACGAGAAGAACTTTTAGAGTTAAAATTTTAAACATTAAATTTTAAAAATAAAAATAAAAATAAAAATTTTAAAATAAATAAAAAATATTTTGATCATTTATTCTTCAATTTTTATTTTTTGATAAAAACATAAAAACGCTATGCTATTCGGGAAATTTGATCAAATTACTATGGAAAACCAACACAAAATGGAAAATGATTGTTGACAAGAAAAAAGGAAACAATTCATTTACAATCTGGACCGTCTACTCTTTTCAGAATCTGACGGTTTACAAAGATCTACGTCCGAACAGGTTTCTCTTTATTTAACAAACGCGATGTCAAATTCTAATTGCTCACAGTAAGACATTAACCTAGCCTCAGACTCCAGAGTCAGAGCGAGAGAGACAAAGATGTTCTTCCACATAGTTTTGGAGCGAAACATGCAATTACATCCACGATTCTTTGGTCGAAACCTTCGTGAGAATCTCGTCTCTAAGCTCATGAAAGATGTCGAAGGCACTTGCAGGTTTCGTAATCCCTTTTCCCTCAATCCTCAGTCTTGTTTCTTGGGCTCAGCTTCGTTTTCTAATCTTCAGATTCAATTGCATCTTTCTTCTCCAAACCCTAAGGCTCTTTCTAGTTCAATTGGTTTTGTTTAAAGTCTGTGTTTTTTTTTTTCATTGCAAACAGTGAAACTCAGTGGAATTTGTGTAAAGGTTTAGTTTTTTTTTTCTTTTTTGAAATCCATCAATGATAGCTCAATACAGTCTCTTGTTTCTTGGGCTATTTTCTAATTACAAATCTTCAGATTCAATTGCATCTTTCTTCTCTAAACCCTAAGCTCTGTCTAGTTCAGTTTGTTTTGCTTAAAGTCTGTGTTTTTTTTATTGCAAAGAAAGAAACTCAATGGAATTTGTGTAAAAGATTAGTTTTTTTCTTTTTCTTTTTGAGATCTCAAGTTAGCCACATTCGTTTGAATAGTATTATTTCTTTTAACCGATCAATCTGCTTATCTATTACTTGTCATGAAGATTGTGTGTTTAGCAGTTAGTTTTAATATGTATCTAGAAAGATTTGTTATTGAAGCATCTAGCTAGCTATCCCCTTGATGTGCCATTCATCATTGCAACGTAATGCTGATATTAATCGCAACTTTTCCTCTTGTTCTTTGTGGTTTGGTGACAGTGGTCGGCATGGGTTTGTAGTGGCGATAACAGGAATAGAAAGCGTAGGGAAAGGATTGATCCGAGACGGGACTGCCTTCGTCACCTTTCCTGTTAAGTACCAGTGCGTTGTGTTCAGACCTTTCAAAGGAGAGATTTTGGAAGCTGTTGTCACTTTGGTCAATAAGGTAATGTCTTATATATATAGTTTCATTGTCTTTAGTGATAAATATGTCTGTAATGTAATGTAAATTTTTGTAATGTATCTCAGATGGGTTTCTTCGCTGAAGCTGGACCTGTTCAGATTTTTGTGTCCAAACATGTAAGCTTATGATTCTTAAACATCATGGTTTTGACCAACTTAGCTATCTTTTTGTATGGGGTTTGATACTCAGTCTTGTAACTCCTCTTTTTCAATCATCACAGTTGATTCCAGATGATATGGAGTTTCAGGCTGGAGACATGCCTAATTATACGACATCAGATGGATCAGTGTGTTTCTTTTTCTCTGTTTCTTGATTCATCTATCTTCAAGTAACCTAATCATACCAATGCTCACTGCAGGTTAAGATCCAGAAAGAGTGTGAAGTGAGACTAAAGATTATTGGAACTAGAGTCGATGCCACTGAAATTGTATTCAACACTCTCCATAATTTTTTATTCACAATGCAAACTCATAGTTCCATTTTTTGGCGTGAATCTTTATTAATGTTGCACATTTGTCTTTTGATTTTGCAGTTTTGTGTGGGTACCATTAAAGACGATTTTTTGGGAGTCATCAATGATCCTGCAGCCGCTGCATAAGCAAAGTTTCAGGGCGACTACGCTTTTGGTCCAGAAGATGATGGCAGGTGGCAAAGTTGTATTATAGACCCTTTACAAGTTGAAGTTTATGGATGCGTTTATTTGGAATAATGTTTAAACTTCATTCGAGTTTAGTGGACTTTGATTTCTCTATATTTTGTAAGAATGTATTATGTTTATCATAGAAGTCTTATTGTTTTAGAAACAAAACATCGCGCTAAGGAGATCTGTTTGAACATGACATAGAACTTCAAATTTTTCTTCTTTATATCCTTGATTGTCATGAAAACTTGCAGATTACATTTGGCGCTGTACAAGTCCCCTTGGTTCCAAATAAGAGTTTGTTGTATACAATAATATTCAATACTCAGAAGTGTGCACCCTGATTCACTGTGCCACTGTGATTGATCCATCTTGCTTCAGCTTGATTAAGATGGTCTCCATGTTTCTAAGCACGGGTTTATAGCTGTAACATATGGCAAATGATAAATGAACAAAACGATAGGATCTCAATAGGTTGAAGAAGAATGAAAGTTACACGCGCATAAGCCCATTGTATGCTTGTGTTGTTTGCTGGAGTTGAGCTGAGAGTTGGAGGACTTGCGCAGATAATGACACAAGTTTAGCTGTATACTATTAATACTTAAGACCAAAACCTTGAGGGACAGAGTTTCGGTTCCATGTGACCCATTTGCTTGAACTTCTGAAGACACTACTAAGAGAATGTTTCTCACGCAAAAGTAACTGTGACAGGCTTACTTGATTCTCCCATTTGCTTTGATATGCTGATTGATTCTTGATAAGAAGCCAAGAGGTTCGAGTTCTCCTCAAAGATCTTCTCTATTTCAGATGATTGGTTGTTAAGCTCTGCTCTGAGAGTTGCTACACCTTCCTCAGCCTATCAACAATATGTAACGCCATCTTTAACCAGGGTCTCTTAGGATGAGGTTTTTAACTTACACTTTTTGGATAAAGAGACGTCTCTTATCTCTCTTATTTAAAAGACAATTTTTAAGTTTTCTTAGTTAAAATTAAGAAAGGTTTCTTAAAAAAAATAAGATCCATAGCAAGAGACCTGCAGAGACCTGCACTGCCCTGAGTTGAAAAAACAAGGCAAAAGAAACTTAATAATCAGAAGAGCGGAGCTTCGTAATAAATAATTAAAAGACAAAATTTGACTGTTGACTGGAGGATAACCGGCTTTAAAAGCCCAATGGGCTCACAGAATTAACCGGCTGGGCAGCCTATTTATTTTCCGAAATTTTCAATCTTCTTCCCTCCAGAGAGAGAGAGGAGTTTCGTAAACAGAGTCGACGATTTCGAAAATGGATGAGAGAGAGACTATCTTGGCCTACATCAGTATCAAAGATCATGTTATCAGCAAGCTTCTATACGATCTCGTGTCCACTGGAGAACTCGATCTCAGTCTTCTTAACGAGATTCATGCGGTTAGTTCAAAAACTCTATTAATTTCGTCTTCTTTCCATCGAATCTTGTTCAAGTTGTTTCGCTTTCTTGACCTGCAAGTTAGGTGTTTTAGGAGGATTTATTTTTGGAAAACGAAGATGATACGGTGTCTTGTGCTCGATCTCCGCTTCCTCTTTTGAGGAATCGAAACTCAGGTTTAAATAGACTTTGATCACATTTAAGTTCTTTTGCGTTTTCTTGATCCGCAAGTTAGGGTTTTGTGAGTGTTTTAGGAAAACGAAAGTGATACTATATCTTGTGCTTGATCTCCGTTTCATCTTTTTAGGAATCAAAACTCAGTTTTAAATATGTTGTTTCCGGTTTTCTTAATCCGCAAGTTAGGGTTTCACTGGACCGCTTCTTCAGCTGTCTTGGTTCTCTATATACGATTCTGTTTCAATCGATTACGAGATTATTATTATGAACTATTGTAATAGACTTGGCAAAGGAAGATGATACAAGCTGGATTCATAAGAGGAACTATAGAAACATCATCAGGATCCAAACCTGTGCATGCTCCTCATGATCCAAACCCTTTACCTGTATATGGTCAAAGTGGAATTGACACTGATGCTAAGGTTCCTTTCTAGCTTTCTTGTTGACTCACTTTTTTTGAGTCACAGATGTGTTTCTGATCTTGAAAACGTTTTCAGGAGCTTGAGATGTTCATGAAGAAAGGATTTGACATTCCTCCTCAGATAGATGGATCTGGTGATGGAGATGATGCTGACATAAAGCCAAACACTTATGAAGATGCTGACACAAAGCCAAACACTTATGCTTCTTATGGTATGTAATGAGTTTTGAGTAGAACGGTCTCTTGGTTTTGATATAACTTGTGTGAGGGATGATGATGTAGATGAATATGATGAGGAATTGAACGAGAATGATGATGTTGAGGAAGGTGGTGGTATGGATGATGATGACATTCCAAATTTGATCGTCTGTCAGTTTGATCATGTAAGTTTTTTCATTGCTGCATGCATATTCGTAATAACGATGGATCATTTAAACCACACGTGAAACTTGTGCAGGTGACGAAGAAGAAGAGAAAGAACAAATGGGAGTGCAAACTCAAAGCTGGGGTTATGAATATTAGCGGCAAACAAATTCTTTTCTCAGAGGTTTGAGACTAACTTGTAATTTTTTCACATGTAATCTTTTATACAAAAAGTCTTATATGTATCATCAATCTCATATTCTGCAGGCTAAAGGAGATTATGTCTTCTAAGAGAAGCCTTAATATGAAACTCTCTCTCTCTTAATACACTCTTGGCCCTTCTTCTTTTTGAAGTTTCTTCATGTAAGGCTTGAGCTCTTTTTCCTTGTAATATGTACATGTTTTAGATATACTCTTTGTAACATAACTATGTTTTTATACAATGACTCCAAATCATTCTTTTGGATTTCTTTGGTCTAATCTTTCCTCACAATCTTCTTCTTTGATTGTTAAACAAAACAAAGATGACTCCACTGAAGTAAAACCAAGGTTTTTGAATTTTGAAAACCTCTCGGGCACGATTATCAAAGTCAACCTACTGTGCCTAACTCCTGACGCCGGTGATGAAGGAGGTCGCCGGCGTCACCGCTGCTCTTGCTTCTGTTTGCTTCTCCCCTGCTTTTCCTTTATGTTCTTTTGCTCTACTTTTCAAGTCGTTTCTGTTCCGGAGATGTCGTCGCCGCCGCCGAAGACCCAAGTACTTTTGCTGTCGCGGTTCGTGTCTTCCGGAACAAATCTGTTTTCCGGGGGTTCCTGGAAGGCTAGGGTACCCGTTACCTTGGCTCACTGCTACCAACACACCTCTTATGCTCCACAGCACAAATTTATGAATCTCCACTCTTTAAGCTCAAGCTATCCAGCCACAAGGTTCATGTGTACAGATCTGGTTCGTACTCCTCCTTTCCTTCTGATGCCACACCAGCTCCTCTCCGCTCATGTCTTCCTGATGTCAATTGTCTGTGGGATTCCACTAGTGACCCGACGTACAGAGACGGTAGCTCGAGAAGTTTTGGGTTTGTGTATCCATCGTATTGTCCTAACCAGCATCATGACACACGTCTACAACCCGAGTTCCGGTGAGAGCTTTGTCTCTGATCCGATCTGTCTCGCCGCTAGCGTCTTAAGCTTCGGTGCACATAGCCTCTCATCAACGTTCGTCCTTTCGCACGGTACCGGCTGCCCCACCACCCTCTTCGGCATGATTCTCAGATCTGCCACCTCCATACGTGAATGAGCTTCAACAGACACATCAAGATCATTGAGTGATTGGGCCTGCTCCATTTCAAGAGTTGCAACATCCATCCCATATATGAAGAGTCCAAGACACAACGTACTGAAGAATCTGCTGCAATACTTTGCTAAACTGGTGATCTTGGCTAGCTTAAAGATTTCTGGTGGGTTCACCAGGATCTCCAACTCAAGCATAATGTTATATGTTTCCTCTAGAAAGAATTTATCGGTGGATTCACCGGGTTCGATACTATTTTTAAGCCTCCTTTCTATGAACGGAGTTGTTTCCTCGAGTCTTTTCTCGAGCGTTTGTTTCGACTTATTCACCGGTTTGTTACCTTGTGTAGCGGTCTGTACGGGAACATAAGGTGCAATCGAGACTACTTTGGTTTCTCTCGTTGGTGAAGGTTGGCTCTCAACGTCACTTGTGACTAAATCTCAGCCATCCAACCTTGTCGTAAAGGCTTTATCGACGCATTTAAGCTTTGTCTTGAATTCGCAGTCAACTTCATATGAAGATTTATCATGCTTTATATATTTTTCTATTGTAGCTTATGCTTTGTTTTCAAGAGGAGGCTTAATTCCCTCTTGTCTATGTAATCTTTGAATTTGAGTTTAATGAAAATTGTGTTTCAAAAAAAAAAAAAACTATGTTTTTATACTCAAAAATGCCTTGTCATACTCAAACCTGAGCTCTTGTCATATTGATGTTTAGATTTTCAATTAAAACAAGCTATATAATGAGGCAGTGACATGTCAGTATGCTTCCACAGCTTGTGAATAACAAACACATCACAATACAACCATTCATAAAAAACATTGTAGCAGAAGGATGACATTCGAATACATCAATCATTCACACAACATTGTAGCGAAAAGAATCAAAGCTTACTTGTTGTAAGTTTAGCAGCCTGTGATGCAGAGACTTCAACGACCAGCAAATAGGATTGTGACATCTTCAAACGAGAAATTAGCTGATGTGGAGGTGGTTGTCATTTGCGTTACCGTTTCATTGCTTATATTAGGCATACCAAAACCAGCTGTGTCAAATGATATCCTCGGAACAGGAACATTCCCTTCCAGATATTGTACTATATGTCTCATACTAGGCCTGTTCTCTGGGTTGCTCTGAGAACAAAGCATGCCTAGCTTCAAAAGCATCTTGACCTCTTCAGCTTTATAGTTTCCTTCTAGTTTACTGTCAACAGTAACCATTAAATTATCTCTGCTTCCGCAAGTAGCAACCCACTTAAGTAAAATCATTTGCTCAAGTGGTCTCTCAGGGTCTACTGGCCTCCTCCCACAAACCACCTCTAGGATGAAAGATCCAAAAGCATATACATCGGTTTTCGTAGTAGCCACTCCCATTGCAGTTAGCTCTGGTGCCATGTAGCCAATGGTTCCTACAACACGTGTGGCTTCAAGATTTTGGCCACGGTCATGGAACCTTGCAAGCCCAAAATCTCCCAACCTTCCATTTAGTTCAGCATCCAAAAGAATGTTGCTAGATTTTATATCTCTATGTAACACAACTTGTTCCCAATCTTCATGAAGATAGAGAAGGGCAGATGCTACTCCCTTGATTATATTCAATCTCTGAGACCAAGTTAGGTCTTTCACCTTGAACAAGTAGTCATCTAAGCTTCCATTTGGCATGTAGTCATAAACCAAAAGCAATTCACCTTTGCGTCTGCAGTAGCCTAGGAGTTGAACCAAGTTCTTGTGCCTTAGCCTTCCCATGCTAGCAATCTCTGCGACATACTGCTTCATTCCTTGTTCTGCATCATGGTAGACTCTCTTAACAGCAATATGAACACCAGTGGGAAGTTCTCCTTTATATACTTTTCCAAAACCACCAGCTCCAAGTAGCTGACTCTCCTTGAATCCTTTGGTTGCTTTGTATAGGTTCTTAAAGCCATACCTCTGGGGGATATACTCTTGTTCCCATTGTTCCAGCACCTCTGCATACTTCCTTCTCTGGTACAGATACACAATTCCTCCAAGGATCACCAGAAAAGCAATTGACGGTATAGTAGCAACTAGAATTAGTTTCTTAGAGTGGTTAGACTCTGACGCTGGTGGCGGTGGTCGACTTGGGGGATCTAAAACCTTTGAGAGGTCAATGCTTTCTGATTTTCCACCTTTCTTGAAACTCCATGCAAGGATGTACTGGTCACTTTTGACTGTGCCAGTGGATCCAGAGAAACCTACAAACATAGTTTCATTGAATATTGCTGAAAGATTGATGTATCTTGACAAGAGAGGCACACTTGGTTTGATGGAACTTGACAATAGAGTTGAAGCTCGCTTTGGAGTTGGTACTGGAGCTAACGTTACATTTAGTAGCTTCTCTGTTCCATCATAATCTATCCACATCAGAATAGGACTTTCACTCGCAAGCAGCAGAGTTTTATTCTTTCCCTCTGTAGCATCAAAGTAAGTAGCATTGGCATATGTGACCGAGAATATACTATTAACATCAATCCCTACATGGTTATCACTTTGGTCCAGTGGTTCAGAGCTTTCATTGGTGTCAATCTCTATAGCCAGGATCCGGGTTTCGGTTTTATTGTTATTTGCTGAGTTAAAAAGACCTAAACCTGAAGTTGCAGTGCCGTTAGCCCTGAGGTCTATCTTAGGAGCTACAACAAAAGCCATACCTTGACCGTATTGAGGAGGTTTTGCCAGTGGAAAGATTACAAAGACAAATTGTGTTGAAAAGGAAAATGAACTTGGAGATGAGGCTATGAACTTCAAGGGAGTTTTAAGCATGGCATGGCCAGTGCTGGCCTTTGTATCATTTGTAAGATGCAGTGGACCATCTTTGGTATTTGCCATTCCATCAAGATGAAGGTTTGCTTCCCTGAAGTCATACTGCACAAATTGATCTCCCTCTTGAGCTAACACCAAAAGCATCACAAGGACACTAATTATCTTTGTTCTTACAACTCCAGCCATCCGAACAATGATGATCTTTCTTTCACACACCTTACTTTGTGAAGCTCAGATTCTTTTGCAGTTTATTTTCCATGAGAACTGTGTGTTTTAAAACTGCAGAAAACTCATAGTTGACCTTTACATGGAAGACACTATCAAAGAAAAGCTAAGAAATGTTCTTTCCTTTTTGAATTAGTAATAAAACACACTGTCTATGTCATTACTTACTTTTCTTCTAGTTGTGTGGGTTAAAAACTTAGGTAGTCTTATCCTCATGACAAGTTATAGGTACAGTGCTATGTACTTCTATTATTCTCCATATATCCTTGCTTCTAGCTGATGGTTTATACATGAGACAGAAGGTTTCAGCTGTGATCTGATTCTTACTTTACCTGAATGAGTACTTACCATGTCTGTAATTAAATCTGCTAGGTTAAATTAGGTTTCAACTATTCAGGGTCATATGTGTTCAGTTTGAAAAGTCTATGTGAAACATGGTTATTCTACATATGTACACATATATCTTATCCTCAGCATTAGGTTGATGGGTTGAATAAGTCATACAAAACATATTCAAAATCAATAAATTCTAGTTGTATGTAGTTTAACTTCTTTGACTTGCTCAATGTCAACGATGATAGCACTGCTTTAAAATAGGTTTATGTATGAGTAGTTTAGAATCAGCTTGCTTCTTTTTCTTCTTTGTTTAAGTTGAAGAAGTCTCATGCAGATGACAATGGAGCTCTTCTTACCTACTTTTCTTGGCAATTACCTTTTCTCTGGCACATCAGATAAGATATTTTGACTTGCCACAAGAAAGCGTATACTTGCAACGGAAGCAATCAGAAGAAATGTAAAGGTCTTTACGTTCTTTTCAGTGATTAAAAAAAATTGACAAGAAGACCACAAGACCATACCTTCCCACTGTTTTTATGTTTTTATTTCGATATTTTGTTTATTCCAAGGGCCGGCCATCCAAATTAATTCTTCTTTTACGGGCAAATACTTCTTATAATACTGCATTCTTTATTCAATAATATTTTGGATATCTAATTACATAGCTAAAGGTGATTTTCACTAATGACTTATGGTTCTCTTTCTTCCTCAGTCTTTTTCTATTTAATACATTAACCTCCGGTTTCAATCACATATACTAAAAGGAAGAGAGAGTATTGGTTAATGCATGCAGTTGTATTGTCTCAAACTTTATTACCCAAATTTTCACAAAACGTAGAATCTAATTATCTTTGTTTGATGAAAATTTCAATTGCATAACTGAAAACAAGAATTTTACATAGAATAATTCTGAGCAAGATCAGTAAGTGTTCAGGCTTTTTTTTGTTTGTACACGAAAACTAAAAGCTTTTGGTGGACTAGAAAAGATGTTCATCAAACTCTTTGTTCCACACTTCATCATCATCTTCATCCACTTCTATTGGTAGAGATCTATCGCCAAGCCGAGCTGGAGGAGCACTAGTAGTTTGAGTAAGAGTGCAGAATGGTGGTTGTTGTTGATCATCCACTTCTACGTCATGTCTCACTTGCATGGCTTCAACTTCTTCATCCTTCTGTGATGATCTTCTTGGAGCTATCTCCATCATTGCGAACGTGTCTTCTATTTGCTGAACCGTGCTTCCTTCTCCAGGATGGCTTACTAATGGCTGTTGCTGCTCCGAGGAAGAAGCTGGAATATACTCATCATGATGATCGTCATCTTCATCATTGGACTTGTTTATCTTGCGAATCTTGCACAGGACCAGTTCTTGAAACATGTTTTCGTCCGGTAGGGAATACTCGTACATGATCCAGCTACTATTGCTCCCCGGAACAGCAACAGAAGTGCTGTCTCCTCTCTTCTGCTTCTTCTTATTGTCGTCGCTTTTAGTGAACTTTAGGGTTTGCTTTTTCCCTATGATCTTCTTTGTTTCTTCGTCTTCAATATATTTTTTAGCGTTAGGCTTCCAACATCCACCTTCGTTGTCTCCAAGGATCCTCCGCTTCGAGTTCCTACCACGACCAATGTTCTTCACCGACACTTGAGTCCTTGTCACGAAATAAAACCACACGTTCTTCCTGAACAAAGGATCATTGGTATGGTCCAGCAACCATGGCTCTGTGTCGTAAACGTTCTTCATCTCGATGAAGTCTTCATAATCTTTATCTTTATCTTTTGACTTGGGTTGTAGATACGTTTTTAACTTGGGTAGTAGATGATCTTTGATGAGTTCTTGGTCTTCAGGATCAAAGTAAATTCCTCCATCTTCATCGTTATTGAACATGTTTTCGCCATAATCATAATTATTTGACATTGTTTTTCAGGGTTTAGTTCTCAAGTTTGATTCTACAAAATTGAGGTTATAACCTATTGACTTGTATATTTATACTAATGAGGCTATTTTAATTATTTTAAAACAAAATTCAGGTGATTATCCTATCATCTTTGCAGTTTCCTATTACAAAAAAGAAACGGTTTGTTATGTGAAGAAGATAATGTTATGATAAATCATATTGATAGATTTGTTTTTATGAAGATAATGTTATGATAAATCATATTGGTAGATTTTTTGGTGTATTCATATTGATAGATTTGTTAATGTGTCGTATGTAAATTTTCTTTTTGTGAAGATAATGTTATGATAAATCATATTTTTGTTAATATATCGTATATAATTTTATTTTATGAAAATAAAGTTGTGATAAATCATACTTTCTTAATCGTATACTCTCTACTAAGCCCAAATAAAACGTTTCATAGTGTTGCCGTCTATTACCCTCACCGTTAAACCAACTAAATCATTCGAACCACAAGTCCCTAGGACGTCGGAATTGTAACGTAACCATCTCATCTTTGTATGGCGGTATCTTACATCCGTGTTTCGTTTATAAAAGTTTCATAATCGAATAGTTTATACATTGTACTAATATTGCCCTGTGAACACCATTCAAATTTAAGTTTATAAAATTTACATGTGAGTCGTAGACAAAATATATATTTTCTAAGAAACTATCGTACGTAGAAATCGTCATGACTCGGAGTGGGCAAGACATTTATCACGTTTTGCTAGAGTTGGTGAGTTGGATTTAAATGAGTTCTTTATTTTTTTCGTTCTTAATTTTTTTTTCCAGTTTTTTTTTGCAACTTCTGTTTAAATCGTGGGTTGGGTTGCGTTGCTTGTAAACATTTTACTCATATTTATTTTTCTTGTAATTTCTATAGTGGAAAGATGATGATTTTTCTTTGAATTTTTGTTGTGCTGTCGTTCCTTTTTAGATTTAGTAGTGGATTCTGCTACTATTTTAATTATTATGAATAGTTTGTTACCTTTAAAACACATATGCAATTACTCAAGTTAGCTCATTAATTTAGTATATTTGTTGAGGATAATATTCAGTTTTAGTAAAATGTTAAGAAATTCAGTTATATATTACTATGATTTATGAATGAAGTAGTAATTGGAAGAGACGTGGAAAACGAATTCGTAAAATGATAATGGATCTCTTGCATCAACAATAAAAGAAGATTACAAAAGAGACAAGTAATAGTTTAAACTTTTGTTATAATTAATGTTATATTATACGTTTCATAGAAAAAAAATACAATGCATCTATAATCACTAATCTTTTAGAAAAGTCATTAAAATAAATTAGGGGGTGATAGAGGGCTAAGATTTCTACACAGTTTATCCAATTTAAAAGTTAAAAAAAATTATGAAGTTTTTAGAATTGTAAAGAATTTCGTATATTGTGAAAATCTATGAAAATAAACTACTGATTAAAGAATCTAATAGTTAAGCATCGTTCGTGTGTACATCTGAAAAGTGCATCTAGATAGTCCATCTAGATGTCTTATCCATATGGACCACCTAGGTGTTATTCGTTTTTGTATTTCGTTTATGCATCTCGATGAAACATCTAAATACGACTATGTTTGTTTGCTTTTAATTTTTTGAACTTGCATCTACATCCAGATACAATTGTTACCAAATGATAAAAATAGATATGTTTTACGGTTTTGGCGAGAAAATGCATTTTATGGTTTTGACGAAAAATTGTGTTTTACGGTTTTGGCAGATTTTTTTTCTGCGGATTTGACGTAAAAGTATGTTTTCAGAGTTTTGGCTGAAAAGTATATTTTTACAAACATACTTTTACAGTTTTAGCAGAAAAATGCGTTTTGCGGTTTTGGTGGGACAATACATTTTAGTAGGCAAGTGCGTTTTAGCGTGAAAATGCGTTTTGGTAGGAAAATTGGTTTTTGCGTTTTTTGGAGAAAATGCATTTTATGACTTTAGCAGAAAATGCATTTTATGACTTTAGCAGAAAATGTGTTCTCACAGTTTTGGCGAGAAAGTGCATTTTTAAGATTTTAGCAGAAAGTTGAGTATTTCGATTTTGGCGGGAAAGTGCATTTTTGCGATTTTGGTGGGAAACTGCATTTTTGCGGTTTTGGCGAGAAAATGTATTTTTGCAGGAAAATTTGTTTTTCGGTTTTGGTGGAAAAATGTATTTTTGTGGTTTTGGTGGAAAAAACGTTTTTGCGGTCTTGGCAGAAAAGTGTGTTTTTAAGGTTTTGGCAGAAAAGTGTGTTTTTACGTTTTTGGCGGAAAAAATGCATTCTAGCGGAAAAATGTGTGTTTGGTGGAAAATGCGTTTTAGCGGAAAATGAGTTTTAACGGTTGTGGCGAGATTTTTTTTTTTTGTGATATTGGCGTAGAAGTGTTTTGTTTGTGGTTTTGACTAAAAATGTGTTTTTGTGATTTTCGCGGAATTATGTCTTTACGTTTTGGTGAAAAAATTGGTCTTATGGTTTTGAAGAAAAATTATAATTTTCATAAAAATATGATTTTTGGTTTGAAAATAATACTTAGTTTCATGGTATTAAATTTAAAAACTATTTTTAAATTAAAAGTTTATTTTTGTCATTTATCATATTGAAATGAACTAGATGCATCATGAAAATTCACCCTCATTTGGGTGAGAATTTGATGTGAGTTTTCAAAAATGTAGTTGGATGATGCATCTAGATATTGCAATTTAATGCACTAAACGAACAATGATTTACATCTTATGTGTTGATTATTATTTTAATGCACTAGGGTTAGTCCGAGCTACGCGTGAGAATTGTCCATTATGTTTTTGTTTAAATTTTATGTTTAGTTTGAAAGGTTTGGTGCTATTATGTGTTGATTATTATTTTTTGCTATTTATCTTATCTTCTTATCTTCTTCCTTTTTCCGTTGGATTTGTTTGTTGTAAAATGATTTATTCTCAATTTTTCTCGGTTGACTAGATTTTCTAATACAATTATTGTGATTGTTTGAATAAGTTTATATTCTATTTATATTATGTCGGTGTACATTTTTCTAATTTTTTTTTGTATAAGTCATTTAGTTACACTTCTTCCCTTCTTTATTTTTGTCATTTTATTTGATATTTGCATCTCTTGTTGAACTCTTGAGATATATTTTATTTTATTTTCTTATTAGAATTGAAATTACATTTAAGTTTTTTTTAAGTTAGTACGTAACATTTTTTATTTTTCAAAATTATATGGATACAATAACTTTAGATCTTATGTTCACATAACTTATGATTTATTTTATTTTTATTTTGGTTTCAATAATAAGTTACATTAACTTTCACTATTTTGTTATCATCCATTTTATAAATCATGTAATTTTTTAACTATTAAAATAATTCATGAAAATGTAATTCTGTTTATTTTCGATATTTGTTATATTTTGACTTTAATAGTAAGTAATTTGTTATAACTATAGTCATATGACATAAAATAGGGATATTTTTATTTTGTATGTTTATTTCCTGAATTTAGTGACATTTCATTTATATATGTTTTTAAATATTATATAAATACAAAATTTAATAGCTAATGAATTATACTAATAATATTTTAAATTAGATATGCAACTTGAAAACCTACTAATTTTATCAGCCCTAAAAATAAATGTTTGTTTAAATTTTTTATATATTATTATATTTAATGTCCAAGTATACCATCTTATACAAATAAATAGTTATGATATGCAAAAAAAGTTTATATTAATTATTTTTTAGAATATGATTTTTGACATTAAATTTATTTCATATAAAGGTAAAAAAATAACCAAAATGGGCCTTTTTATTTTATAAATTTTAATATATTTTTTATATTTTTAGTTGTAATCCTCACTTCCAAAACTTTACTCCATAACTCTAAACCCTAAATTTAGACTAGTTAACCCAAAGGGTATAAATGTATGTTTACACCATTTAGAATATATTTTGGTCATTTTTATTCATAGATGTTATTTTGGGGACAAAAACCTTTTAAGGTCTATTTTGCTATTTTGGAAACAAAATGATATTAATTAATTTTTAAAATATAATTTTTGACATTAAATTTATTTAATGTACATGGCTTGTCACATATTAACAATTTACTATATATTATCATTTAATTGAAATATTTTAATTTATTTATTAGTATTCTGATTTTCTTAAAATTATTTACTTATATATAATCTGAAAAGTATTATTAAGTATTACTTTTGATTAACACTGGTCATTAATTTTTTCAATAGAAAGTTTAGAACTTAACACATATAGATTAATAGAACTAAATTTATTAATACTATTTTTAATAAGTTATGCTCTTTTCTGTTTATGATATCCAATGGTAAATACCGATTCATATTCTTTTCGGTTTATTTACATTATTTAAATTATAAAATTATGTAAAGATTTTAATATTTATTTCAAACCAATATATATGTTAAAAATAAATAACATATATGGTGTAGATGATTATATATATAATGTTATATAAAATCATATTAACAATATATATATAGTCGAAGATTATATTGCTTAATGAAACAATATAAATTCTTGAATACTTATTTTATAAGTTTTCCTATTTTTATGGTTTTTGATATCAAATGATAAATGACTATTCATATTCTTTTCAGTTTATTTAATTTCTAAAATTATGTAATTAATATTATTTCAATTATAAAATATATGATGTAAATGATTATATTGTTTAAGGAAAAAATATAACTTTTTGAAATTACTTAAAATATAAATATATTGGTACAACCAAAAATTTTAATTTTATATTTGTTAATATTTATGCTAAAATATTTATGAATTTTTAAAAATTATAATTAGTTTTGGTTTAAATCATCTTTGATCATTAAAAATACTTATTCGAAATTATATCAAAATATTGTTAAAATTTAAAATTGGTTTGTGTTTAATTCATATTTAATTATTAAAATATATATATACTATTTAATATTGTGTTAATATATTTAACATAAATAATAAGAGAGTGAAAATGATATTTTTTTTATAAATTTTTAAAACTTAGAGTGAGGTGTCAATTTGTGTTGAGTCTATTTGATGATGTGGCAACCTCACATGAGAGAAAACAATATTATATATATATAGAAAGGGGAAACCTGCACTTCATGCGGAATTTTAATTTTGTGTTTTGATTTAAAGATTTTTTTCTCTTTTCTTCTTAGTAAATAATTTTTTGCTCTCACCCATAATATTTTTCCATTATATTTTTGCATTTATTTGTTTCAAGATTTATCTACATTTCATGTAACTTTATGGCAAAATTATTTTAAAATTCAAGAGATATTTAGATACCAAAATAGCTCAATGCATTTTTTTTATTTTTCCGTTTAAATTGTCCATTATCTTTTTGTTTAAATTTTGTGTTTAATTTTGAATGGATTGGTTTTATTAGGTGTTGATCATTATTCTTTGGTTATTTCTCTCTATCTTATCTTTTTTTTTCTACTAAATTTGTTTATTGTAAAATGATCTAGTCTCAATTTTGCTCGGTTGACTAAGTTTTCTAATATAGTTATTGCGATTGTTTGAATAAGTTTATGTTCTATTTGTATTATGTCTGTCTATATTTTTTTAATTTGTTTGTTTTATATAAGTCATCTAGTTGCACTTCTTCCCTTCTTTGTTTATTTCAATACTGCATTCTTTATTCAATAATATTTTGGATATCTAATTACATAGCTAAAGGTGATTTTCACTAATGACTTATGGTTCTCTTTCTTCCTCAGTCTTTTTCTATTTAATACATTAACCTCCTGTTTCAATCACATATACTAAAAGGAAGAGAGAGTATTGGTTAATGCATGCAGTTGTATTGTCTCTAACTTATTACACAAAATTTCACAAAACGTATAATCTAAGTATCTTTGTTTGATGAAAATTTCAATTGCATAACTGAAAACAAGAGTTTTACATAGAATAATTCTGAGCAAGATCAGTAAGTGTTCAGGCTTTTTTTGTTTGTACACGAAAACTAAAAGCTTTTGGTGGACTAGAAAAGATGTTCATCAAACTCTTTGTTCCACACTTCATCATCATCTTCCTCTTCATCCACTTCTATTGGTAGAGATCTATCTCCAAGCCGAGCTGGAGGAGCACTAGTATTGTACATTGGTGGTTGTTGTTGATCATCCACTTCTACGTCATGTGTCGCTTGCATGGCTTCAACTTCTTCATCCTTCTGTGATGATCTTCTTGGAGCCGTCTCCATCATTGCGACCGTGTCTTCTATTTGCTGAACCGTGTTTCCTTCTCTAAGATGGCATGCTAATGGCTGTTGCTGCTGCAAGGACGAAGGAGCTAGAACAATCTCGTGATCAATATTTGTCGGTTGCTGCTCCGAGGAAGAAGCTAGAATAGACTCATCATGATGATCGTCGTCGTCATCATTGGACTTGTTTATCTTGCGAATCTTGCACAGGACCAGTTCTTGAAACATGTTTTCATCCGGTAGGGAATACTCGTACATGATCCAGCTACTATTGCTCCCCGGAACAGCAACAGAAGTGCTGTCTCCTCTCTTTTGTTTCTTCTTATTGTCATTGCTTTTAGTGAACTTTAGGGTTTGCTTTTTCCCTATGATCTTCTTTGTTTCTTCGTCTTCAATATATTTTTTAGCGTTAGGCTTCCAACTTCCACCTTCGTTGTCTCCAAGGATCCTCCGCTTCGAGTTCCTACCACGACCAATGTTCTTCACCGACACTTGAGTCCTTGTCACGAAATAAAACCACTCGTTCTTCCTGAACAAAGGATGATTGGTATGGTCCAGCAACCATGGCTCTGTGTCGTATACGTTCTTCATCTCGATGAAGTCTTCATAATCTTTATCTTTATCTTCTGACTTGGGTTGTAGATACGTTTTTAACTTGGGTAATAGATGATCTTTGATGAGTTCTTGGTCTTCAGGATCAAAGTAAATTCCTCCATCTTCATCGTTATTGAACATGTTTTCGCCATAATCATAGTTATTTGACATCGTTTTTCAGGGTTTAGTTCTCAAGTTTGATTCTACAAAATTGAGGTTATAACCTATTGACTTGTATATTTATACTAATCAGGCTATTTTAATTATTTTAAAACAAAATTCAGGTGATTATCCTATCATCTTTGCAGTTTCCTATTACAAAAAAGAAACGGTTTGTTATGTGAAGAAGATAATGTTATGATAAATCATATTGATAGATTTGTTTTTATGAAGATAATGTTATGATAAATCATATTGATAGATTTTTTGGTGTATTCATATTGATAGATTTGTTAATGTGTCGTATGTAAATTTTCTTTTTGTGAAGATAATGTTATGATAAATCATATTTTTGTTAATATATCGTATATAATTTTATTTTATGAAGATAATGTTGTGATAAATCATACTTTCTTAATCGTATCTACCAAGCCCAAATAAAACTTTTCATAACAGGAACGGCTCCCATAAGCGTAGAAGTATATCACCTTTCCAGAGGCTTAGCTTCAGTATGAGCAAGGCCAGCAAAACTAACACGGCAGGAGTAACCGTTTCACAGGACTGGGCTCTTTCATCAGTCAGTGAAATAGATACAACCACCACAAGCCATTTAAGAAGGTTTCTAAAACCTCTACTGAAGCCAAGAGCAATTCTGTGGAAGGGCCTGGTGATCAAGACGTTCTATGGAAAAGTCTGATATGCAGCTGAAAAACGAGCTAGCCGCGATCATAGTGAAGATGCCAAGATGGTTTAGCACGGTTCAGGATCACAATGCACTTGAAAAAGAGTTTGAAGATCACATCAAAGACATGGTTTCTGACCAAGACATTAGTGCTACGGTCATACTTCAAAGTGGTGTTCATAGTATGATTCATCCCTTTGAGAACTTTAAGCTTTCTCCATATGTATGGCACTTGCAGAGAGTAGCAAAATGTTAGTGATCACCCTTGAGCACAAAAGCTCTTGTGAGCGTAAACCGTGTTAGTCCCGGACCAAGTTTGGGTATTAAAATCCCATCTCGCCTGTTGGGCAGGTCTGAAGTTTATATTATAACACTTCAAACCCAAATTTTTACTTACAGGTTAGTGTTAAGCCTAGGGTAAGTCAGTTGCAGGAAATAAGAAAGCTGAAAAATCTATTTAAAGTAGCTAGTTTAATGGTGTATCCAAAAGAGAAATGATCTTTACAACTCTTAAGTGTGAATATTTTATATCTTATGTTGGTCTACTTTCAAGCTGTGAAAATCTTTGGTCTCTGCTTTTGTTGGTGTTGCCATGTGATTCATTGTCATGATGAATCTCTCTTTTGAGGCAGCGTAATCGGATTTGGATTCACAAGTACCATGCATGGTTTTGAACCTGCCTCAGCTGAACAGACAAGTTTGATTTATCTCATTTTTTTGCATAAATTTGAGTTCTTTTTTATTAGTCCATCTTATTAACTTTAGTCTTTGAAAGTCAAAATGAAGAATCTTATTTATAAGAAAACAATAAAAATGTTCCCATCGTTCACGTGAAGCTGTTGTTTATGTTGTCACAAAGACAGTGAGAAACAGAGTGGATTTTATAGCTTTATGCACTTTTAACACACAACAAGCAACATGGTAGACCCATCAATATCCAATTTGCCATATGCCAATAAGTAAAAAGACTAATGACTCACATAATGTAGAAGATTATCCGAGATTCACAAAAAGACATTTTCTTTGTCTAACTTTGTTCATTTTATGTTTATTTTTAAAAATATTAATCAAAGTTAGACAATATAAAATATGACTTTTGACTAAAAGACCTTTTCTGAATTTTAGGTTTTGTTGCGCATATAGAAAATAGAAAAATATATAGGTGCCAAAATATAATTTTTGTTACAGGTTTCTATATTTTCTTGAGCCAAGAGCCGAAGCAAGTCTTTGACACATGCAATGCAAGTCTTTGTTGAGAAGAAATATTATTATAATTATCTTCCCTCATTTTGCTTATAGTGGTCCTGACTTAAGAGCATCTTAATTTAGGCTAAAATGTGTTCCCCAAAGGACAACAAACAGCTCCTTGGCACAGGCATGAAGTCATCTTCTATCACTACTTTCCTTTGCCATATATATCATCAAGATCCTCTTTGTCTCCAGACTCTCCACCAACTAACATTTGTTGTTCTTATGAAAAAAATACATATATGATGATTGATATGTATATGTCATTACAAAAGCTTTTTGACTTGCATATAAACTGCTTCATGGACCTCTTTCGTTTTGTTGAGTCACCGGTCTGCGTCATTTTAGCTGGAACGTGCTTTGCTTATGGGTTCAAAACTACTTATAGTATTAGTTAATTAAAGAAAAAATTGCAATTATACCACAATTTTGATACCAATTTGCAAATTTATCTTTAATGAATGATAATTTCCAAAAATATCTTAATTTTTGATGATAGACTTAATTAATTTTTTAAAATATTTATAAAAAAATTAGAAACTCAACTCTGCCCCTTTAATACTAAACCTTAAACAATAATTACTAAATTGTAAACCCAAATGTTAATATATCTTCGATAATGTGTATTATTGAAAAGCGGCATTTAACTTATGTTATTTTTAGCAATTCCTCTTAATTAAAAGGTGAAAACTAGATTAAAAATATCATTTCTTTTGATTAAACCCGCATTTTAATTTTTTTTTGTGGCCAACATATTATTAGTTAAACACAGATATCTTTTTTCTGAGTGAATATATTAATATAACGTATAAGTGTGTATAGTACAAAATAGTTACTACGTTATTTCAATCCGGTTTTAAATTCTTATTTTTCTATTTTTTTTTGGTTATTACATAAATTAACCGTAACAATATTCACACCCACAAGCGTGCACAATGGTTTTTACTCTGACCATTTAGTTTGCGATTTTATCCCTGAGTTAGAAATCTGCATTGTTATTACAATTTTTTTCTCTTACAGCTTTCACACTATTATTTATATTTATTTATAGTAAAGTAGTCATGCACAGTTAATATAAACCAGATGTTTCTTGTTTGTATTTTGCTATTTCTCTAAAATATAGAACATGTGATTCAATATACTTTCATATAATTACATTGTTTTAAATGTAGAGTATAAATAGAAATTGATATTAAAAAATCTCTATTTTAGAGGAATAGATAACAATGAGTTAGAATAGAATTGTCCATAAAATCCTATTATAGACGTGAAAATAACTAAGCTTTGAAAATGCTCTAATTTAAAATTCAGTTCAAAAAAAGAAAACGCACTAATTTCAATATTACTCTGAAAAAAAAATTCTCTATCTTAAAATAATTATTTTGAGAATATAAAACAAAAGAGATGTAGCACATTATAAACATTCTTAAAATCTATGTAAAACTTTCATTTGATTGTTTTTTCCAAGTTTTCATGTGACTGTTTTTCCAAACTTTCATGTGACATTTTTGGAATTCTTTAGTTATTTTTTTTCAAAAATGTATATTTAAATATCTGATTTCATATATACAGTTTTGAAAAGTGGGATGATGTATTTAAATCTTAGTAAGATACTGTTTTTTTTAATGTAGTATTCAGTTCAAAACTAGCTTGAAATAAACATTCCACATAAAGAAAATTAGAAAAAAATGTTAGATATTTTCTGTTAAAAACAAAAGTAAAAAGAGGAGATGGGAGAGAGAAACATTGGATCCACAAGTAAACACACAGTATTATACTGTTTTTCCTTCACCAGTGTCTTCTCCAGTACGTGTGCTATATAAATTTTCTCGCAGATTCCTCTCTCCTCGAGAAAAAAAAAAAGAAAAGAAAAAACCATTTCTCTTTTCTCTTCACATCTCAGGAAGTGACTCAAGACTTAGAAGAAGGGGTTTTGCGAATAAATCTCTTAAGCGTCCTCAAACCTTTGATCAAAGCTTTCAATGGGACTTCGCTGCTCTAAGTTATCTCTCTGTTGGTGGCCAACACATCACAAATCAACTCTCAACGACGCTTCTGAACTTGGTAGAACCTTTATAAAGAAGAAAAGTCTCTACCTTTACTGCATTTACATTCTCTCTCTGCTGCTAAAAAAGTTTGTTTATTTTTTAATTTTCCGACAGAAAACGGAACAGAGGATTTGCCTTCGTTTACAGAGTTCAGCTTCGACCAACTACGAGCTGCTGCTTCAGGTTTCTCAACGGACAGCATCGTGTCCGAACACGGCGTTAAAGCTCCTAATGTCGTGTACAAAGGCAGACTCGAAGATGGGCGATGGATCGCTGTTAAACGCTTCAACAGATCCGCTTGGCCAGACACTCGTCAGTTTCTTGTAAGAACTCTCGTAAAGTTTGTTCCTTTGCTCATTTCCATTGATGGGTTTATTCCTTTTGTTGTTTACTGTTCCATTTGATTGATCTTTTTAGGAGGAAGCAAAAGCTGTGGGGCAGTTGAGGAGTGAGAGGTTGGCGAACTTGATTGGTTTCTGTTGTGAAGGAGATGAGAGATTGCTCGTTGCTGAGTTTATGCCTTTTGAAACTCTCTCTAAGCATCTCTTCCACTGTAAGGCTTTAGATTAGTAACTGTCTACTTGTTTGGTCTGATTCTTGTTTAATGCTTCTGAGTTCTGACACACTTTTTAGGAAATTTCTGTTTTTGGTTTCATCTTTTATTAGTAGAAGATTGAAAGAAGGCTCTAGTCTTGGTTGATAATGTGTGATGATGATATATATGCAGGGGATAGCCAGCCAATGAAGTGGGCGATGAGGGTGAGAGTGGCTTTGTATCTTGCACAGGCACTCGAGTATTGCAGCAGCAAAGGTCGTGCCTTGTACCATGATCTCAACGCTTACAGGATCTTGTTTGACCAGGTCCACCCTTGAGCTTACCTTTCTTATTGTGATTAGACTCATGTTTCTGTTTACTTATGAGAGATGGTACTGGAGCTTTTCTTCTAATTTGCAGTTTATTGAATTACAGGATGGTAACCCGAGATTATCTTGTTTCGGTCTTATGAAGAATAGTAGGGATGGGAAGAGTTACAGTACAAATCTGGCTTTCACACCTCCTGAGTACCTAAAAACAGGTCAGTTACTGATATGAGATGCAATGGCGTCAAGGTTATGTGTTTTTTTTGGTTATTATATTTATCTGATGTATGTTTTATCAATATCATACAGGGAGAGTGATTCCTGAGAGCGTGGTCTACAGCTTTGGAACGCTGTTGCTAGATCTTCTCAGTGGCAAACACATACCACCAAGCCATGTAAGCGCACATTTATAAGCACCTAAACACGGCTCAGCTTTTTCTTATGCTACCATTGTTGTGCAGGCGCTTGATCTGATTCGTGGGAAGAACTTCCTGATGCTAATGGACTCTGCTCTTGAAGGTCATTTCTCAAATGATGATGGAGCCGACTTGGTTCGCTTAGCTTCTCGTTGTTTGCAGTATGAAGCTCGTGAAAGGCCAAATGTGAAATCTCTTGTGACCTCACTCGCTCCTCTTCAGAAGGAAACTGATGTATGCGCACTCTGAATCAACTTCCTCATTCATATCTATTGTAACTCTTCTTATTATGTATATGTTATTGTTTTTTCTTCAGGTTCCGTCCTATGTCTTACTGGGGATTCCACATGGAGCTGCTTCTCCAAAAGAAGCAACTTCGCTGACCCCTCTTGGCGATGCTTGTTCAAGACTTGATCTCACCGCGATTCATGAGATTCTTGAAAAAGTGGGATACAAAGACGATGAGGGAATAGCAAATGAGGTATGCACATGAACGTGAAGCTTCTTCATAAAATCTTGTGTAGTCTTCCATTAGGATCAACTTAAACATTATGATCATTTTCATTTGCAATACAGCTCTCGTTCCAAGTTTGGACCGACCAGATTCAGGAGACTCTAAACTCCAAGAAACAAGGAGATGCTGCGTTTAAAGGAAAAGACTTCGTCACTACCATAGAATGTTACACGCAGGTAAGGAAAAAGAAAAGCCAGTTACTTAAGAGAAACATATTTGCCTGAAAACTTAACTCAAGTCGTGTTTCCGCGCTCTCTGATGGTATGGTATATGCAGTTCATCGAAGATGGTACAATGGTTTCGCCAACTGTTTTTGCAAGGAGGTGTTTGTGTTATCTGATGAGCAACATGCCACAAGAGGCGCTTGGTGATGCAATGCAGGCGCAAGTAGTGTCTCCTGAGTGGCCAACGGCTTTCTATCTCCAGGCTGCTGCTCTCTTCAGCCTTGGAATGGATAAAGACGCTTGTGAAACCTTAAAAGATGGAACTTCCTTGGAAGCAAAGAAACAAAACAACAGAAACTGAAAACTTCAAGTGTATAGGTTTCTTCTCTCCTTCATCTTCGTTTTCTGAAGAAAAGGCCTCTTTGTCTTTTGTTTTTATTAAGCATTTGAGCTAGCTCGTGCTAAAATTGTGAGTTCTAATTTGAAGAGATGATTCAAAATTCGAATGTGATATGAATCAAGAAAAGAAGGATCTTTCTCATTTATGTTCAAGGTCCTTATCTGCTAGTGACTTCTTTGAACATAATTTAAAGAGAGGTAAAAGATGAAAAGATTCTACGACAGCTATATATTATATTACCAGTCTTTCAAAGCTAAAGATGTTTGCAACTGGAACCAAAAGAGCCAAGACTTAATCTGGTCAATTCTCAGTGAAAAAAATACAAAAAGTTTTGTCGATACATAACTAAACCTGCAACTGGTAAATGGGGGTGTTTTATTAGATGTTTAAAACCAGAAGATCTCATACAAAACAAGTTCATACTAAATATAGTAGCTAAACTCCACACACAGTGATGCAGGCACATTAAAATCCATCTCAAGAAGTCTACAAGTCTTTATAAGATGAACATAAAACCAAACATCATCTAAGGATCATAGACCTTTTCCTACAAAGCTACCGACTGATTCAAAAGTGACATATCAAGTAACAAGAGTTGTATCTTCCAAAAGTAAAGAAACTGCAAACAATGGAAGTAAACAGATCAGGCAGCTTGTAATCCAGGGGCGCTTGCAGAGCTTGTTGCAGGTGTGGACTTTGACAGGTTTGGTATATACTTCCAGCAGCGTTTGTGAACTCCACTTATCTTCTTAGGAGCTTCCGCAGCTCGCAAGCCTGCATTTACGAATATATTAGTCTCATTGAAGCTGCATAAACTTAGACGCAACAGATAAAGTGAACTGACTTGAAGCATACAACAACAACAACAAAAAGAAAACCATCTCCATAACCGAGAATCTTAACACCAATGCAATTAAGAAAACCATCGAGTTTACTACATAATCAATAGCGAGTAGGGACTTAGCATTACTTCATATAAATGACAAAAAGGTCTAGACTTTATGATCAATAGCGATTAGGAACTTAGCATAATTTCATATACTTGACGAAAAGGTTCAAACTTTAAGATCAACAGCGAGTAGAAACTTCGCATTACTTCATAGACTTGACGAAAAGGTTCAGACTTTCTGATCAATAGCAGAGTAGGAACTTAGCATTACTTCATATACATGAAGAAAAGGTCTAGACTTTGAGCAAACGATGAGATCCAATGACAGATGATAAAACAAAACTCACCATCTTTGTGAACGATTCCCCACGCTTTACCATGCCTACCATCCTGCATTTGAATCCAACGATCAAACAAAAGAGAACCCACAATGATTTTGTTGGTGTGACAGAAGAAGAAAAGAGAAGGAACCTTGTAGAGATTGATCTTAGTGATCTCATAAGAGACTCCGTTCCAGTGAGCTTTAGCCATATGGTATCCGATTCCCCAGTTTGGTAAGAACTGAGCCACCTCGATTAGGTTCTTCTTCTTCCTTCGTTTTGGTTTGATCGGATCGGAGCTAGGGTTTTCAGTTGACGGAGATGCCGCCGCCGGCGCAGAGAAGTTTCTCAGGAGGTTGAGAGAGAGTTTGAAAGCACCGATTGTTTCGGTTCGAGAGATTGCTCTGTTCATAAGGCTCGCCGCCATTTTCTTTCTCTCTCTCTCTATCTCTCGTTCCGACACTGTTGAGTTCTGGTCGATCGGCGACTGAGGTTTAGGAGAAGGAAAGAAAGAACCAGAAGTTTTGGTTTATTCACAAACAGAACCACAAATATCCGATAAATTACAGTCTGACCCCGTTACTTCTGCATTTGACTAATTTTGCTCACTTGCCAATCCCTTCGATTTGAAGAAATGTGGTTTTGTAAGATCCAACTCTTGTTAAAAAAAATGTCAGCAACTACTTTGAATTCTTATATGTATCTAAGATCTAAAACTTGTGAGTTGTGAGCTCCTATTAAAACATCTTCCACTTTCTACACAATCATCAAAAACACATGAAGCCAGATATATTCTTAGAATCAAATCCATATAATCTAACTTTGTGCAATAAAATTTGTTTTTGCCATACTGGATATGCCTGGGATTTTCAACCTAACTGAACTGAACCAAAATTTTGTTAGTTCGGTTCGCTTCGGTATATTTATAAAAAACTTTGTTTTTTGAGTTCGGTTTGGTAATTGGTTAGTTTGGTTTTTCAAATTTTGTTTGTTAATCAAATTTCGAACCGAACTAACCGAATTAGCCATAATTTCAAACCGAAATACCCGAACTAACTGAAACTACCAAAATTTAATTAACATTTTGAACTGAAGTAACCGAACTAACCAAAATTAACCAAAATTTAAACAAAATTTTACCCGAGATATAATCGAAACCAAAAATTTTGGTTAGCATCGGTTAAAATTTTGAAAATTGAGTAGCTTAAAGTTCATCTTCACTCAGAAGGAAAACTACCGGCTGGGGTTCCTAGGCGTTACGCTGGAGCTGTAGACGCTTATTTCACCATAGTGAAGCTTGTTAGTAACCTAATATTCGAATCAAAATGTAAATATACTTGGTTAGTAGAGAGTTAATAGCCTTTTAAAGACAGGAAGGACTTGGTGCGCTTTGGGCAGGGCTTGGTCCTAATATTGCAAGGAAAGCTATTGTAAACGCTGCAGAGCTAGCTAGTTATGATCAAATCAAGGAGGTGTGATATTTTCTTAACTCATTGGTTGTTTCTAAGAATGTTTGACTTTTACTTGTGTTTAGTTAGTCCTAGTTTGGTTTTAATATTTCCATACACATGCAGATAATTATGAAAATTCCAGGCTTCAGAGACAGTTTTCTAACTCATATGTTAGCTGGTTTAGCTGCAGGATTCTTTGCTGTCTGTATCGGTTCTCCAATTGATGTGGTAAAGTTCATTATCTTCCTACATAAAACAACAACAAGGTTACAGTATACTTTCAATCTGAAACAAAAGCGCTAAATGTCTAAATCTTTTGAGTTATTTTTCTTTGAAAGACAAACACAAGAGAGAAGTAATGATGCAGCATCATTAGATAAACATAATGATTATCAAGGAGAGGTTAGATTGTATAGATTGTATAGGAAAAAGAAAAAATGATTTCTTGTGGTATGGTGGTTCCAGGTGAAATCTAGAATGATGGGAGACTCTACTTACCGAAACACAATCGATTGCTTCATCAAAACCATGAAGACTGAGGTTGATACCTTTTCCCAGTCATTTTTTTTCTCGAGTTCACGGTTAAGACACTTTCTTCTCTTTCGATACCAATCATATGTTCTCTGTTTTGGTATCATTGCAGGGAATCATGGACTTCTACAAAGGATTCCTACAGAATTTTACACGAGTAGGAACATGGAATGTTGTTATGTTCCTCACACTAGAACAAGTAATTAACAATTCTTCTCCTGTTCTCTTTTAAAATTTTGATGGTGATGATGATCAATTCAAGGCTCATCTTTCTTTTTTTTAATCTTGTTCTCTCTGCTGCTTCATCTATGTGACAGGTGAAGAAAGTGTTTCTAAGAGAAGTCTTGTACGATTGATTCCGTTATTCCTCGTTTAAAAACCAGACATTGTTACATAAATTGGTTATAAAAACCTCGAAATTGTTAGAGCATATATTATAATATATATATTGAATGAGACAGCAGGCGAGTTACATGCTTCCACTAGGCCTAGATGTGAGCTTGGTCATTTAGAGTAGTAATATTGAATCATTCCTAGCTATCCAACTTTGATTTTGATTTTTTTCTGCAAGAAACCTTTTATTCGAACGGTGACTTTATTTCAACAACTTTCCAAATCTAGATTTGTCTTAACAACACACGACAATGACATTACTGCTACAAAGAGTCAAACTCAATGAAACATGTAATAGACCCTTGGAACCAAGTAAACTCTTGATTGATGATTGATCATTTCCCTTCAGTGCCGGTCCAAAGTAATATTAGGCCTAAAGCAAATTTGTAAAATTACTGCCCTTTACTAGCATCGAACTCAACAACTCAAGAAATTTTTTAAGCTCTCTAACTACTACACCAACGAGATACTAATCTTTTTGGCGCCCCAAACTTGCCTATAATATTTGGCCCCCGAAGCCCACGCTTCACGGACTTTAGCCCAGGGTCGGGCCTGTTTCCCTAGATGGCTAAGCTTAAATCCTGGACAAACAGGAAACCCCATTACAAATTGAAGAGAATAAAGCACACAAAAATGTATATGAAAAATTATATTAGACTCTCATGAAAAATAAGTTATAATATGCATTAGTTTATATAATGAATGATCTAACCTAATTTCTTAAACTAATATTGAATAATATGTAGATAAATGTTAACTTCTTATTCTTTTTGGTCTTTCTAGATTTATCTAAATTCGTCTTGGTCTTCTAAATATTTCCTATCTTCGTGTTTTCCATAGTCTTGATATGATTGATCTCATCGATATCCAAATACCCTCCGGCAAGCTCATATGTGGTAACACATGTGAGATTGAAAAAATCTTCAAAATATCATCAATTTACTCTGATGTGAGGTAATGAAATCGACGTTTATACTAGATCATAGAGTCAAATTGGTTGCAACACCCGACTGTCGGGTCATCGACGTTTATACCGATCGTAGGGTTCTTCAAATAATATGGGACAAAACTCGCGACTGGAAGGTCTATGAATAATTAGCGATGGCGAAGTAAAAAAAACAATTCACAAATGCGAGAAGTAAGATAATTAATTATGTTATATGCGGGGCCGAAAAGAACATCAAACTGAACGAACCAATTAATAGATTCAAAGAATCACATATCCATCTTCATCGGGCAAAATGCCAATTTCGACCCCAAGAAGTTTGGTCGTGCCAAATACGACCCGAACAAATGAACGGTGCCAAATACAACATCAACTCAATTTTAATTAAAAAAAAACTACATGAATTTCTTAAAACATGCCTAAATCTACATTGAGTCTAACAGTAGTTAGTCAACCGTTAACAAATAAAACGACATAGTTTTGATATACGAGGAAAAATGTCAATTTTGACCTCAATAATTTTAGTCGTGCCAAATACGACCCGAACAAATTTTCAGTGCGAAATACGATCTCAACTCAATTTTAAATAAAAAAGATACCCAAACTTCTTAAAATGTGCATAAATCTACATTGACTCTAACATAAATTCATTAACAGTTAACTAGATAAGACAATATCGTTTTGATATATATTTCTTTTAAAAATATGTTCATTTTGGGACTCAAATTGTTGCCGTAATACCATTTTAAAGGGGCACACTAAAAACTAGACTAAAGTAATTTTTGAAATATTATTACAAATTTGAAACTATGTAAACTACTATTCTTCATCATCTTATCGATTTAAACTATGGTGATTATTTTTATATAATTTAGTTATTGTTTAATATGTCTAATATTTTGAAAAAGAATATTACTGAAAGAAAGGTAAAATACCTCCTAACATTTTTGAACAAAATATCACAAATATATAATATTAACTTTGAAAAATAAATGATTTCCACATAAGTTTTTTTTAATAATCTATATAAGAAAATTTTATAAATAGCTTCAAAGTTTTAAGTATATTTAATATTACATAATTATAAATATTTTTTTATTTTTATTTTAGTAAGATATATGTTTATTAGAAATATGTTACGTAAAAAATATGTTCATGTATTTATATAAATCAGAAAAAATTATCACCAAAGTTTTAAATTGGATTAGATGAAGAAGAATAGTAGTTTATATAATTTTAAATTTGTAATAATTTTTCAAAAGTTATTTTAGTTTAGTTGTTAGTGTGCCCTTTAAAAGCATATCACAACATGAACTTGAGTTCCGGAATAAATATATTTTTAAAACATATATATATATATATATATGTATATGTCTCAAAACGACGTCGTCTTATCTTGTTAACAGTTAATTAACTTATATTAGATTCAATGTAAATTTATGCACGTTTTAAGAAGTTCAGGTAAAAAATTTCAATTAAAATTGAGTTGAAGTCGTATTTCGCATTGACAATTTGTTCGGGTCGTATTTGGCACGACTGGAATTGTTGGGATCGAAATTGACAGTTTTCCTAGTATATCAAAACGACGTTTTATTTTGTTAACGGTTGACTAACTTCAGTTAGAGTCAATGTAGATTTATGTACATTTTAAGAAGTTTATGTAGTTTTTTTTTTAATTAAACTTGAGTTGAGGTTGTATTTGGCACCGTTCATTTGTTTAGGTTGTATTTGGCCCGACTGAAATTGTTGAGGTCGAAATTGATATTTTCCCCATCTTCATCATTCAAGATCGTATGATCAAACTAGCATTCGAATTGCTATGATCAAACTCACGATTAAGAAAAATCAGTGAAATCAATTCACTTTTCCAATTCTTTTGTTCCAAGAAAACTAGCAATATGCTAGCCATAAACACGTAACATGGTCAAACACTGACCCAATCATATAAACCACTCAGCACCATAGATGAGGTGTTGTGTTGTCGGTCGTGACATGTGATTGAAACGGATGTTTGCAGTGGTGGTTGTGAAGGTCTCCGATTAAAAAGCTTGAAATCTCCAAAGAAAATGATGATAAAAAGAGATTTCTGTCTAGGGGTTGATCTCCTTTAATCTAATGGAAGCCATTAACAAAGCTTTAACGGAAGAAGTTGAAATCCTATGAATTTTTGTTCTTTCAAATACTTTTTTTGCTGAAGTAAGAAGAAAAATAAACTTCGATCCACAGATTTTGGATTTTACCTCTGATACCATGATAAATTGATGAGAGTAAAACACACAAAAATGTTTATGAATAATTATATTAGACTCTCCTGAAAATAAGTTACAATATGCATTGGTTTATATAGTGAATGATATAACCTAATTTCTTAAAATAATATGGAATAATATATATATATATATATATAGAGAGAGAGATCCTAACTTTCTATTTTTCTTGGTCTTTTCAGATTTCTCTAGATTCATATCGATTTTCATGATCTTTCTTTATCTTCGTGCTTTCCATAATCTTGATACGGCTGATCTCATCGATTTCCCAACACCCCCACGACCTAACTTGCAGGAACATGACCATTCACACGGATTCTACATTCCACAGTCTCTAATGCGAGCTGCACGTCCATAACATAGTAAAAATGTGATTCCAAAACACAGAAAAAACGATTTTGATCAGAAATGCTATCATGTATAAATCAGAAACACATGATGAGGAGTCAAACCTTTTGTTCCTCACTAGATTACTTAACAGTAGTTTCTGACTCCTTCATAACGCAAACCTTAAACTTTCTCAACGCTTTTTCTAACCAGCAGTTTTGACAAATGCAGTTCTCCAATTATCTGGTACTAACATTTTTATTGTGTTTAGAAGAATCAACGATGAACGAAGTTGTTTCAGTTTAAGGCTAGTTGGTACATGAATCTTGTACATACCTAAGACTTAATTTTTAGGTTTTTTTTTGCTAAAAAGAGAGAATCTTAAAAACGCAGTTTTTAGTTTACCTAAAGCCATATTATAAGGTTTAAAAACTTCTACACTACGTTTGGAGTTATATTCTTAGAGAATGCAATTTCTTGCAGATTATAACATGTAAGTTTATCGGAGGTTTCAAAGTGCTGGAAACTCTCTCTTTCTCCTTTAGTTCTCTCTCAAAACTCAAAAATAAAGAAGAAAACCCTTCCTCCAGCGTGGAGTGGTCACTCCACTGCCGCCACCAGCCTCCTCTCCTCCCATTCTCATGTTTTTCCTTTGCTCTTCTCTCAAATCTCCGACCCATCGCCGATATCTCGATTCTCTAGAGCTCTCATCGGATATTAGCGTTTGTGGTTTGGGGCCCGGTTCTAGATCTAAAGGAGGGTGGTTGTGGTTAGACGAGGCTACGGTGAGTAAGGAAGAGGTTGAGTCAGATTTTTGTTTGGCGGGACCTAGTGGGCGATTTTCAAATCCGTTCTGCTTCACTGGATCTTGCTGGTGCTTGGTGGCACATGTATGTTGGTGTCGACTCTCCCAACTTGGATCTGGTCTCTTTGGGTCTACGTTGGCGTAGAGAGGTGGTTGTATTTGTTTCATTCGCCGCCTTGGTGTCTTAGCTTTGGATGTGTCTTCAACCTTTCTCAAGATGAGTTTGTAGGTCTTTTCCTTCAAGATGAGCCATAGTGGTTACCTCTCTGGCGGTGTCAGTTCTGGTGCTTCGTTGGCTCTAGAATATCTTTGGATTGTTCGATAAGTGGGTTGTCTGTGCTCACAACTCGGACATCCATTTATATTTCTCAGTCTTTTTCTTCTCTAATCTATGGCTTCTGCTCGTGGAGCACCCGTTTTGGATTTGCGCATATCCATCTTGGGTCTTCGGGTTTGGTTTTTATAGTCAACAGCATCGTATGGATCTGATTGCTACTTTTGTTGTATCAATGATTCACTCTCCAGTTCTTAGAGGTGAGACGTGCAAAAGGAGTTGCAGATTCGATTGGTCCTTGTGGTTATGAGTTCCCTTTCCAGACGGCGCGTTCGGATTCTGGCCATCCCTATGCCGGTTAGGCTGGTTTTTCTCGGCAGGTTGGGTCTTATCATTGATTTGTAGGTACTTGAGTCTCCATGTGCTTTGGCTATCTCAGCTTAGTTCAGATTTCTGCGTCAAGGAGAATTGGATGTTTTATGCTCCTACATGGATTAACAAGAACTGCGAGGTCAAGAGGATGTCTGCCTCCGAAATTTAATTTTGCCTGAGACTCGCATGTGTAGGCTTTACTGCCTCCAGAGTTTTGCTCAAGACTCATCTATGTAGGCTATCGGACTCAAAGCCGTCGTTCATGGTTGTACCAAATTTTATTGAAAGTTTTCTATAAGCAACTAGGTGTAATTTGCCAATTCTTTTGGAGTTTTAATGGAAATAATTAAATTAACAAAAAGGATTTCAAAGTACTTCAAACAAAGCCATTCGTTGTGATTGTGTCCTACAGAGAAAGCATGTCCATCGTGGATGTTATACATGCAAAACTGTCCATGGATTCGAGTGTGACGGGTTGAACTTCGTCATAAAAATTGTCCTTAAGTTGTTTATCGCATATATTACAGGTAGATAATCATCATTTGTAATATAGATTATATAATGATGTACCAAGTGTTAAAACACAATGATCATCTATACTATTAAAACATAATCCTATCTAATATGTTTCCTTATCATACTCTTAAATATTTATACGTATGCCATAATTTTTTTAAATCCAAAGAAAACATATCAACAGTATTTGTATGGATCATACAAAGGATTTAATAAGGTTTGTGACGTACACCTTCAGAATCACTTGTAAAATAGATTTGAGAATACTGTGAATGAATTCCTGAAATCATTTATGTAAAATATATGATATGTTAACATTCAAGTTGATTCTTTTTTATTTATTTTTTTATAAATTTTGTAATATTCGTTTGTTGGACATATTTTATATCATATACAGTTTTAAATGTTATTATAGTACTCGTAGATTTTTCATGTTGGTGACCTAACTCTTTAGAGTAGCTAAAGGAAGTTTGTGTTTCAAAAAAAATGTAAATTTGTGGTAAAATAAAATAAATAAGTCAATATGTAATTAAATCTGCCAAAAAAAGTAAATTTTGTGGTCAAAAGAAAAACAAATCTATCAAATTCAAAATAAATCTGCTCAAATTAAGTAATTTTGTGGTTAAATAAATTAAATTTAGTGATATTCAATTAAATATGTGAAAATTTAATAAATTTGCGGTAATACGTGAAAAACAAATTCTAAAAAAATTATGGAAATTTTATTAAGTTTATTAATTTTCAAATAAACATGTAACTAAATAATAACAAATTTAAATTTGTGGCTATATAATAGGTGAACAAAATAAATATGTTAGTGACAAAATAGTTAATATTCCAAAAATTTAGTAATAATATCTTCGTAATACTATAACTGTTTTGTTAACAAAAGAATTTTATTAAAATAAGTATGAAAAACAAACTAGTAATTAAAAATAGAGCTAAACTAGTAATTTATTGATGTCAGTTTCGGTTGGCAGCAGAGCTACTATTTCTTTTCTCAAGCTAGCATCAAGGCATTCTTGGAGAGGAAGTAACCTCTTTTTCCACCCAGTTTTTGGACATAATTTACAAAATTAAACAAATCGTTTATTTAATATCATGGTTTATCATAACATTATCTTCGTAAAACAAAATTTATATCCGATTAACAAAATGTGATTTAATACAACATCTATATATGTTTAACACAATATGATTTATCATAACATTATCTCCATAAAGATAACCTATATATACGGTTAAATCTATATATTTTAACATTTTTTTGAATGAAGATAACACTATCTTCTTCACATAACAAACCGTTTCTTTTTTGTAATAGGAAACTGCAAAGATGATAGGATAATCACCTGAATTTTGTTTTAAAATAATTAAAATAGCCTCATTAGTATAAATATACAAGTCAATAGGTTATAACCTCACTTTTGTAGAATCGAACTTGAGAACTAAACCCTGAAAAACGATGTCAAATAACTACGAAGATGGAGGAGTTTACTATGATTATGGCGAAAACATGTTCAATAACGATGAAGATGGAGGACTTTACTTTAATCCTGAAGACCAAGAACTCATCAAAAAGCATCTACTACCCAAGTTAAGAACGTATCTACAACCCAAGTCAAAAGATAAAGATAAAGATTATGAAGACTTCATCGAGATGAAGAACGTTTACGACACAGAGCCATGGTTGCTGGACCATACCAATCATCCTTTGTTCAGGAAGAACGAGTGGTTTTATTTTGTGACAAGGACTCAAGTGTCGGTGAAGAACATTGGTCGTGGTAGGAACTCGAAGCGGAGGATCCTTGGAGACAACGAAGGTGGAAGTTGGAAGGCTAACGCTAAAAAATATATTGAAGACGAAGAAACAAAGAAGATCATAGGGAAAAAGCAAACCCTAAAGTTCACTAAAAGCGACGACAATAAGAAGAAGCAGAAGAGAGGAGACAGTACTTCTGTTGTTGTTCCGGGGAGCAATAGTAGCTGGATCATGTACGAGTATTCTCTACCGGACGAAAACATGTTTCAAGAACTGGTCCTGTGCAAGATTCGCAAGATAAACAAGTCCAATGATGACGACGATGACGATCATCATGATGAGTCTATTCCAGCTTCTTCCTCGGAGCAGCAACCGACAAATATTGATCACGAGATTGTTCTAGCTCCTTCGTCCTCGGAGCAGCAACAGCCATTAGCATGCCATCGTGGAGAAGGAAACACGGTTCAGCAAATAGAAGACACGTTCGCAATGATGGAGAAGGCTCCAAGAAGATCATCACAGAAGGATGAAGAAGTTGAAGCCATGCAAGTGAGACATGAGTAGAAGTGGATGATCAACAACAACCACCAATCTACACTACTAGTGCTCCTCCAGCTCGGCTTGGCGATCGATCTCTACCAATAGAAGTGGATGATGATGATGTAGTGTAAAACCAAGAGTTTGATAAATATGTTTTCTAGTCCATCAATAGCTTTTAGTTTTCGTGTACAAACACAAAAAGGGTGAACACTTACTGATCTTGCTCAGAATTATTCTATGTAAAACTCTTGTTTTCAGTTATGTAATTAAAATTTTCACCAAACAAAGATAATTAGATTCTACGTTTTGTGAAATTTTGGGTAATAGGTTAGAGATAATACAACTGCATGCAGGTATTACTATTACTAATAGACCAATACTCTCTCTTCCCTTTTGTATATGTGATTCGAACCGGAGGTTAAGGTCAGGGCCGGCTCACAAGGCCAATGCTCCCTTCTTTGATAGAGACAATAAAATTGCATGAATCACTCATAGGCCATTACTCTCTTCCTTGTTTCTTTATGTTATTTGAATCGGAGGTTAAAGGTGTTAGCCAGAGTATTGGTCTATTAGTAATACATGCATGCATGCATGTTCATGTGATTTGAATAGAAAGTTTTGCAGGAAGTCTTCCACGAAGTTTTCAGAAAATTTTTAAAGAAATTTTCAAAAACCCAAAATCTAAAACTTTCATCAGTTTCAACACTCTCAGATCTGTTTACCAGATGAAGAAAAAAGAAAAAACTTTAAACAACAAAATGGTTACTAGATGAAAAAAGTCAGATATGAAAACTTACCAAAAACGTTCATATCTGTTTTGACTCCACCATCAGCATCAACCTACAACACCTCTTCCTCCACTTTGACACCTCCGGAAGCAACCTTCGAGACCTCTTCCTCCAGCTTGGACAGTTACAAAATCGAAGATTCAGAACATAGTTTGGGGGTAAGAGCTTTAAGCAATAAGAGCGTTGCCAAATAAAGAAAAGTCAAATATGAAAACTTATTGTAATGCTCAGATCTGTTATGATAGACGAGACATAAGAGACACAAATTTGAGAAGTCTTTTAGTGCATTATATGTTAGAAGATTTTTTGGGAAGTATTCCGAGAATTCTTCTAAAATCTTATTCAAATCTGAAAAACTTACATATCCAAAAACGTTTAGATGACTTCGAAACAGAGAAAATTTCAAAAATATTTTTATGCTTAAATAAAAATAAAATAGTCACATTTGGTTCAATCTATGACTTTTTAGAACCTAACATAAAAATACACACAAATAAATATCCAAAATGTATAGACCTACCTTTAAATGAGTGCAAGATGAGAATCATGTAATAAAAAAATTGCAAAAACAAGATAAATTAGGGAGAAAGACATGAAACAAAAAAAATTGATATACAATTTGGTGTTTCAAGTTTAAAGAAATTAGAGAAATATTGGAGAGTTTTAGAGTGAAAAACATTACAATTTTGTTGAAGTTTTTTGAGAGGAAGAGAAATAATATGTAAATTTTCTTTACATAGAGAAACAAAAATTCCAACTAAGTTAAATATTTTCGATTCAGAAAATTTTCATGGAAAGTTTATAAACTTTAAATTTACTATTCATCCTAAAAGATTTCCCTAGAAGTATTTTAATGCAATATATGCATAGAAGTCTTCTAAACCCTAAAACCAAATAAATAAATAAACATAAATAAACACTTCATTAAACATATGATCAACTTATAGGTGTTTAATATATACAAAACTAAAAAACATCTATGTCTAATTGATTTTTCTTTAAAAATTAAGATTTGAAAATCTAACCCTAAAATATAAATAATACTACAACATATGTTACCAAACTCTAAACCAAAGACATTCATAACTTACAACATATATCCACTCATTTATATTGAAAACAATTTAATTTTGTAAATCTAAATTTATATATCTTAAAAGTTATAATTATTACACGATTTCAATTTGTTCTCATTAAATATTTTTTATAAAATTTATAAATTATTTTAAATATGTGCTACATGAGAAGATTCACGAGAAGAAGACTTCACGACACAGGCGGATGTACACTGTAAACTACGGGGGCACGTGCCCCCTACTACTCCCTCTATTTTTTTTTATATTTGACCTTCTAATATTATATACATAGATTAAATAACATTTAATTTTTTATTATTTTCTAAACAAAAACATCATTAATTGTTTACCTAACCAAAATTCAACAAATAATAAAATAGAAACTATAATATCATTGGTCGTCTAACATTAATTACTAATAAATTTTACATAGAAAACTGAAAACGTCAAATAATTTGGAACAAAAAAATTTCCCTAAAACGTCAATTATAAAAAAACGGAGGGAGTATATTTTGCTTAGTTATTAAAGTTATCATTTAACTTTGGTAGAACAATTGGTTAAGATTCTCCCCTTTGATTTCTACACTTTGAGTTCGAAACCCCCACTTTGTATTTTTTTATGTATAATAAATGTGTTATTTGACACGTTTACTTGTTACTGTATTTTTCTGTAGCTAAATTATATTAGCAGTTTCTTACATTTTATTTTATTCTTGATATTATTCTCTTTTCTCCTTGTTAGCATATCTTTCCTTTATTTTTTTTATAGTTCTTTCAATTATATTTTCATATTTAGGTTAATTTTGTTTTGAAGCACATTTCATTGTGTTAATAATAAACATTCATAATTGTTAATAAATAAATAATTTTAGTTAAAATATAATAATAAACAATTATTTATTTTAGTTTAATATTTTAGAATAGAAGAGTTATATATCTAAGTATTGACATATCGTTGTTTACATATAGAAAATTTTAAATGTATTATGATTAATAAAATTTATAAAAATATATGTAATTTCTTTGTTTTTAGTCTATAGTTATTCATACTTATTATTAACAAATTATAGTATATATATTAATGTTTTTTACTTTCCTTATATTAATTTAGTATTTTATTAATTATGTGCCCCCATCAAATAATTTGTCTGGATCCGCCACTGCTTCACGAGACTATATTCATAAAATTGCATACATATTTTTTTGTTTGATCATAAAAAGTTAGTTGTAATTTCACTAGTATTTTGGATTATTTGCATTTGATTGAATTTGTGGTATATTTTTGTATTTAAAATCAAACTTTATGTCATATTTGACAGTTTCATATTTAAAAAAAGTGTGAGCTTGATGAACCTTTTTCTTTTAAGTTATTTTTATGAGAAAAAGTCAGTTTTAGTGAAAAAAAAAAATCGGGAAATAAGTTACAAACAGTGTGGGGTTTGATTAATAGGTTGAGTACCCTCTCTTGTTGGTTAACAAAGTCTTGACCAGAAATAGAAGCAGGATTGGTTTACTCATTTTCATGTTATGGGCTGTACGTAAGGCCGAACACATTCGTATTGGACCAAAACCCAAACCTGTAAACTTTATTTAATATTCGAAAGAATTAATAATTTAAGCTTCTCAATCAGATAGGAATATTACGAGCATCTCAGAGATGGTGACAGACAGACTAATCCGCTGTCGTTTTGACGTATTTTCCCTGAAAATTCCACAATAAATAAATCAATCTAAAAAAAAAAGAGGTCTGGATTCGTCAAAGAAAGGTCTTCCCAGAATCCATAAACGATTCGTCTTCAAGTCGCCCCGATCCACTTACTTCTCTTCTCCCTCGCCTCATGCTTCCAAGGTAATCATTTTAAGCTTCTGCAGTTTCAGATCACATCACTATTCTACTCAACAGCTTCTGCTGCTTTGCTTTTTGTTTGATTTAGGGTTTCCGGCGATTTGGGGAACGTTTTGGGTTAATGGTTGAAGATGAAAGATTGAGACTTTGTTATCTTTTAGGAGATGAGATCGTTGGAGATTGCAATTCATCTCATTGGTGTTCACGGGTTTGCTTGAATCTGAGAGTTTTGGTAGTTGTAGTTTAGAGATGGATGAAGAGGCTTCTTCTTGGATTAGGAGGACAAAGTTTTCCCAAACTGTTTCTTATCGTCTCAACTCCTCAAAGTTAGCATCTTTCCCTGTTAAGCTCAACCAAGAGAGGACCAGTCATGGACTCAAAACAAGACCTCAGACGTCATCATCAAGTAACTCACAGACGACTACAAGAGAAGAAGATTCCAGTAGTATGCAAGCTGATGTGTATGTTGTTGATTCGGAAGTGCAGAGACACCCTGTAACTAACAAACAGAGGTCTGTTTCTCCCTCGCCTCAGATGCCTCTTCCTGATGTGTTTAAGGAAGCTAGGTCTGAGCGTAAGAGGTTTTCTACTCCACATCCTAGAAGAATGGACTCTGAAAAGGGAATGAAGCCGAAGCTGTCCCATAAAAACTCTTTTGAGAAGAGAAGATCGTTCAATTTGCGGTCTCCGTCAGTTCCTATCAGAGACCTAAGCACCCTGAGGATTCAAGAGAGGGTGAAGAGCATGAAGGACACGGGATGGTCTAAGATTTTTGATAATACTGGTCGGAAAGTGAGTGCTGACGATGCTGCTGAAGAGTACCGTATCGATATGTCTAAGCTTTTCTTTGGGCTAAGGTTTGCTCATGGGTTATATAGTAGACTGTACCATGGAAAGTATGAAGATAAGGCTGTTGCCGTGAAGCTTATCACTGTACCTGAGGATGATGAAAATGGATGCTTGGGAGCCCGTTTAGAGAAACAGTTTACAAAGGAAGTCACCCTTTTGTCACGATTGTCTCATCCAAATGTTATTAAGGTGATATGGCTCTCTTTTGTTAGTATAAGTGGAATGATAGTTATGGTTTGTACTTAATTTTCTTACTCTTATTTGTGTGGTAAAACAGTTTGTGGGAGCGTATAAAGATCCGCCTGTATACTTTGTCCTCACAGAGTATTTACCTGAAGGATCTCTAAGATCTTTTCTGCACAAGCCTGAGAATAGGTCTCTTTCTTTGAAAAAGCTGATAGAGTTTGCTCTGGATATTGCAAGAGGAATGGAGTATATTCACTCACGACGCATTATTCATCGGGATCTTAAGCCAGAAAACGTATTGATCGATGAAGACTTCCAACTGAAGATTGCTGACTTTGGCATAGCGTGTGAGGAGGAGTACTGTGATATGTTGGCTGATGATCCAGGGACTTACAGGTGGATGGCACCTGAAATGATAAAAAAGAAACCTCACGGGCGAAAGGCCGATGTTTACAGCTTTGGACTCGTTCTATGGGAAATGGTAGCTGGAGCAATACCTTATGAGGACATGAATCCTATTCAAGCTGCTTTCGCAGTCGTACACAAGGTAATATATTTTGCATCTCCTGACTATTTCATTATTGCAAGTTACCTCACATGATGAAGATCTGTCTAATGGTTATCTTGTCAAAGCTTTAGAATTTAACAAAACGAATCTTACCGTACAAGAATTATGGAGGTTCTGTATTGTTTAACCATTTGAGACCTGAAAAATGTTGCTCTTTGGTTCAGAACATTAGGCCCGCTATCCCTGAAGATTGCCCAGGAGCCATGAAAGCTCTGATTGAGCAGTGTTGGTCGGTTGCACCGGACAAGAGACCAGAGTTCTGGCAGATAGTGAAAGTACTTGAACAGTTTAGGGTTTCACTGGAACGTGAAGGGATCTTGAATCTGACATCAAACAAGATCTGCAAGGATCCAAGAAAGAGTCTGAAACATTGGATTAAGAAGCTTGGACCGCAAGGAGGAGGAGGAGCAGGAGGCAGCAGCAGCAGCGGCGGCCTTGGTCGCTCTGCCGTGCCTAACCCTAAATTCGCTTGAGAGATGTGAAGAGGCTCTTCTGTATATTTATATATCAAATACCAAAAGGATTCTGTGTTGTGTCCTGTCCTGTTTTGTGGGTTGTGATGTGATCTTTCATCTTCTCTAGATTTGTTGTGTAATGACAATCAAACTGGGGAATGGTTTGTGATTTGATGTTTATGGGATTCATTATCGTTTCTCTACTAGTCGCAGAAAATACTGTTAGACTCCATCTTACTTATTATCCCATTGTTCTATAGGTGTGATCGATCATATGCTCATCTTGTTCTCTCCTTTCTTTCTTTCTTTCTACTATGCAAGTGTTATCAACACTCTCAAGAGTTCAATTCAATGGTGATTTTGTTGAAACATTGTGCTTATTTTGATATTGCCATCAAGTAATATTCCAAAGGGACAAGAGCCACATCCCAAGAGCAATAACATCAATGGCATCGTAGAACAAACATCGGTCATATAAAATTTTGTACTTTCCTCTACAATCTAAAGGATATGTCGGTAAAACACTTGTTCCAATGATTGAACCTTCAATCTAAGTAATACACAACCAAAACTACAAAAGTTTACTGTATCACAACTCTTTTGTACCTTACACAAGATCATACCCTTTCTCTTGAAGTTCAGTCATAACCTCATTCCTCATCCTCAACCACAGCTTCTGAGCCTCTTTATCAAACTTCTTCTTCTCCATTTCTTTCTGGTAATTATCAGCTTCACCTTCAGATTCAACAATCCCTTTAGGCCCAATCGCTGTCCCGATCATCCCTCCCTTTGCAACAAAATCCTCCATGGCCTCTGTATCACCTGGATAAGGAAACTCACGACGCTCATACAAATGAGCCAATTCTCTCTCCTCCTTTGGTCTCGGCTTCAGCGTCCACCACCCTAAAGGAGACGTTTCGTTGTATAACCATGCCATGCCGAAGATTGTGTAGGTGCATAGCAATGCTTTCCCCACTTGTTTCCAAAAGAACATATCGTCACGCCCTAATCCAACCTTCTTCAGGTACTTGTTTGCATCCATTGACTTCAAAGCCTCTATTCCTATCACACACACAAAAAGAAAAACCATCCGAATCAAAAACTAGCTTACATGATTTGGTTCAGACATTTCATCGAACACCTTATGTGACATTACTAACTTAGAACACACCAACAAGTTAAAGCCGAAACCTTTGACAAAAACAAACACAACCCACTACACTCTATCCCCATTAATCTCATTGACGTATATAAAACTAGATAAAGACAGAAGACAGAGGCAGATTAGATCGGATGACAAGTCAAAGTATGGTCGGAAAATTCTCACCCGTTTTAGCTTGTTGAAACTGTTTACGCACCATGCTTCTTCTCCGGAGGGTAAGAGCTACGACCAAGCTTCTGTACGATGATCAACGAGCGAACCCCAGCGACATTGGCACTGGACAATAATCTCAAATGGGCCAAATGGTGAAAAAATAATCTACTACAACCCAAAAAAATCTACATAGACCAAATAGAAGAAAAAGACAATTTTACCCTTAATGAAGAGATAACCTGAGCCATTAGATCATCATGTATATGTTTTAATCTTGACCACACGATTTCACTTATCTTATTCACATTCGACTGAGTACAACTAGTATAACTACTACAATTAAATATGTTAAAAATTGTATAACTAGTATATAAATGTTATAATTACACATAAAATAAACAAGTAAATATTTTAGTTAGTATATGATGACAAAATTTCATCTATATTTTGAGTTTTTTAATTTTTTATTAAATTGTTACATTACACTCTTAATTTTACATTATATACTTTATATTTTTAAGGTTTATTAACTATATTAGTCATATTATTAAAATAAACAAACATTGAACATATTTTTACAAAGCCATGATGTTAAAATATTGGTACAGCCCTAAAACTAGACGTATAAACAATTGTTATAATTTTTTATTATATATTGGAAGAGTATTACTGATACAACTGGTATAACTTTAACATTTCAAAAATTAACAAAACCAATTTGGTATTTCATATGAGAAAAACAATCAAATATCTCAATTGACATGTACTATGAAAGTTTTTTTAATCTATTTGAAGTTTTGAAAATAAAATAAAAATTATAACACAATCACATAATTTTGTATGATCTACCTTATACTTTTAAGGTTTGTTAACTTCTTTATCCACATAATTTTTGGAAAATATACATCAAGTGTATTTTAACAAAATTGATGATTTCATTGTATTGGGACAAAGACATGTACACATAAAGAAATGATACAACTGATTTAAGTTGAAATTTTACGTGGTACAACTAGTTTTTTTTTATTTCACTGCCAAAGTACAACTATGAACAAACCGGTACAACTCAAAAACTAGTATAATTATGTACAAAACGGTACAACTCAAAAACTAGTACGACTATGTACAAACCGGTACAACCAGTACAACTATGTAAGACTAGTATAACTTTGACATTTTAGAAATTAACAAAACTAATTTGATATTCCATAGAAGAAAACAATCAAATATCTCAACTGATATGTACTCAGAAAATTTCTTTAATTTAATTTGAAGTTTTGAAAAAAAAAAATTTAAATTATCACATAACTCTATAAGTTTACATGATCTACCTTATACTTTTAAGGTTTGTTAATTCGTTTCTCCACATAATTTTTGGAAAACATACATAAGATATATTTTTACAAAACTAATTATTTCATTGTAACAGGGCCAATACATGTAAACATAAATAAGTTGTACAACTGAGGTAAATCTATTTATTATGTGGTACAACTAATATTTTTTATTTCACTGTCAAAGTACAACTATGCACAAATTGGTACAACTCAAAAACTAGTACAACTATGTACAGTCGGTACAACTAGAAAACTGATACAACTACTTGTTAATTTAATATTATTTTAAATGTAGATCACGTTTTAAATGTGTATCATATTTTAACAATTATGGTTGAACACTAATGTCGAGTAGTTATATTAGTTATACCATTCTTAAATATTATTACTTCGTTGAATTTGTTGTACTAGTTATTCCAAAATACATGTATATTTAAACTAAACACAATTATCGCTTACAAAATATAAATTTCAAAAGGAAAATAAGTTTTAATAGTTTATAAAGCTATTAAAAAAAGTTTAACATCAAAAGAAACATAAGTTTTAATACTAAAAAGAACATAAGTTTATAACAAACATAATTTTCCAAAAGTAACCCCAAAAATTATCTATTTCACATGAAATGAGACCTTAATTGTCATCATGCTCCCTCTTTATTCTTCTTACTGGTGACTCGTGCTTTTGGAGCACAGTTGAAAATTTTTCTAGTTCTGCATCAACTTTTTTGGCGTCAAGAACAAAAAAGATAAAATTGTTTTTTTTTTGAAAATTGTACAACTAGTATAACTAGTACAATTTGTAAACAAATCATCATCAAAATCAAATATTATTAAAAATATACAATTCATGTATTTGACACATGCATGAAGAGAGGTAAGATTAGACAAACATATCTTATTGGTTCTACATCATACTCTTTTCTATCATCTTCATATGCTGAAAATAAAATAAAGATCACTATATTAATTGTAAAGTTATATGTGTTTTACTTGTACTAGTTATATTGGTTATACTTAATCTATCTATACTAGTTATACTCGTTTTAGTTATACTACTTGTACTAAATGGAGTTGTACTAGTTGTACTAGTAATACTCTGCGTTCTTATTCATTTTGAATCTTGTACGTAAAAGATGAAATTTGATTGTGGGTATGATATGATCGATTTAATATGACTATGGGTGTATCGATTTAGGATAAGAAAGAAAAATTCTGGTGGATGGTTGAAGAAATTTTTTTGATTTTGTTTTAATGTGAAAGAACTATTGATGGAGAAGAAAGGGAGAAGAAAAAAAATTGAAGGTTACTTGGATCGGGTTTCGGGTCGGGTTTTGGGTCTGGATCTGGGTTGGATTCTGGGTAGGATAGTAGTGGCATGAATTAGTAAATATATTGAATTCTTTAAGTTTTTAAGGTATTTTATCTAAATTTCTATTTAAAATTAAATGTTAAATAAAAAAAAAAGTGTGGGTCTATTTGAGATTTTTTTGTCTTCATTTGGTCCATTCTAGCATTTGATCCATTGGCACTTGCAGAAGTTAAAGGGATCAAATGCTAGAATGGGACACATTGGTTCAAAAAAATCTGAAATAGACCTCTTCTATTTTTAATAAAAAAAATAATAAATAAATCAAAATTAAGGAGAAAAGACCATAAGACTTGAATATTTAAACATATTTACTAACTTATGCCATTACTATTCTATACATATCTGACCCAGATCGAGACCCAAAATCCAACCCAAAATCTTACCCAACTTTAACCTAATCTTCTTCTTCTTTTCTCCTTCTTCTTCTCCATTAATATTCTTTCACCTTAAAATAAAATCAAAAAATTTCTTGGACCATCCAATAAATTGTTCTTTCTTATCCCAAATTGATCAATCCATATCATACTTAATCAATTATATCTTATTTAGAATCAAATTTCACCTTTTATGTACGAAATTCAAGATAAAGAAGAACGCAAAGTATTACTAATACAACTAGTACAACTCCAACTAGTACAACTAATGTAACTAAAACGAGTATAACTAATACAAATAGATTGAGTATAATCATTATAACTGGTAAAAGTAAAACACGTACAACTAGTATAACTTTGTAATTAATATGTTGATCTTTATTTTGTTTTTAACATATGAAGATGATAAAAAAGAATATGATGTAGAACCAATAAGATATGTTGGTCTAATATTTCTTCTCATGCATATGTCAAATACATGAATTGTATATTTTTAATAATATTTGATTTTAATAACGACTTGTTTACAAATTATACTAGTTATACTAGTTGTATAATTTTTTTTTAAAAAACAATTTCATCTTTTTTGCCTCGAGGCCAAAAAAATTGATGTAGAACCAGAAAAATCTTCAACCATGGCTCCAAAATCACGAGTCACCGGTGAGAAGAATAAGGAGGGAGCATCGGTGACAACTAAGGTCTCATTTCGTGTCAAATTGATAGCTTTTGGGGTTACTTTTGGAAACTTATGTTCCTTATAAAACTTATTTTCATTTTAGTATTAAAACTTATGTTTCTTTTGATGTTAAACTTGTTTTTATAGCTTTAGAAACTATTAAAACTTATGTTCGTTTTGAAACTTATATTTTTATGCGAAAATTGTGTTAGTTTAAATGTACATGTATTTTGGTATAACTAATACAACAGATTCAATTAAGTAATAATATTTAAGAATGATACAACTAATACAACTGGGACATTTGATTGTTTTTTTCTATGGAATACCAAATTGTTTTTTTTTTAATTTCTGAAATATCAAAGTTATACCAGTTGTACTAGTAATACTTGTCTAATATAAAATAAAAAAATTATATCACTTGTTCATATATCTAGTTTTAGGGGTTGTACCAATATTTTCACATTATAGCTTTGTAAAATATGTTCGATGTTTGTTTATCATAATAATATGACTCATATTGTTAATACCTTAGAATATAAAGTATATAATGTAAAATTAAGCGTGTAATGCGATAATTTAATAGAAATTGAAAAACCTTAAAGAAAATAAATGAAATTTTGTCATCATATACCAATTAGAATATTTATTTGTTTATTTCATGTGTAAATTATAACATTTATATACTAGTTATACAGTTTTTAACATGTTTAGTTGTACGAGTTATACTAGTTATACCCAGTCGAATGAGATAATAAGACAAGAAAGATTATGTAGTTGTACATGTATTTTGGTATAACTAATCCAACAGATTCAACTAAGTAATAATATTTAAGAATGATAAAACTAATACAACTACTCAGCATTAGTGTTCAACTATATTTGTTAAAACATGATACACATTTAAAACTTGATCCACATTTAAAATAATATTAAATAAAATAACAAGTAGTTGTATTAGTTTTCTAGTTGTACCGACTGTACATAGTTGTACTAGTTTTTGAGTTGTACGAGTTTGTGAATAGTTGTACTTTGGCAGTGAAATAAAAAATATTAGTTGTACCATATAATAAATACATTTAACTCAGTTGTACCACTTATTTATGTTTACATGCATTTGCCCGGTTACAATGAATCATCAATTTTGTAAAAATACATTTCATGTTTGTTTTCCAAAAATTATGTGGACAAACAAGTTAACAAACTTTAAAAGTATAAGGTAGATCATGTAAACTTATGGAGTTATGTAATAATTTTTTTAATTTTTTTCAAAACTTTAAATTAAATTAAAGAAACTTTATGGGTACATACCAATTGAGATATTTGATTGTTTTCTCATATGAAAAATACCGAATTTCTTTTGTCAATTTCTGAAATGTCAAAGTTATACAAGTTATACCAGTAATACTCGTCTAATATATAATAAAAATTATATCAATTGTTTATATGTCTAGTTTTAGGGATTGTACTAATATTTTCACATCATATTTTTGTAAAAATATGTTAAATATTTTCTTATAATAATATGATTAATATAGTTAATAAACCTTTAAAAGCATATAATGTAAAATTAAGAGTGTAATATAATAATTTAACAAAAATTTGAAAAACCTTTAAAAATAGATGAAATTTTGTCATCATATAACATTTAAAATATTTAATTATTTATTTCATGTGTAAAATTATAACATTTATATACCAATTATACAATTTTTTACATGTTTAGTTGTACGAGTTATACTAGTTGTATTAGTCGAATGAGAGAATGAAATAAAGATTGTGTGGTTGTAATTCATTGAGATTAAAGAAAAAGTTAGAGAGAGAATGAGATATGTGTGAAATCGTGTGGTCAAGATTAAAACATAGATTGAATGATCCAATGGCTCATATTAGCTTTTCATTAATGGCAAAATGATAATTTTATTAGCTTTGGTCTATGTAAATTTTTTTTGGATGTTAGAGATTACTTTTTGACCACTTGGTCTATATTAGATTTAAGCCGAAACCAAAGTCAAGTCGATCTCAGACTAACACAGAACATCTCAACTAAAACGCAACCGTATTCGGTATTCACCACATAACAACTTTGTTTGGGCCTTTCTGTTTACTATATTGAACGAAAAACGTTTACTGATGGTTTGGACATTGTGGGCTTGTTTGGTTGTAAGCTACAAAACTTCTTCCAAATCCAACTTCCCGTATTTTATCTCCAAAATCCAAAAATTATTAACTTCAAAAAAATTCCAAAGTGCACAACTATTTTCATAATGGTGCTATATTCTTATTTATTGAAAAATAGGGATAAACAAGTATATAAAAAAAACAATTTGAACCAAGAAAGTTTGTGTAATTTAAGGAGTACTTTGAGGATTGGTGATCTGAAATTTTGACTGAAAATATTTCTCAGAGACAGCCCATTTTAAGCAAAATATTTCAAATGTGGATTGACTTTATCACCCAACAAAACCAAAGGTATCAAAGCAAAGCACTCATAAAAAAATCAACTGATCAACTTGTTAGTTGTTCGTTTTTTACTTGTAACACTAGAGTCGGTCCTAAGAATTTTGAAGCTCCAATATGAATTTTAAAATTTTATTTAACTTTTATTAAGATGTTAAAAATATTTTTTTTAAAAACAAATTAATTTAAATTATTTATTTTCTGTAAAGAAGAACCAAAATTGTAAATTCCAATAACTCAAAATATATTTTCTTATTTTAGTTGAACTATTAAATTTATTTATATTTAATTTATAATAACAAAAAACTATATATATACTTTTTATAGTTATATTAGTATATACAGACACACACAAAAATATGGGGTCTTATAGGACTGGGAGCCCCATTGGGATGTTTCACATGTTTGCTCTCAATCCCGGCTCTTTGTAACGCATATATAATTGATTTAATTCCAATGAAAATAATTATTACTTTTGCTATATACTTTATTTCAAATGTGTATGATACTGTGTATAAGCTAATATTTAATATCAGTTAAAGTTGTTTACTAAATAATTTGATTTTTGGGACGAAAAGTTCTTACTAATTTACTGACCACACAATAGATAAAGGCAAATGAGATATGAAACATATAAACTATATTAGTAACGTCCGAATTCAACCAGATATGATACCAATTTTGATATTTCCGTTGCGTTCTCCTAGAACTGTATTCATATTACATGTTGGAAAAACTTCAATTTTACCATAAATTCGATACTATTTTAAAAATTTATTATTATTTAATTAATCATTTCAAAAATATTTTAAATTTATATTAAAATATATTTAATTAGTTTTTTAAAATATTTATAAAAAACCTAAACAATAATCACTAAAATCTAAACTTAAATGTTAATATATTTTTAATTAGGGGTATTTTGAAAAATGTTACTTAACTTGTGATATACTTAACAATTTTTCGTATTATTTTATTTTTGTACATTTATTTAATTTACTTAATATCTCAAAACCTTCGCAAATGTGTGTAAACTGTAAAGTGTTCAACCCTTAAGCATTTCCTGTTTCTGAGAATGGGCTAACTGCCATTGACCAAATATTTATTCTCCAGGAACAGATCTTTTCACTCCGCTTATTTCATTTGAATAAGTATTTTATCTATAACTAAATTTGTGCTATTAATTTAAGTTAAAGAGATTGAAATGCTTATTTTATTCTGATTACATATTGCATAAGTTATGGAAGTTCTGACATCGATAGCTGGGTTATTTTAGTAGTGTCTAACTAATCAGTTTTATTTAGCATGGCCACTTTATGTTCACGAAATATTTTCGTTTAGTCTCAAGTTTTTTTATATATACTCATTTTTTGGTGCATATTGATTAATAGACAATCAAAAAAATACCAAACCCATAGCAGATATATATATGTATGTATAAACATGACTAAACTGTAACTCGATAATTAGTTTGATTTCGTGTTGTAACACACACAATATTCTTATCGACCCAAATTAAAATTTCCCAACTACTTTCTCCTAATCGAAACAGTATCAATCCTTTCTTGTTATAGCCTATTGTAAAAATGTTTCTCATTTCTACACACACACACACATATATATACACGATCGATCATCTTCTTCACCATATATGTCTCTGACCAATATCTGCATACAACAAAAACAAAAAGCCTAAACCGGAAAATGGAAGCCCTAAACCCTATTTTAACCGGCTACGCAGTGGCCGCTCTATCGCTTTACGCTCTTTGGTTCTACTTCCTCTCCCGGAGACTAACCGGTCCCAAAGTCTTACCTATCGTCGGAAGCCTACCGTTTCTAATCGCTAACCGGAACCGAGTCCACGATTGGATCGCTGATAACCTCCGAGCAACAGGCGGTACGTACCAAACAAGCACCATGGTGATACCTTTCGTGGCAAAGACGCAAGGGTTTTACACCGTGACGTGTCACCCAAAAAACGTCGAGCATATTCTAAAGACAAGGTTTGATAACTACCCGAAAGGTCCGATGTGGCGAGCAGCCTTCCACGATCTCTTAGGACAAGGAATCTTCAACAGCGATGGTGACACATGGCTTATGCAACGTAAGACCGCAGCGCTTGAGTTCACTACAAGGACTCTTAGACAAGCCATGGCTCGATGGGTTAACGGAACTATCAAGAACCGGTTATGGTTTATATTAGACCGGGCGGTTAAGGACAGCAAACCAGTTGATCTTCAAGATTTGTTTTTGAGGTTAACTTTTGACAACATTTGTGGTCTGACTTTTGGGAAAGACCCGGAGACATTATCTCCGGATCTTCCAGAGAATCCGTTCTCAGTCGCGTTTGACAACGCGACTGAGGCTACTCTAAAGAGGCTTCTCTACACCGGTTTCTTGTGGCGGATTCAGAAAGCTATGGGGATTGGTTCGGAGGACAAGCTCAAGAAGAGCCTTGAAATCGTTGAGACATACATGAACGATGCAATAGACGCTCGAAAAAACTCCCCCTCTGATGACCTTTTATCGCGTTTCTTGAAGAAACGTGACGTTAACGGTAACGTTCTTCCGACCGATGTACTTCAGCGTATCGCGCTTAACTTTGTCCTTGCGGGTCGGGACACTTCTTCTGTGGCCTTGAGCTGGTTCTTTTGGCTCGTCATGAATAACCCTGAGGTGGAGAAGAAGATCATTGAGGAGTTATCAACGGTTCTTAAGGAGACACGTGGTAATGATCAGGGAAAGTGGACGGAGGAGCCGTTGGAGTTCGACGAGGCAGATAGGCTCGTCTACCTCAAGGCTGCTTTGGCTGAAACGCTGCGTTTATACCCTTCTGTGCCTCAGGTGAAAATAACAATCAACTGTGGTTTATTATTATTACTATTTATTTTTGCCATATTTTATATTGTTTCGTTCTTGGAATATCATGCTTCATGCATAACGCATATGACCAGGAGAGATATGCATAAAACACGTTAAATTAGCATAGACATACTTAATTGCTTCATAAATATTGATTTATGTCTAAATATATTTATTAGGTTTCATAAAAGTTCCCGAAAGAAATCTCTATATTATTAGCTAGTTGACTAATTAATTGCATAATGTTTTCTTTTAAGCTAACTATCACAAATTTAGTTTTTCCAAATCACTAGGTTGATAGCAAGTATCAAATGCTATTACAAACTTACAATAACATTTAACTTTTACTTAATTTGAGTTATTGTTTACCAAAACGAACATGGTAAAATTAACGTAAAACAGCAAAAACAATCATTTTATTTTATTTTAGTCATTTAATCCTCATGATTCACAAACAGCAATAATGAATCTATGTAACTGTGACGTATGATAACTTTCCAAATGATCAGGATTTCAAGTACGTCATAGACGACGACGTTTTGCCCGACGGGACTTTCGTGCCAAGAGGCTCAACGGTGACATACTCAATCTACTCTATAGGAAGAATGAAAACGATTTGGGGACAAGATTGTCTCCAGTTCCGTCCGGAGCGGTGGCTCACAGCTCAAGGTGATAGGTTCGAGACTCCTAAGGATGGTTTTAAGTTCGTAGCGTTTAACGCAGGACCAAGGACTTGCTTGGGCAAAGACTTGGCTTATCTCCAAATGAAGTCGGTGGCCTCAGCCGTTCTCCTCCGTTACCGACTGTTTCCGGTTCCCGGTCACCGCGTGGAGCAGAAGATGTCGTTGACGCTCTTCATGAAGAACGGGCTACATGTCTACTTGGAACCTCGTGGTGAGGTGATTGCATGATTGATACGTAAGAGAGTTATGGTAAATATGTTTGGGATTTGGAGGATATGTTTGTCATTTGCCATTACATTTTATAAGCAATCAATTTTACTTTTCTACGATTCCTCCACCTACAAAATATTATGTATTATTATGATTTTTTTTTCTGATAAACATGTATTATGATATATTGCACTTTTGTGACTTTGTTTGTTTAAGTTTGTTCAACTCTTTTGGAATAAAAGTCTAGTGGTTATACTGAGTATAAATTCATTGAATTAATGGGCTTATCTTAAATTGACCAATTTCATAACGTAAGTGTGGGAATAAATTTCGCACTGACCTCTAGCTAAAACAACTACATTAATGGACGACTTATAATTAGATTACCCAATTTATAACGTAAGAGGGAAGTAATCTCCCACTAACCACTAGCTAAAACAAGGGAAAATTTTAGTTATACCAATTATGGTACTGCTTTTCAAATTTACCATTAATGAATAAATATTTTCAAAAATATCCTAATTTTTTGATGAAAATAAACTAACTAATTTTTTCAAATATTTATAAAACATTTAAAAATTCAACTCAACTCTTTTAACACTAAAGTATAAACAATAATCGTTATGTAAACTCAAATGTTAATATATTTTTGATTGAATTTATTTTTGAAAACTGTTATTTAATTTGTGATATTCTTATCAATTTTTCTTAAAAAAACTATAATTAGTTTAACAAAATGTTGGCAAAAAAATTACTTGAAGTGAAATAATAATAATAATAATAATAATAATAATAATAATAATAATAATAATAATAATAATAATAATAATAATGAGAAAGGATTAAACTATAAAATGAAGAAATATTCGGCTACAGATTAAAGAAACACATAAACCCTAATTATTTTAAACGAGAAGACGCTTGAATCTTGTGTTCTATAGAAAGTTTTAAGAGCATAAATTATAAAAGTAACTGAAGAGGAAGATAGAGAATGACCATAATCATGGTAACAATGATCGCGTAATATCACCATGATCATGTTGGTATCCTAGAACAATGGGAAACACTTGTTGCTACCTTGAATAGAACCAGAGAGCATCTCCATCAGATCCATCTCTCTTCTTTCGCCTGCAGAGTTAGCTTGAGGCACAAGCAACTCGCTATGGCCTCCCTGGTCTACGTTAGTGGATGACGTGGAGGATGAGGAAGACTGAAAATGCGGGTTGGAGTAGGACGACGCCGTACCATTCAACAAGTAAGACAAGTAGATATCAGACGCAAGGTGTGGAGTAGTCGCAGGAACAGCAACCATTGTCTGATCTTGATGATGAGTCCATACACTTTTGTGCGAGTTAGGGCTCTTGTTCGTGACCCCAGATGATAAAGACTGGTTTACCTCTTCAGACGTTTGGTTCAAACCAATGTTGTCAAGAGAAACCGGGTGGTTTGCAAAGATGTTTTGTAAGTAAACTAGCTCCTCGTCATATGGATCGCCAAGGACCGACGATGTAGAATCTCCATCCGAATGAATCTGATCAAGATTTGGTGTAGAAAGTACACTGATGGAGTTCTTATTCTTACCAACGTCATTGTCCTTGTTGTTAACGTTATTGTCGATGCTTTTGATGTAGTCTTGGAGAATGCATGGCCTTTTAGCTGCTGGAGAGAGATCGTTATCGTCGTTATCCGCGTTTGCTTGACGACGTTTTTGTTTGCGTTTTGAGTTTTGGCGTCGTTTAGTCGCGTTCCAATGATTCTTGATAGAGTTCTCGGTGCGTCCTGGTATGAGTTTAGCGATCTCTGCCCACTTGTTCCCAATTCTTTTGTGGGCTTCTACGAGAACCCTTTCTTCTTCTTCACTCCATCCATCTTTCTAATAACACATGAGAAAAACGTAGATAGAAACTTATCTTAATAGTTATAAAACCCTAGCTAGAGACTTATGTTAGAACCCTAGATCTACACAAACATATGCTATAAAGTATAAACACAATCACAAAAGAAGTATTATTAGGATAAAAAAAAACCTTGATATCAGGACGGAGATGATTATGCCATCTCTCACGACATTGTTTGCCTGCTCTTCCCTCAAGTTTATCCGAGATCATTGCCCATTTCCTCTCCCCAAGTTGCCTCACTAACCTTATCAACTTCCTATACATTTACGTTCGTATTTAAAAATGCATAACTATTAATTTATTTTTTCATATAAAGAGGCATGAATCAAGCGACGTCAAAATATATCTACATAAACATATATACCTGTCTTCTTCAGCCGTCCATTGCCCTTTGATAAGATTCTTGCATGGTCGCTTCTTCGTAGGGTTTTGATAATCTCTGGTTGAATCTTTAACGACCATGTCCCCAATAGAGATTCTGCCATTAACCACCAAATGTTTATCCTTCCTCGGACCAAACTTGAGGTTCTCTTTGTTGTCATTTTTGATCTCAGTCGCCTTTGTCTTCTTCATGATCGGTGGGTGTCGGTCTCTAGAACAATCTTGTTTCTTAAGACACAAGGTATCATTCTTTTGGCCGTATAAGAATCTCTCCACGGCGGTCAACGGAGGCGCAGCTCCGTGAACAAGGCGTCGGTTCTCCATAGAGGAAAAATAAAAAAGATTAATAGAATGGAGAGGAGAGCACAAAGGAGAGAGTTTAGCTAGTAACAAGGAATATGAGAGAGCTTAATCAGTTGCTATATAGACTAATGAATTAATTACCCATTAAATTATATTAATTCTTATATTTTCTTTTAAAAAATTAGACGAAATAAAAATTTATATGCATTTAAAGTTAAAAAGAAAATAATAAAAAGAAGCTGATTAAGAAGACTAAAAAAATCTGATAACTAAAACGTCTCGGTATTTTAATTGATTACTATATGTATATATATACCTATTAATTAGTCAGTAAATTTCAAATCGATATTTCTCCAAAAATCCTCTCATTTCATTTCTATACGTTATACGATGCCATTGTTGCTTATTAAACAGTATTTACTAGCTAGCGAACAAAGTTTATTTTAGAACAATACCCAATAATTTTCTAATGACTACTCGTTTGTTTGGCAGCAAAACTCATGAACTTTATTCGTCTTTAATTATTTCATTTTGCGATATAAGTAAAATATTCACTTAAATAGGAAAGGGAATCAAGACCGTGCAATATGCAAATGGCAACACAAGACTAGCTGGTTTGTCTTTAGCTAAGTAATCATATTTCGTAAGGACGATCACATCCTCGTGAGAGAAACTAGACCTATAATGTGAATAAAGGGTAGTTTAGGAATAGCCGACGTTAATTTTGTTTGTAAATTTGTAACTGACCAAGTGGTAAATGGAGAGACCATCAATGGTAATTCACTTGGCGCCAAATGAAAATATGGAAAAATAGTTATGCTATGAATTAATGATTAGTTGACCGCCAGTAATTATTTTCGAAGGACAGATTAAGGAGAAGACTAAGCCATCCAAAGCCACATTTAATTGTTTTGAGTCTTCAGTAACGTATTCTGAAATAAAAAATTCAGTTATCTTTTTGACAGTGATTTCAATAATCTTTTGGCCCTTTTTTATTCGAAAAGAAATATATACCTTATAATTATATTTTCTCAGTTTGTTGGGTCCTTAAATCATGTAAAAATGGGCTTACGTGGGTGTAAGTTTCACTTTCACCTTCTGCAATCTTATTGATTTTAGACTGTGAACTTCAGCTGTATATTTGATAATTGGCTTAGTCTGTGCGAGTAATAAAATTTTGGATTTGTACTTCGTTTATTAAAATCGAGTATTTATAGTTTTAAATACTAATTAAAAACGACTTACTTGCAAGTTATTTACTTTATTTGTTATTTGTAAATTACTTTTAAATTATTTAATAATTATTGCTAAATTATTTGATATTCTGTTAGAAATTAAAGATAAAGAATTTTATTATATATAAAGAATATGTCAGTGTTTTCTTATATTTTAGTCAATTAAAAAAATAAAATATATAAGAAAGAGAAAAATTCAAGATGCTTATATAAATATATCACTTATACTTAATTCAGTTGTAACAATGCAAATATAAACGAGTTATTTTAATATGATTTAAGAAAATGTATCTTTGTTCATTACCAAAAACAAATAACAAACCAAATAACGCTAAATAGTTACTTTTATTTTAATATTTGATATTTTTCTTGTATTTTTGATACTCGATTTGATCATACCAAATATTTGACTTTACGGATTAAGTATTGATCAATTAGCAATTAGAGGGAAAATAAGGAGTAATAATGTCCACTCCTATGATGCAATATAAAATTTTAATTAACTAATGAAATAAATATTAGGAATTTAATAAATCAAGTAATACATAATAAGTAACGGAACAAGTAAAAATAATAAGTAGAGAGCCAAGTAGTTAACTTAATTTGTATGTGTGAGTAATAAAATATGTTTATTTGTTTCTCAATTTGATTGTACCAATTACTTGTTTTTCCGACCGGAGTTAAGAAATTAGCATATATTGGGAGCCAAGAGAACAGTCATAGAATCAACAAGATTACTCAAACATAAGGATTATATTGATTTATTATATTAAATATGATGATTATTAGTTTGAATCAGGAATGAGTATAAACAACAATGGGGCTTCTAACATTATGGGTGCCATCAGACCATATTAAACTTGCAGAAGAAGGCATATTTGGGTCGATACTGCTGCCTGAAACAGTCACGGTGAAAGACTGCTTCTCCTTCACCGACTTCATGAGCAAGACATTAGGTGAAACCGTGACACTGAGCTTAGTCCCGTGATTTAAGACAATATTCGATTTGTATGTCGAGTTGGGGGTACCGAGGTTGGTGACGGTTCTGTTGAAAGTCACGGTGAAGGAGCTATTAGTTTCCGAAAGTTTAGCCGACATTGAAGGATAGTTGAGGTTTCTTGGTAAGGTATGTCCAGTGCAAGTGACAGCTTCACCGGTAATGAGTTTAAGGGTTTTTGTAGTGTAGTTCAAGCCGCAGAGAAAGGTGATGTGGTCTGCTTTGTCCAGTTCATAGACAAGTCCAGGATTTAGAGCGGCTATTGGGTCAACATGGCCAGCTCCATACGCGAACTCGGTTGATGCAACCCCAGTTTCAGAAGCATTCATCGACCAAGCTGCAAATGTTCAATTAAGAGACACCATATAAGAACAGAGTTATCAGCCAAAAGGTTACTTGTGTCACAAGAAACTAAAAGCTGGATATGATTTTTGCTTACCGGTTGTCATGATGGCAGATTGGATCACGGCTGGAGACCAGTCAGGATGAAAAGTCTTGATGTAGGCAGCCACTCCTGTAACGTGTGGACAAGACATTGAAGATCCAGATATAACAGAGTAGTTCACATGTCTCTTGTCGCTATAATCTGATGGTGAACCCAAAGGTGAATACGCAGCGAGAATCTCCACTCCTGGTGCTGTTATATCCGGCTGCATTTCAATCAAAATTTGTCTCTCAAAACCATATTTTTAAACAAAAACGAACAAAGATAAAACAGTATATGTCACCACCTTAAGAAGGTCGTCAGCGATAGGGTTTGGACCACGAGAAGAGAAGGAAGCAATTTTTGGAGCTTCCTGATTAAAGACTGCCTCAGTTTTTAGAACAGTGCCTTTACAGGACCTGATAATAACAAACATAGATGTATCAAGACAAAAGAAAAATCTGGAGTATAGCTAAGTGCATGAAACAGAGAGAGAGTTACTTTGTGGAGTTAACGTAAGAGACAAGTAAGTCAAAGTCATCTGGTGATAGAGCAGAGAGGGGACGAGGGCTGATGATGGAAACGTTTCTGTCGTCTTCAATTATGGTTGCAACAGCTAACTCTGAACCACCTGAATCTCTATTCACCAATATTTTTCCCTTGACCTGAGCTCCTTCGAAGACAAGAGGATAGTTCTTTCCTTTCAGATCAAAAGCATTCACTGATCTTCCCTGTTTAAGACAAAAACAAAAACAAAGTCTGAGAGGGACAAAGAAAAGATAGGTTTATGATATGAATGAGAATGTTACTTGAGACTTACCACAAGTGTCTTGCCGTTTTGGATAACAACTTTGGTGAGAAACTCACGGTTTGTTGTGCTGGCTGCAACGGTTAATATCCACGGCGCAACGCTACCGACCGAGTTAGGTCTAGGACCGCTGTTGCCGGCTGAGTTCACAGTGAGGATCCCTTTGGCCATAGCGTGGAAAGCCCCGATGGCTGTTGTGTCCTCTTCATAGCTAAGGGCCACTCCCCCGATGGAGATGCTGATGAGGTCCACACCATCTGCTATTGCGTCATCGAATGCAGACAGTATAGCATCATCGTTACACCCTGTGCTGGTACAGACTTTGTAAGCAGCGATTCTAGCAGCTGGAACGCCGCCTCTAGCGGTTCCATTGCCGATTCCAAAGAAGTTTGCGCCCGCAACTGCGTTTCCAGCCGCAGTGGATGATGTGTGTGTACCGTGGCCGTCGCTGTCCCTGGTGCCTTCGCCTGTGTAGTCTCTTGCTCCGATCAACTTGCTGAAACATTGTAAACAACATCGTAAACTTGCAGTTTATTTTTTTATTGGTTGAAATATGGTTAGGTGTATAGGTAATTGTGTTTTTATATTAAAAATATGTAAAATTAATTATTATTTTAATCCGTGTACAATAAATTAAAGTGACATTTAATATGAAACAGAGGGAGTACTAGTTTCTTCTAAAAGAGAACTTAAAAGAGATATTTACTTGTTGCAAGTGAAGTTTTTGCCGCCTGAACAAACACCTTTCCATTTCTTTGGAGGAGGACCAAAGCCTTTGTCCGAGAAGCTCTCTGACTCTGGCCAGATCCCAGTGTCGATGACTCCGACAATAGTATCACTCTCTGCTGCCAAGTTTCGCTTTGTGTTCTTTCCTTCCTTTAACCCCATGAAGTCCCAAGACGCTGTCGTTTGGATTTGTAACTTCCTGCTCCGGAACACGGACACAACTCCTTCCATTTCTAAGACAAAAACAAACATTTGTTTAAGTTATCTAACAACAAACATGTGCATAGGTGTGTGTCTCGGTCAAAGATCACTCACCGGCTATTCTTTCTCGTTCTGGCTCAGAGAGCCAGGCAGCGAACCCATTGAAACTCCTCTTGTAACTTCTCACCAAGCGATCTTCGATCGAACTGTATATATAAATATTTGTGTATGATGCATGTATCACTTATTAGAATCCTCATCATAATGCTTAACAAATTATATAACTTATTAATGGTTAGAGAATGAATCTGTTAATTAGCACCTTTCTCCTGTGATCTCTTGAAGGATGCTCATGTGATGAGACATTGGTGTGTATTCTATCCCAGACGGAAGTGATCCCATGTAGACAATATACACCTTCATGAATTATATCATATCATCATGTATGATGGATTGGATTCAAAAAATAGATTAACAAAATGCTTCCTCCGTTACACTAAGATAAAATGTTTAGAAAAAAAATAGTTTCACAATGATAGATTTTTTATGTTTTCAATGAAAATATTGTAAACTTCAAAAAAAATAATTGACTTTATTGATTTACTATTGGTTAAAATTTATTGAAAATTACAGAATCAAAGAGAATACTTGTTAACGTTATTACGAGGCTATACCTGTTTATCTTGAGGATCATTTGTAACTGCTGAGACTGAACTCAAGAACAAGAGGAATACACATGAGAGGAGACAAAATGAGTTTGCTGGTAATTCCATTTTTCTTATAAGATGAAGTAATCTGTAAATTTCTATGGGATGGACATGATAAGATGCATATATAGTAGAAAACTCCTCTGGATTTGTTTCTCTTATTGCAATTATATTACCATATTTAAATAACTTACATTAATGATAGCATTGAACATTGACCTTTTTTAGTCAACATTGTATTTACATAATTAATTTGCCACATATACTTTGATGTCAAACTCTCTTTTTCAATTGTTGAGAATTAATATCTCAGAAACTTCTTTACGAATTGATTTGCTTATTTGTCATCACTACATTAAAAAATAATAATATGACTTTTGAAAAGCATGACATTGCATTTAATTAAATTGTCTCATTCCTAACTAATTTCCTTTATAAATACTCCCTCCTCTGTTTTATGAAAATAGATTTTTTAGTGTTTTCACACATATTAACAAAACTCATTAAATCACTATAATAAATGTATTGTTTTCTGTAATTTTCAATAAGATTTACCAATAATAAATCAATTAATTCAATTAATTTTCTTAAAATTTACAATAAGAAAACTCATTAAATTAATAAATAGATTTTTAGTGTTTTCACACATATTAAGAAAACTCATTAAATCACTATAATAAATGTATTGTTTTCTGTAATTTTCAATTTTCAATGAGTTTTAACCAATATAAAATAAATAAAGTCAATTAATTTTATTGAAATTTAAAATATTTTTATAGAAAACACAAAAATCTATCTTTTTAAAACTATTTTTTTTCTAAAAAAATCTATCTTATTGTAACGGATGGAGTATTTATGTTCTGGTAATATTCTAAAATATAATAATGACTAATAACTCATATACCACCACTAAAGTAAATTTCATGTATAATATTCATTTTGAAAAAAATAAATTGTGATAATAATTAATAAAGCATAAATCATCATTAAAATAATATGTATATCACATTAATATGTAACTGCAACATGTACAATTTTCTTTCTAAAAATTTATGTTTTTGGCAAAAATATATAAATATGATAATGACTAATGACTCCTATGTCACCATTAAAATAATTTCTATATAAATATTAATTTTGACATAATTTAGTTAAGTATGGTAAAATTATATATATGTATGTATATATAGCACATTAGTAGGATTAAATTAAATATAACTATAAATATATGAAAATCAACATTAACTTATATATATCGTATCTTGGTAAACATTTTATCTAAATTAATCATAAATATGCGGTAACCAATACCAAATTAAAGCAATACTAATCAAATATTTTTTGTTGATAATTAAATGATTAAAATTTCATTTAAATTTATTGGTTCATTAATTTAATTAAAAAATAATATTTTTTAGTTTAACATATTTTAATCAAAACAAACAGAAAGAAAAATTCATTAGAATATATATATATATATATTTAAATATATACATATTTTAAAAATAGAGGATAATAGACATTTAAAATCAATATAAAAAAAATTTCAAATCAATAATCATTAAATACAATACAATATAAATAAAATAATTTCTTAATTATTAATTTTTAAAATCAGACTGAAATATAAACCAAATCAAAAGAGACAAAAAACAAGTCTAAATGTAAATAAAATTTTACTTAAGATAAATAATATTAAATTGAAAATCGTTTTTTTTTTTGTGTTAAGAAGAACAATATTAAATTTAAAGTTATTATTTCTGTGCTCATGGCACATGAAAACTCTTAGTCTATGCTATTTCTCGTTCCCTTTGTACTTTATAATCTTCTTAATCTTCATTTTGCAAATAATTGACATGATCAGAAATATATATATGAATATCAGCATGAACCTCGAACATTCAGTGACATGTTCAAGGCATCTTCTGAGACTAATGGGGGTGGAGTCATCCAAACGATAAAATTTTCTGACACTCAAGTCAGAGAAAACACAATACGAATGATTGGATAGCTAGCTAGTTATAATGATTTCGGCTGTGATTGTGCAACAGACGGTGCGAACGATGAAGCAATTATAATGAAAATTTATTATGATAACAAGATTGAATTTATTATGATAACTTGATAATGCTTTGTTAGTACCCATCAGTATAAACAACAATGGGGCTTCTAACATTATGGGTGGCATCAGACCATATTAAACTTGCAGAAGAAGGCAGTTTTGGGTCGAGACCGCTGCCTGTAACAGTCACCGTGAAAGACTGCTTCTCCTTCACCGACTTCATGATCAGGACATTAGGCGTAACCTTGACATTGAGCTTAGACCCGTGATTTAAGACAACCTTCGATTTATATGTAGAGTTGGGGGTACCGAGGTTGGTGACGGTTCTGTTGAAAGTCACGGTAAAGGGGCTATTAGATCTAGCAAGCTTAGCCGACATTGAAGGATAGTTGAGGTTTCTTGGTAAGGTATGTCCAGTGCAAGTGACTGCTTCACCGGTAATGAGTTTAAGGGTTTTTGAGCTGTAGTTCAAGCCGCAGAGGAAGGCGATGTAGTCTGCTTTGTCCAGTCCATAGACAAGTCCAGGATGTAGAGCGGCTATTGGGTCGACATGGCCAGCTCCATAAGCGAACTCGGTTGATGCAGCGCCAGTTTCAGAAGCATTCATCGACCAAGCTGCAAATGTTAATTAAGAGACTATATAAGAAGAGAGTTATTAGCCAAAAGGTTACTTGTGCTACAAGAAACTAAAAGCTGGATATGATTTTTGGTTACCGGTTGTCATGATGGCAGATTGGATCATGGATGGAGACCAGTGAGGATGAAAAGTCTTGATGTAGGCAGCCACACCCGCAACGTGTGGACAAGACATTGAAGTTCCAGATAGAACAGAGTACTTCACATGTCTCTTGTCGCTATAACCTGAAGATGGTGTATTCAAAGGTGTATATGCAGCAAGAATCTCCACTCCTGGTGCTGTTATATCCGGCTACATTTCAATCAAACATTCTCTGTGAAACCAGTTTAGAAAAGCCAATAAAGATTTAAAAAAAAAGATAAGTTACCTTTAGAAGATCAACAGCAACTGTGTTCGGACCGCGAGAAGAGAAGGAAGCAACTTTAGGAGCTCTCTGATTAAAGACTGCCTCAGTTTTCAGAACAGTGCCTTGTGGGGACCTGAAGAAACAAACACATACATATCTGGACAAAGAAGGAGAGTCTAGAGAAACTGTAAAATATGAAACGGAGAGAAGATCGTTTGTTACTTTGTGGAGTTAACGTAAGAGACAAGAAACTCAAAGTCATCTGTTGATAAAGCAGAGAAGGGACGAGAGCTAATGGAGGCATAGTTTTTGTAGTCTTTAATTATGGTTGCAACAGCTTCATCTGAACTAAATGTATCTCCGTTCACCAATATTTTTCCCTTGAGCTCAGCTCCATCGAAGGCAAGAGGATAGTTCTTTCCTTTCAGATCAAAAGCATTCACTGATCTTCCCTGTTAAGACCAAAACATAAGTCATTAGATACTATTATGACATGAATGAGAATGTTACTTGATACTTACCACAAGTGTCTTGCCGTTTCGGAGAACAACTTTGGTGAGAAACTCACGGTTTGTTGTGCTGGCTGCAACGGTTAATATCCACGGCGCTACACTCACGACTGACTTCGGATTTGGACCGCTGTTGCCGGCTGAGTTCACAGTGAGGATCCCTTTGGCCATAGCGTGGAAAGCCCCTATTGCAATGGGGTCTTTTTCAAACGGCTTTGCATCGTCATCCCCAATGGATATGCTAATAACATCTACACCATCTGCTATTGCGTCATCGAATGCAGACAGTATATCATCATCGCTACACCCTGACGGGACACAAACTTTGTAAGCAGCGATTCTAGCAGCTGGAACGCCGCCTCTGGCCGTTCCATTGCCTATCCCAAAGAAGCTTGTTCCCGCAACTGCGTTTCCAGCAGCTGTTGATGCTGTGTGTGAACCGTGGCCGTGGCTGTCCCTAGTGCCTTCCTCTGTGTAGTCTCTTGCTCCGATCAACTTGCTGAAACATTGTAAACAACATCAAATCCGTGTGCACAAAACTAAAGTGACACTTAATATAAAACAGAAGGAGTACTAGTTTCTTCTAAGAGGGAACTTAAAAGAGATATTTACTTGTTGCAAGTGAAGTTTTTGCCGCCTGAACAAACACCTTTCCACTTCTTTGGAGGAGGACCAAAGCCTTTGTCCGAGAAGCTCTCTGATTCTGGCCAAATCCCTGTGTCGATGACTCCGACAATAGTATCACTCTCTACCGCCAAGTTTCGCTTTGTGTTCTTTCCTTCCTTTAACCCCATGAAGTCCCAAGACGCTGTCGTTTGGATTTGTAACTTCCTGCTCCGGAACACGGACACAACTCCTTCCATTCCTATACAAAACATAAAATAGTTGTAAGCTTTATAATACCATTGCAGCATAAGTGTGTCTACATCGAAGATCACTCACCGGCTACTTGTTCTCGTTCTGACTCAGTGAGTCGGGCAGAGAACCCATTAAAACTCCTCTTGTAACTTCTCACCAAACGACTTTCCATCGAACTAGAGTATACATAAATGTTATGTGCGTGCATATATCATTTGTTAGAATCCTCATAACGTGGCCTAATTATAATTAATCAATGATTAGGGAAGGATTTAATTTAATCATCACCTTTCTCCGGTCACTTCTTGAAGAATGCTTATGTGATTCGACATTGGTGTGTAATCCGGCCGAGACGGAAGTGAACCCATGTAAACAATGTACACCTTCATCGAATCATTATCATCTTTCATGTATAATAAAATGTGATTGGTAGAAAAAAATATATTATTAATTGTTATAAAAAGTTAGTATACCTGTTTATCTTGAGGAGTATTCGTGACTGCTGAGACTAAACTGAGTAACAAGACAACGACACAAGAGAGGAGACAAAAGGATGATGCTTGTATAGCCATCTTTTTCTTATGCAATGAATTATATGTTTTTCAATTTCAATGGAGATTAACATAAAATGATGTATGACTAGTAGAATTTATACCTATACCGTGTGAAGAAACAAATCCTAATTAAATTCCATTGATTCGGTTTCCTTACTTGCTGATTATAATGAGCGTAGTACCATATATTTTTATGATATTTTTCCCAAATGGCATCATTGTATGTTGACCAAAATGATTTCGATCGTTGTTAATTTAAAGAAACATATCCTTTATATATTGAAAGGATAACATTTTTAAGTTGTAACATTGTAATTAGTGTTGGTGTGTCATTTCCTCAGGACTTCTCACAACCTCTTTTCTAAAAAGCTTTTAGTTTTTAATTATTTTAATTAAAATTTAAAATAAAAGAACAGTCTCTAATATGGTAATTAATTTTTAAAATTATATAAAAAGTAATAATGTTTTGATCATTTTTTATATTTTAATCTATATAAAATATTGAAAAGAAAACAATTTATAGAAATTGATATAATAATGTTGTATTCTTATATAAAGCATTATATTCATATATAAACTATTATTAATATCTTATAATTTCATTATGCTTTATAAATCATTTTTAAAGATTTAAAATATTCATAAATTTATTTATATGGTTTACAAAATCATTTTATCTTAATTTTAAATTATTTATAAATGTTATAAATCATTTATAAAAATAGAAATAATATACTAAACGCGAAGTTACTTAAGTGACTTTTGCTTACATATTGAAAAAATCTTAAGAAATTATTATAATTTTCTTGATCGATGATTTTTAATTTTTATTTTATTCTAATTAGATCTAAAAATAAAAATTAAGTATATAAACAATTAAGATAAATTTTGAAATAATCTAACTGATATTAAAAATAATGATTTATGGTAACTAATTGTTGAAATTATAGAAAGAGTAATAATGTTTTATAAGTTCTTTTTATATTTATAAAATAAATAATGTAATGAATAAATTTTTTATATATAAATAAATATAATAATTTAATATTTTATATAAATAATTTTATTCATATATAAGTATGATAACTATTAATGACTTATAATGTTCACACATGCTCTATAAATCCTTTATAGTGTTTTGAAAAATATTTATAAAATTAGTTTAAATTATTTTATCAGAGAAAATTATTTGTAAGAGCATATAAATCATTTATAAGAGAAAATATAAAATTTGGAGAATAAATAGAAATTTTCAATAGAAAAAATGTTACATTGTTAATTCAAAAAGAATTAAAGTAATGGATGATTATATATCAATATAAATTTTCTTGTCGCAATATTCACCAAAACAAAAAAAAAATTATATATATATATATATAGTAGTTGTTCAATATTCTAGCTTTAAAGATTAGATGGACTATATATTCAAAGGAGTATGTTAAAATTTTGCAATTATAAAATGTTTTGACTATAAGTCAAAGAAAGCATACTATAGTAAATAATTTAAGGGGGATTTGCTAAAAACAACCTAAAATTTCAATCTAAACCTAAAAGTGTACCCCAATTTCAATCAAATGCAAAACCAACCCACACGGGGTGATAAAAGTACTATTTAACCCTTATGACCAAACAAAAAACAGAAGTGTATTTTACGTTTCTATCCTTTGTTAGTCTACACGTAACAGAAAGAAGTCTACATAAATGTAGACCTTGTACGAAGTCTATTCACTCGGTAGACTTGTTATGTAGTCTACACCATAATTTTATCTAATAATTTAATTTTAAAAATATATAAAAATAATTGTTGTAATATTTTTAACTAATCAATAATATAATGGATAATATGAAGTAAAAAAAATAAAATTTTATATAATTAAACATTTTTAAGGAACATATACTAATTTGGTAACCATGTCTTAAACAATGTTCAAGGGTTAAACAATATGTTGTAACATGTTATGCCTTTTGGTAGTAGATTCCATAGGGTCAAATTTTAGATTTTGATTTTTTGGTTTTATTGACTTAAATCTGCTTACTAATGTTTAGTGGTTTACATTTTGTATAATTTTGATATTTGAAAAAGTAATTTAAACTGTTTGATGATCAAACAAAACATTTAGGGTTTGAGATTTGTGGTTTAGGGTTTCGTAGACATATTATATAGTCTACATAGTAGTAGACTTTTTTTTCAGTCTATCCGGATTGGTGTTAAAAAAAAACTCCTAAATATTTATAAAAAAAATTAAATTATATATTATGACTATAAAATTAAAAATAAAATAATTAAACATATTTAGTAAATCATATATTAAATTTCGTAAAAAAATAAAAATCGTTGTAGACTTTCTAAGAAATCTACACACAGTTTAACCTAACTGGATTTAACCAATATAATTTGATGATCAAATAAAACATTTACGGTTTGAGATTTGTGGTTAAGGGGTTCGTAGACATATTATAAAGTCTACATATATAGATGTAGACCTTTTTTTTAGTCTACACACAGTTTAACCTAACCGGATTTAACCAATATAATTTGACATTTGGGGTTTAGGGTTTGAAATTTCTGGTTTAGGGTATAGTAGACTTACAATTAAGTCTACTTATATGTAGACGTCTATTTCAGTCTACGTTAATTTGTGTTTAACAAAATAAATTATTTTAAAATTAAAATTAACTAAGCGGGAAGTGAAAATGAATTTTGGAGCCTATTTTTCCATATTGGCGCCAATATTTAGGGTATAGTAGATTTACAGTAAAGTTTACTTATATGTAGACGTCTATTTCAGTCTACGTTAATTTGTGTTTACCAAAATAAATTATTTTAAAATTAAAATTAACTAAGCGGAAAGTGAAAATGAATTTTGGAGCCTATTTTTCCATATTGGCGCCAATATGTAGACGTCTATTTCAGTCTACATTAACCAATTTAACCTAACCGAAAAAATTACACAGTATATAAATACTTTTTTAGGGTTTTCTGGTAAAAAGAATCCTAATCACGCCGTTTAGATCTGAGGCGGTTTAGGGGGCGATTTCCGGTGAGATTTCCGGCGAACCCTCTTCGACTCCGTTTTCACACCCAGCCACATTCCTCTCGGAATCACCATTCACCACCACGACCATCACCACTATCCTCTCCCATCCTTCAGCCATCTCCACCTTGTCTCCTCCTCATCTCCTCCTCGTCACCACCATTACTCTCCGCCTCGTCTCCTCCTCATCTCCACCATTACTTTCCGCCTTGTCTCCTCCTCATCTCCTCCTCGTCATCACCATTACTCTCCTCCTTGTCTCTCTCTCTCTTTATATGTGTTTATAAAGAGTCACTGCATCTCTTATTGTTTTGATTAAAGTGTTCAATTTTCGTTCTAGGGTTTGTATATGTTCAATTTATTTGATGTAAATTGAAATGCATATGTCGTTGACGAAAATTGATGAAGTGTTATGAGTTAATACATGTTTTTAGAGTACAAGCATGTGTTGTGTTTTATTGATTTCTCTGGCTCTTTTTGTTGCAGGTTGCTCCCAGAATTTTACTGCAGACTACGGATTTGTAGACTTTTACTGTAGACTACGGATTTGTAGACTGTCTTATAGGTCTACATTTGTAGACCATCCGCTTCGTCTCTGTCTCCTCCATTGCTCTGGTAAGTTAAATGTCTCTTTTTACCTCTCTTTTGATAAAAAGTGACTACCTTTACCTTTTTCTCTTTTCAGATCTGAGCCGGTGACTTCTAAGGAACAGTGATTCTCGTCCAAATCTCTGCTTCCGGTCAGTATCATGGCTTCTACTTCATCTCTCTGTCCTAACCAGCAAGGGACTGTGCTTCATCTTTCCAACGTACGTCTCTGTGTCATCTCTATCTCTTGTTTAACTAATAACCTAACAAGCTCATCTTTGTTTACTAACCTTTTAGTTTCTTTTGATTCAGATCTGAGTCGGTCAGTCTTAGATCCATTTCTCTAACGAGCATTGCATCCTCTCTAATCCATTTCTCTGCTTCCGGTGAGTCTCCTTCATTTTGAAGTGTAGTATGAAGTTTCGAATTTGTAGACTGAAATTTTGAATTTGTAGACTGATATTTTGAATTTGTAGACTGATATTTTGAATTTGTAGACTGATATTTTGAATTTTGTAAACTGATATTTTGAATTTGTAGGCTTCTCATGTAAACTGATGTTTTGAATTTGTAGTACACTGATGTTTGAATTTATAGGCTTCTCGTGTAGGCTTTATTTTAAACTGTAGACTTCTCGTGTAGAATGCACTTATATAATTCTTTGTTTGTGTCTTCTTGGTGCATGTTACAAAATGGATTAACCTGATTTCCTATCGAGGTTGTATACTCTAGGGAGGAGCTCAAGAACTGTGAGTAACAGACAGTTGTATCAGGCTTTTGTACCAGACATATGGTTGTAACAAACTTATGTAATTTGCTTGCAGCAGACTGAAGTATTAGTCTTCTTTTACAGAAGACTTTTATAGAAATCTTGTACTCGACTATATATCAAAATATCATCATTTGTATCAGTATAGTACTCTTCTTTCAGATATTTTAATTCATATTCGACCAAAATTATAATTCCAATACAATCCATAGATTTACATATTAGTCTTTCTTTATAAGAGACTTAAAAAGAAGTCTACTTTTTGTTCAAGAAGACTAACATGTTGGTCTGCACGACAGAAAGTAACATTAGAACTCAAAGTAATAGAAAAATTAAGACCTACAATTTCAACAAAAGTTCATCAAATAAGACAACATCCAAAGCGACAATACAGCTGATAAGTTAAATACATAAGACATAAGACAACATCCAAAGCGACAATACAACTGATAAGTTAAATACATAAGACATAAGACAACATCCAAAGCAATAAGACATCATCCAAAGCAATAATACAATTGATCAATTCAACACATAAGAGATAATACATAAGACAACATCCAAAGCAGTAAGACAACACTGGTTTAACTTAGACAATTTGGATGTGACCTGTTTGTTTGCACTGTGACAATTAACGTAGACTTACTAATATGTCTACAAATGTTTCCTAGTAATATAGCAAAATCAAAAGTATTATACTTTCATAATTACAACAGTTTTTCTATCCAAAATCACTCAAACCCATTAGGATTAACTATTACACACTTTCAAACGAAAAAATTGTGAAAATATTTAATGCATAGTACACAAATTAACTTTTAATGTAAATTTCAAAATAGACTTCATGTTCAGTCTACAACTCTATAGACTTTCTTTTCAGTTTACATCCGTAGACGGTCAGATAGGTCTACTTTTTGGGTTAGTTTTTGCAATTGACCATTTTACGGGTTACTTTTTATAGTTGAAAAAAAGTTGTGATTTTATTTAAGCAGACTTCGTTTTCAGTCTACAACTTCAAAAATGTTAGTTTTCGCTATTGACCAGAATTTTCCAAGATTTGACTTTCAGAGGTAGACTAAATATACAGTCTACATATTTTAATTTTTTTGAATGAGGTTAGTTTTGCAATTGACTATGTTTGACTTTTTAGGGGGTAGACTGAAATGAACGTCTACAGATTTGTAGACTTCGAAAGAAGTCTACTCTCAAATCCGACGAGTCAGTTTTGCATTTGACCAAAATAAAAAAATAGACTTCACGGGTAGTCTACATTTTTTTTTTCGGGAAGAGAAGACTGCATATGAAGTCTACGTATTAAAAAAAATAAATATATTTTTAAAAATTTTTAGTCAAACACAAAACTAACCTTTTCAACGCAGTCAAAATTTTGGTCAAATGCAAAACTGACCTCTTTGTAGACTTATGTTGAAGTCTACGGTTCGTAGACTTATGTTGAAGTCTACATATGAAAAGTCAAAAGTTCATTCAAATACAAAACTAACCTCTTTTGCGTAGTCGTCTTTGTAGGTCTACGTACTTTTTCGTTTTTTGTTGTCAAAGGTTAAAATGTAGACTGTCGGGGAAGGCTACGTTACAAAAAAAATCCGTTTAGTCAATTGCAAAACTGACCTGTGCGTTGACAAGTAGACTGCATTGTATGTCTACATAAGGGCGTAGACATATAAAACAGTCTACTATCGCGACACAGATCTGAGAAACGACTTAAACCATGAAAATAGTTACATTTTTGCAGTGTGAAGCTCGTTTCCAACCTTTTCAACCGTCCAAACTCCAATATTGACCAAAATGAAACATTTTTGACGATTCACAAGTGAAAAAACACGAAATTATGAAGTTTATGATTATGAAAAGAGAGATTTTTAGATGGAAATGTAGAGAAAATGAGAGGAAATGAAGATTTGCTTGTTTAGAATGAGAAAAGTGGTTGAAAATTCAATTCTAAAGCTTTAAGAGATCAAAAATGGTGGTTGAAAATATTGATGATGATGGCATAGTTGTAATTAAGAAGAAATGTTTAGGGTGTATTTGTTTTTTTATATTTTTCGAAATTAATAAATAAATAAATAATAATGGCAAATTTGTAAATAATTCAAAAACTTATGGATATTATGGAAAATTCAATGATGAATAGTAACTAAAAAAAAAAAGAGGTTGGTTTTGCATTTGACTTGAATTTTTAGGTTATTTTTGAAAAAACCCCATAATTTAATATGATGATTAAAAATGGATTTTATAATGAGGTTTTGGTTCATTGATTGTATGGTTTGTGTTACTATTGAGAAATATATATAATTTATCAATAATTTTGAAATAAGATATATTATATTAGCAATGATGACATGTATGAAGATAATTGTGTATGAACATTTATGGGCAAAAAGTCATTTCATAACCAACATATTATGTTATGATATATTCAATTATATCCGACTTATATGACTGTGTCAAAACATACATCTATTTGTGAAAATTTCAAATAACATACTTGTTGTTTATGTTTTTGGATGAAATAATACAATAGTCGCCACATCAATTGTCACATCATCTAATTTTGCTACGTGGACGTTACGTCAAATAATTTTGATGACATGGATAACACATGTATAAAAAAATTAAATAAGAATAGTCATTTTATAAAAATATTGCTTTTAGAAAATGTAAAATCTCTAATTTTGTAAAGTTAACAAAAATTAATTAAATTATTGAATTATTCAATTTTAATCTTATATAAGAACTATATTCGTAAATATTCCATCATATCACAATACCGTCCTTATAAGAGTTATATATATGTTGTAATGATTCAAAATTCAATTTTAATAACGTAGTCGTGTTACTCTTGATTAAACATGGGTATGTTATTTACATTTAAATTTTTTTGATTAACATATCCTAAATTCTTTAAATGTAAACACAACCATGATTAATCGAGAGTAACACAACTATAACACTATCATTAAATTTGAATCATTGCAACATATATATAACTCTTATAAGCACAGTATTGTGATAAGATCCAAATGATCTTATAATTGCTTCGGTTTCCATAATTGCTAATTATAATGAACGTATTACCATATATTTTATGATATTTTTCCCAAATGGTATCATGGAATGTTGACCAAAATGATTAATTTAATGAAACATATCATATCTATTACTATTATATTTTGTTAATATCCCCAATCTAATCTATTAAAACTGAAGTACAAATAGGAAATAACCCTTATTTTTACCTAATATTTACAAAGAATGCCATTGATATTATCCATGTATCCAAACATCTAAACATTGATTTTTAACAAGAAAAAAAATAAATCTAAGCTAAGCCCATTAACAATCTTTATCATTGGAATTGAAGATTTCATAAAAAAGTGTAAATGTATTTTCCAATTTTTTATAATAAAAACATAATTATACATATATATAGCATTAAATTAATTTTATTTTTATTCATATTCATATAAGCTACCAACTACATTTGAACTATAAAAAAAATAATGTTAATAATTTCGATTATAATTTAAACTTATTCATTTACAATAACAAAATTATGTAACTTTCCATAACAATTTAATGACTAAAATACATACTAATATTTATTATAAATGGTTATATATACAAACAAATACAATGTATTATCATTTGTACGATATATATCTAATAAGAATAACTTATGTAATTTATAAATTTTAAAAATTTAATCACCATATAATACATAGTTAGGTCTAGGAAGGATTAAATATTTGGGGTATTCTAGGATATACGGATTCGGATATGCATTCTTCGGATGCGTAAAATTGTTATCCGAATCCAGATATTTGGGGTTAGGATATTCAGACTAAAAAATCCAAATACATGCGGATATCCGGACATGTATTTTTTAATTAAAAATATATTAAAACTAACTATTAACCATCTATTTAGTCTATTTAAAAAAAGACTTAAATCATTAAAATTTTAGTATTTATATAAAAGTATATGTAATCTACATAGATAACTATAATTAAATTTTATATATTTAATATTCGGATCTTGGTAACAAAAATAACATCCGCGCGGGCGCGCGGGTCAAAGGCTAGTATATATTAAAGGAGAAACCCTTTTAAAACTTATTTTAATGCTTATTCACAAGGTATGTGACGTGTTTTCACAAGAATCTTTTGTTCGTTGATCTGTTGAGTGGATAACTTTTCTCTTAAAAAAATTAACTTTAATTCAAACGACTACTTTCCTTTTAAATAAATATATGCGTAACATTTATTGCGTTTACACTTAATTTTTCTAACTCTACCGCATACAATTTAATGCGTTCACACATTATTTTTTTTAATCAAATCAGTTTTAGTTTCTATATTTTAAACTTTTATATTAGTGAATTGAAGTTATTTCCGTGCAACTATTGAATATATCATTGTTGAAAGAAAAAAATAGAAAATCATTAAGATTCACATCAACTAAAATGTTGGAATGAAAATGGTTTTAGAGATTGAAAGTTTCGTAGTTTGCCGAACTTTGCTATAATTGAGGTTTTTGTAAATAAATTAAGGTGGAAAAACACACACATAAATTCAGATCTTTAGTTTATTCAAGTATTGTTTTTCTTATCAGATTTTCGTATCAAATCAAGAATTAGAAACAAAATCAGTTTGGTAGAAAAAAAAATCAGAAAACAGAAAAGCTTTAAAAGAAAAGAAATTCGCAAAATCGATTGAAAAACAAAATTCATGTACCGAAAGAACAGATCACATATTTTCGACACAACCCTAATCCCTTTCACTCAATTATATCATATTTTTATTATATTTACCAAGAATTTTTATAAGAAAGTACACGTTGTTGGTTATAGACCAAGTCAGTTTTGCAACATGTCCACCAATATTGACATGACGTTCAACCATTTATATTTATATTCTTAAAGTATGGTTTAATAATCATTTATGTAAAACAAACCCAAATTTTTGTAACACATTTATTTTATTTTGCTTTATATTAGTAGAAGAAAATAAGTTTGGGTAAAATATATGAATCCAAAGAACCGAACTGAAATTGATTTGAAAGTAATACTAAACATAAACTAAAATTGATTAAGGATTTAGATAGATCTAAATTTTTTATATTTGCATAACCATACCCGAATTCAATTCAATTTTAAATATTTTGAATATTGAAAATATCTAAATCACAATCATAAACTTAAATATATTTATTATTTTAATCTTATATCTATTAGATATTCAAACATATGAAAATATCTAAATATTATTAAAAAGAAGTAAATATTTATAATAACAAAAATGTTCAAAATACAAAAAATATCTTTATGTTCTTGATCTAAATATTTAAACTGAACTAATTTTATGCAAATTTAAGTATTTACTTTTACATTATTCAAATTTATATGTTTTATGTTTTATGTTATTTTTTATTTTATTTTAAGAACTAAGTATATTTAGATTTTGGTTGAAAATTACATAATTAAAATGGGTATCCGAACTCAAATCGAATCAAAAATAATTTGAATCAACTCTAAACCAAATTCAATATGAAATTTGTAAATATCTAAATCAGATCTAAATATCTAATTCTAAAAATACGAAGTCCGAGTAGACCAACTAAATCCGAACAGATATCTGATGTCCATCCCTAGGAAAAGCTATACGATAATTTGTTCAGTACAACGTAAAATAAATGATCTAATCAAAAATTTCACCCAGCGCACGGCGCGGATTACTACCTAGTACATTGATGTTTTGAACTCATTTTTGTTGAATTTCCCTGAATAATTAAGGTATATATATATATATATATATTACAAATATTTTTTTGCTCTTTCGTTTTAATTACAAAACAGAAATGAGAATAAGAAGAAAATTATATTACTCACAATTTAATATGTTAATATCTTTGATTTATATGCATATTTAATAAAATGTTGATAGATATGTGTAATATATTCACAAATTTTTTCATAAATATGTACTAAAATACATTTTAAATGTGTATTTAAAAATACTTTTATGAATAAATATATAATCCCCCGACCGCTTACGATTCTTCTTTATTAACGACAAATTTGTATCTAAATCCAGATCATAAACCAATTGTCCAATATCATCTTGAAAAGGTTTCAGATATTCGATCTTCATATGAGTCTCGGTTTCCCAGATTTGTGTTAAAAGGATTAAAATGGTTAATTGACTATATATGTCATCAAAATACACTTATCTTTTAGGTATCTATCGAGATAAATTTTCAGAGTTAAGCATACTTGTGATGGAGTAGTCAAAAGATGAAAAATCTATAGGGAAATGATTCATGATATCATGTGAGTGAGGTCAAAACCCTGAAAAAAATTATGTGGCAATTACATGGTTTGTAAACAATTAGTGAGCGGATGTCACATGGTGTGAGACTCACATGCTGAGTAAGAAGGCGTAAGAAATCCATTAGTTGTGGGAGATTAAAGATGTTATAAGTGATATCAGAGTCAAACTCAGATGAGTGTGAAGTCATGTATAAGCTCAAACTAACATGGTTTGGGGTGCAACGATTACGTTCTGTGAGAGTAGGTGATTGTAACATCACGGTTTGTGGTATATGGTATTATATGTTAAAAGGCTTATAAGAATTGATTGGTTATCTATGTCCCTAAAGTAAAATTATCTTTTCGGGTACATGTCAAGAAAAAAACTATAAAGTTAAGCATACTTGATTTAGTGAAGTAAAATATTAATAACTAATTGAGAAGTGATTTGCGGTATAGTGCGAGTAAAGAAATCACATAGAAAAATTATGTGGTGATTGCAGAAATCAGTAACAAATCTTTCAAGCCTCCAAAAAATTAACGCACCGCTCATTATGCGGATGGAGCCTACATGTCGACTGAATAGGCATATGAAACCTATTAGTTGTAGGCAGTCAGAGATTTATAATATATTTATGAATATCTTACTTAATTTGAATTATATATATGTAGTAAAACTATGTGTTTTCCAGCTCCATGTGTAGCGGAAAAAATATATTTAATTATTTTTAAAACTAAAATTTTGTTAATATTTTAAATTTTATTATTTTAATACCAATATTGAAAATAATATTTATTTAATTAAACATAAAACAAGAAAAAATACACAATTTGATTTATTTATGTTATATTTGAGAATGGATATGTATATATTTAAAACTATAATCCTAGATAGATTTTGTTTATATATTTTAGTTAAAATATATGAAATTAATTTGTATAAAATAAAATAAAAATTTATAATTATAAAAAATAAAGCTAAACAAAATATATAAAACTTTTCGATATCAAAAAGAAACAAATGGTATTACGATCAAAAATTTAAAATTTTTTAAGAAGATTGCATAAAATTTGGAAAATTTTATTTAGTGATAAAATTATATGATTATAAAAATAGACTTAAATAAGATTTCAAAATAGACTTAAGTAAGATTTCAAAAGGAAAAAATATATTTAAATTATATTTGAAAATAAAATTTTGTTAATATTTTAGCTTTTATTATTTTAATACCAGTATTAAATATAATATTGATTTAATTAAACAAAAAATAAGATAAAATACACAATTTTATTTATTTTAAATTATATTTGAGAATATATATGTAAATATTTAAAATTATAATCTTAGATAGATTTTATTTATTTATTTTAGTTAAAATATATGAATTAATTTGTATTAAATAAAATAAAAAATTTATATAAAATTTTATAATTGTAAAAAATAAAACTAAAAAGAATATATAAAATTTGTAGATATAGAAAATAACGATCAAAAATTTATATTTTTTACGAAGATTATATAAAATTTGGAAAATCTTATATAGTAATAAAATTGTATGATTATAAAAATAGACTTAAATAAGATTTCAGAATTTTAAAAGTATTTTATATTTATATTATTTAATTTCATATTTGAATATATTTATTTTTAATGATGATGTATGACTTTGTGAGTTATTACCATATTCTAAAAAGTTTATCAAAAACAGAATCCAAAATTAAATGTAATTATCCATGTCACATTTACCCGTAAGTCATGTCATATTTTTTAGTATCATGTCACATTTTTTTAGTGAAAGTGATTGTAAAGAAGACATCCGATAAAATTTATAAAATTTGTAGATATCCAAAAGAAACAAATGATATTACGTTTAAATTTTTTTAAAAAAATTTATAAAATTTGAAAACGTTAGTAATAAAAATTATATGATTATAAGAATATAATTAAATGAAATTTCATTTTTTTAATATATATATATATATTATTATTATATTATTGAATGTTAGATTTGAATAGAATTATTTTAACAATTATCTATGAGTTATTATCATAATTAAAAAAAATTACCAAAAATATAAATTAACATTAAATATAATTATTCATGTCACATTAGTTATAAGCCATGTTATCATTTGTAGTATATATCACATTTTTAGTGAAACTGATTGTAAAGAGAACATGTAATCACTTTGGAAATAATGTCTAGTAATTATTTTTGAATATGTATAATATCTTCCTAAGTTTAAGGAAGATCATCCTCAATTTAATATCTAAATTTTTAAAAAGATATTATATATATTTAAAATATATTCGTCAATATTAGAAACTATATATTGAGTAATGTTTTCTTAAATATACATATAAATCAAATTCAAGAAGGTATCATAATACATATCTAAGAAGACTTATCTAAATGTACATATAAGGTATATCCAAAAAATCTAGTTACCCATTTATGAAGGCATTTTGGAATCCAACAATAAAAAGTTATAAATTCAGAAAAATATCATAGACATTATCTTCTTAATTTTTTCCAAAGAAAATCGTTTCCCAAAAAAAAAATTGGAAAAAGGTTTGACAAAAGAAAAAAATGGATTTTTTTTATTTTATTATTTTATTATTTTTCAAAATTTCAAATATTTATTTATTTTTATATATTTAATAATAAATAAATAAAATTATAAATAAAAATATTTTTGTTTTGTTTACAGTTAATAAAAACTAGTTTTGAGATTTTTTTTCTTTAATCTATTTAAGAAACAAAAATTTTAAGGGAATTGTTTAAGAAATAATTAAGATATTTTCACTTTAATATTTATATCTTATTAATTTGGAAATTTTTTATTAACTGCTTTAGTGTTAATATAAAATGATTAATTAATTACCCTATTCTTAAATTATCTATTTACTTGACAACAGTTCTTAAATATAAAAAAAAATTGTTAAGAATACCACAAGTTAAGTACTACTTTTTTAAAATATCTTTAATCAAAAATATATTAACATTTGAGTTTACATTTTGATGACTGTTGTCTAGAATTTAATGTTAAATACTTGGGGTTGATTTCTAAATGTTTTATAAATATTTAAAAAAAAATAGTTTAATCTATTTTTATCATAAATTTAGAATATTTTTGAAAATAGTCATTTATTAGCGGTAAATTTGAAAAATAATATTAAATTTTGGTAGAATTGAATTTATTCTATTAATTTATTAATCACGAGGCAGGTTCAGCATTTGTCCGGACTCATTTCTTATTTAATTGGGCTTGAAGATCAGCCCATGTGATCGAATAAAAATGGTCGGTCAAAACTCTAGCCATGTCAGCCACAGTTTCCAAAAGATCATCATCTTCACCAAACCTGAACACATCCATAGCTTCATCAAATTTTCCTGATCATTCCCGAAGCTAACTCCGAACCTCAGTCTGTTTCCTCTCTTCCTTGGCTTGACTCTTCCAGAAAGGTTAGCTATCTTCTTAGAACGTGTTATATTTGAGTCTGCTTATAGTCCGAATAAATTACAGATCTTGCTAGGTTTATAAGTTTGGTGTTCTTGATCTCAGGGACAAGAATCTTAGTTCGTGCCCGAAGCTTCGAGATTTTAAGCTATGGCTGTCACCAAGATTTATATAGTGTGAGTCATGAATCAACCAGAGCTCAAATTTCCCGGTCAAGATTCTGTGCCGGTTATCATCCCGGTTTGGTTTAGATGAAAAAACTCCGGTTCTCTGTTTTCCTCTTAGGTACTATTCGTTGCACGGCCACGTGGAGACAATGGCAAGAGAGGTACTACGAGGAGCAAACGAAGTTCCAGACGTGGAAGCAACACTGTGGCAAATACCAGAGACATTACCTGAGAAGATACTTGAGAAAGTGAAGGCTGCTCCAAGACCAGACGATGTACCGGAGATCCAAGGGGAGCAGCTAGGTGAAGCTGATGGGTTCATGTTCGGTTTCCCTTCCAGGTTTGGAGTGATGGCATCACAGGTCATGACGTTCTTTGACAACACAAACGATCTCTGGACTTCACAGGCACTTGCTGGGAAACCTGCAGGGATCTTTTGGAGTACGGGGTTCCATGGTGGAGGTCAAGAACTCACTGCGTAAGAACATAGTCATAAGTAGTACATAAGCAAGAATATATTCGTGACCGGGTCCAGGGTTAGAGATGGGCACAGCCGTGTGAAACATTAGTCTTTGGTCTCCAAAAAATTTTAGTGGTTTTTTATATAGATTTAGGTCTCCAGGTCACTAATGAAAAATTTATTAAAGTTTTTCCGAAATCTTAAATCCGGATCTGAGAATTTAAGGGTTGTAAAACATTTTTTTAAGAATTTTATCCAAAGAAAAATTATTTGGAGACCTGTGTTCATGTAAAAAAAAAACGTTTAAAGTTTTAGGACCAATGCCAATGTTTTATTGGGTTTGACCCAAATGCAGTCCTGAACATAGTAGCTAAGTGATTGGTTTTGTTGTTTGTAGGTTGACTGCAGTGACGAAACTGGCTCATCATGGGATGATATTTGTACCATTAGGGTATACATTTGGTAAAGGGATGTATGAGATGGGAGAGGTGAAAGGTGGTTCACCGTATGGCTCAGGGACTTACGCAGCTGATGGGTCTCGCGAGCCAACTGAGCTGGAGATTCAGCAGGCAAATTATCATGGCAAGTACTTTGCAGGAATAGCCAAGAAACTCAAGAAGCGGTCTCCTGTCTAGAGCGGAATCTACTCTGTGTTTTCCTCTACTAATTAATCTGTAAATGCAAAGGATAAAACTGTGAAACAAGGTCAACATATACAGTACAGAGAAAGAGAAAGAGAACAACATATGTGTTTAAGCTAATGATCAACAAATCTTTATCTCATATAACTTCTTGCTATCAACTGAGAAACTATTGATCATGTAAAGCATTACCATTTGATATCAATATACACTTGAAACTATCTTTCCTGGAACTTGTATCATCACTTGATATCAATTCTGCTTTGTATCTTCCTCTTTTCTCTCTTTATGTATTCACCACAATGGTCCACTTGTATGATCCGCCTCAACTCCTCAGCTTCATCAGATTATCTGAAACCAAAGAGAAAGATAAACGGTAAACTAATGAATGTGTAAGATCAAAACAGAGAAAGGAAACTATGGACTAACCAACAGCAAGAGTGGTACTTTTATGATTATTTGGAGTTAATGCTCTAAGCTAAAGAAGTACCTGAGATGTTAAGCTTCAAGTCAACTTAGTTAGGAAGAAGAATCTAAAGAAACAAGTGAGGTCATTGTGAATTAAAACAGTACGAGTGTAGATAAACCCTAACTCAGTGAAAAGAACTAACCACTAGTGTGGCCTAAAGAGAATCAAGCTACAGAATCTGAAAGTAATTTTCAGAGATTTCACTTCAAACAAAACGGAGCCTTCAAGTATATATACTCTTGCATGCAAACCAAACCAAAAAGGGGATAAGAATTTTAAAAAAAAAAAGAAAAAAAAAGGAAGGGCTAGGGTCTTTTTACCAACAAAGAAGCAACTTCAAAAACAATTGAAAAATATCTTTCTAATATAAAAGTGAAGAAAAAACAACCTTTTAGTTTTGATCGAATCCATTTTCAGTGTTACTTCTTATTTGACCTTTATATTTAATAAACACACCATGGTTGTTGCTATTGAATGACATCCTTATAAAGAAAAAAATGTCTAAAATTCTAGGGGTGCAAGTAAGAAAAATTAATAACACTATGTAGTATGTACTTTTTAAAATATCTACATTTTCAACCAATATGTAGTTACATTGATTTATTTAATTGTTTTGGCTATTGCATGTGGTTTTTGATGAGGAAACACCAAACACGAGTTTTTCAATTAAAAGCAAATGCAAAAATACTCTTCAACAGCCTTACGGTTTTTGGGCCGTATTAGAGGCTAGTTTGAACATCATGCTGGAGTGCGTTTCAATTTTCAACTAACCTTGAGTGCTTGCCTAAACATCTCCTCTACTAAAAACTAGTCCTCAGACGGATCGGATATCCAAAATATTTTAAGATATCCAGATCTAGATATTTATCCGATGAATCTGTGTTTTTACTATACTTATCCGGATTTGGGTTCACGGATATTAGGATGTCCGATATCGTTCTAAAAAATGTAATATCCAGCCGATATCAGAATCCTGATTATGATCTTTAAAGGAAATAAAATTAATATTCAAATATATAAAATATTAACAACAATTTTAAAATAAAATTATATATAATTTTTTTAATTATTTCAATGTATTATTTTTAAAAAATATATTATATATATATATATTATATTATTATAGAAATTAAAATATAATAAATAAAATTAGTTATATATATTACTATTTGGAATAATTATAAATAGAAATTACGGATCTAGATATCCAAACTAAAAAATCCAAATATCTAAATCTGGATTTGGTTTTGACGGATCCAACATTGTACTATCCGGATCCGGATTCGGCCCCTCCAGATATCTAGATTTTCGGAACGGATTTGGGTTGGATATCCGTTCGAATCCGGATCTCGGATAATGAATCTCAGGCTAACTAAAAACAAGGGTGCTCTTTGATTTTTTCTTTATTAAGTTGAGAAGAAAAAACACTCATCTACCAATTTTATATATGTATATAAAGAAAAATGTTTAAATTGTTGGTATCTTAAAGGCTTTTCTATGTAACATTGTATTTATTATTGTAATTTTATTAAAAAGTGGAGAGATACTTTATTTTCAACCGTTTTTCGTCATCATAAAATGTTGGCACGGCTCTGCAAACATGCAAACAAAATGTGAGAGCATGGCTATATCTATACGAATCATACTTTTTAAATTTTCCTGACGAATGTAAAATGTTAACATCATACTTTTTATAAAACATCTTATTTATATTACCCCAGTTTGTAGATACTTGGGGATGCAAATCCTTTTAATAATCACGTGAGAAACCATTTAGCAATTTTCAAGAGTCGTATAGGATCTTATTAACCTTAAATACTTATGACCTGTCTTTGTGTAGAAGAGCCAGAGAGCGAGAGAGAAAGCTTTACATTGATCATGAGCGTCTTTGAACGCGAAGCTCTTTAAGTACATAGTCGAGTGCTTCAATTCGGAAAAAGAAAGGAAAAGAAATGGAGGAAATGGTGTATATAGTCTCTCTTGTTTTCACTTGTCTTGCTCTTCTTATCATCCCTGTTATCTACATAACTCGGCGTCTTAGTGTTCATCTCTCCTTCAAAAACATCCTCAGATTCATTAAACTAGTAGCTTCTCAACTCGATGATGAGGAAGAGAATGACGAGAAAAGGTACGTCTTCTTTTGTTAATCTTAGAGTTTTACGTGATAAGAGATCTTTAACTATAATTTTGGTTGTGGTAAATTAAAACCGTCTCCTTCATGATATGCATTATTTAACTAACCATGGATTCCAAAACCACGTATGGATTTCTGAGTAGCAAATATGTATGTTCTCAACCAACCTAATTAATAACACTACTTGATTTATCCAATGTACTTAGAGTTTTCTATTGGGATATATAGATAATGTGCAATAGTTATAGATTAATATTGTAAATATTCTTTTATTAATTCTAGTGTTTTGTATATATAGTTGTGAGATCCTTTTGTAAAGATTAACAAAAAAATAATAAGGAGAAAGTTTGATCTTATTGTAGTGTGTGAGTCCATATTGCTAGAACTATATACGTGGTTATTTGTCTTTAAAATTAATGCCAACACATCTTACTCTCATATTACTCCCTCCCATTTCAAGTTGTATTTTTAATATTCCACACATTTAAAAATAATAATATCATATCTAACCTCTCTCTATTAACTGAATTCTTCAAAGAGGAAAATAGTATCACTAAAATTTTGTCGCTCTAAAAAAATTTTGTCACTAAAATAGTATCTAAGAGAAAAGTGACCAAAATAGAATTTATTAAAATGTGTAAATATACATTGATTCAATTAATCTAGACTTAAGAATTAAAGTTATGGAGTGAGATTTAAACTTAAAAAATAAAAAATATATTAAAAATTTCAAAGTAAAAATGTTTATTTTGGTCAAATTTTTTTTAAGAATTGTTTTGTGACAAAAATTTCAAAAATGTTTATTTGAGAGATTTGTCTTTCATCAAATGTAACTGAAGTTTACATTTGATTTGATTAGAATTAATATAAATTAAAAAACGTAAAACAGTATATATCTTTGTGAGACAAAACAAAAACCTGAAACATGCAATTTGAGAACCCTAAGAAAAAGGAGAAATGTTTTATGGATAAGTGGGTCTCAAGTTGGATCTCGAACTTTCCTTGTAATAAGAAGGCCTCAAAGCTTTGCTTGTTCTTAACTATGTTGTAGTGGTACAATGGGAGAGGAAGAGAAACGACGGAGACTGCCAAAGCACGTGGCGATTATATTAGACGGAAACAGACGTTGGGCGGAGAAACGAGGACTCGGAACATCGGAAGGTCACCAGGCCGGAGCCAGGAGGCTTATCGAGAATGCTAAGGACTGTTTCGCTATGGGCATAAACACTGTCTCACTCTTTGCTTTCTCCACCGAAAATTGGGCAAGACCTGAGGTAATGTAATTAATGTTGATAATGAAAGATAACTTTGTGAAAACGTTGCAAGAACTTTTCTTACATTTCGTTTTAACTTGTTTTTAATTTTTTCTTCTTTTATTTGATCAGGATGAAGTTAACGGCCTGATGGCCTTGTTTGAGAAACATTTGAGGTCTGAGATGTCTTTCTTCCGAAGGTACCCAACATCTTGTTTTAACCCCTCTCTAAAAGCAAGTTGTAGAGTTTTTGCTTTCTACTATTTAAGGAAACTCAAAACTAAAATAGTTTTCTAAAACATACTATAAAGGGTAAGAAGTAAACTAGTTCTTTATATATAAGAAAACACATTCCTCAACAAAAGTAGTGAGGCTATGGGAATTTTACTTTTGAAAAACCCTAACAAAAACGGTGTTCATTCTCTTATATATTCAGTGATAAAATCAAGATCTCGGTGATTGGAAACCGGACGAAAATCTCCCAGTCGCTTCTAGGTTTGATAGTAGAAGCAGAGGAAGCTACAAGGAGCTACGAAGAGAAGCATCTCATTATAGCAATAGACTATAGTGGAAGATTTGATATTTTACAAGCTTGCAAAAGTCTTGCGGAAAAGGCGAAAAACGGGCTGATCCAAGTAGAGGACATTGATGAGGACGTGATGGAGAAAGAGTTGATGACAAACTGTAGCGAGTTCCCAAACCCTGACCTATTGATTAGAACGAGCGGAGAGCAAAGGATCAGTAACTTCTTCTTATGGCAATCTGCTTACACTGAGCTTTACTTTCCCAACGTTCTATGGCCTGACTTTGGTGAGGCTGAGTATCTTGAGGCCTTAACTTGGTATCAGCAAAGGCAGAGGCGATTTGGTCTCCGAGTTTAGAGTTTGAGTGTTATGTCTCACAAATAAATTGTTTCAAGTTTAGTAGTGATCTCCGGTTGTTTCAAACATATACTTTGCGTTTGTTTTTTTTTTTTCGCTTACTAATTATAAGCTACTTTTCAAACTTGATTTTATTATTTTATTAAAACTTATGAAAAACGTTAAATATACATACAGCTAACCGTTTATATGTTACTAGGTGTTTTCCTACACAATGTGCAACAATAATTTTTTTTTAAAAAATTCTGTTTAAAAATAAAATTATGTTAATATTCTAGATCTTACTATTTGTATACTAATATTTTAATAAAAATTTTAATTTAATTAAACATAAAATTAAGTTGAAATAATTTTTTTGAATTATCGTAAATTCTATAAGAATATATATATATATATATATATTTAAAATTGATAAAAAAATGTAATTATTAAAAATAAAACTAAACAGAATTTTTAAAATTTGTAGATATCAAAAGGAAACAAATGATGTTAAATTTTTGTTCAATATTAAAAATGTATGATTATAAAAATAGACTTAAATAACATTTAAAAAGTTTGTAAATTTTTTTATATTTCTATTATTGTATTTATGTCTTATTAAATACATTTATTTTTCTTCTACTAATTATAAGATACTTTTCAAACTTGATTTTAATATTTTATTAGAACTTATGAAAAACGTTAAATATACATACAACTAACAGTTTATATGCTATTTAAAAAATACTATTACAACTACCTTGATTTAAGCATGCGACCTATTTGACATCTTAAATGATGGTAGTATAGTTTTCAATGGTAGATAACACAATTTATTAAGAAACTGACAACTTCATTGACTGGGCCTAAATTATTTAATTCAAAGAGACAACTAATTATATTACTTTCTCCTGTTTCACCTAATTGGACAAAAGAACACAGTCTATCAATGCTTTAGTATTGTTCAGCTGAATAGTAAATCAAATACAGTAACTTTTAGAAAAGTAAACAACCAGAGCCAGTCATTAGAACTTAATCTTAAGATGATATTCACATATTATATAAACAACTAGTATTTGCGTATTTGCTAACACTTACTCTTCACACTAAAACCAGAAAGAACCAAAACAACACACTTACTCTTCACACACACTGCCATGTTGTCTCTGCTCTGTTGCTTTCTGTCTCTTCTCTCGTTTCTTGTACACTCTTGTCTCCGACCATGGACTCAAGCTAAAAAAACTCTGAAAGATGAAAAGGAGATGTAAAATATTGTTTTCCGATAAAACTTGCCGACATTTCCCACTAATAGAACTTTCTACGTCCCACTAATATTTTCATTTAAACTATCTTTGTTATTTTTGTTGTTTAGTAGTGACGAGGGAGGTTATGTGGTCGAAGAGGAGGAGACACCTACAGGGCTTCTGAGAGAGCGGATGCCGAGACATGTGGCTGTGATAATGGACGGAAACCGAAGATGGGCAGAACGGGCTGGATTGCCGACGTCACAAGGCCACGAGGCGGGAGCTAAACGGCTTATAGATTTTGCTGAGCTCTGCTTCAAACTAGGGGTAGAAACAGTGTCAACTTTTGCTTTCTCCACTGAGAATTGGGGAAGACACAAGGTGAGATGATTTTCATACATATATAGAGATTGTTTTGGTTTTGTCCTAAAAGTACTTCAACTTCATATCTCTCTTAACAACTTAACCTCACAGATCGAAGTTAACTGCTTGATGTCTTTGTTCCAACAATATCTCAAGTCAAAGCTCCAATTTTTCCAACGGTATGTATATAATGAGTGATCTTATTTAACATAGTAAATTTGATTCTGAAAATATCTTAAATTTCGGTGCACCAGTAAAAAGAAAAGAAATATCAAGTTTTGAAGAATATAAATATGAGTTTTAGTCGTAAATTATTCATTCACATAATCAATAAATAAACTTTGAAATTGATTTTTGTTTCACTCGAGTTTTGCTCTATAAGATTTCTTGCTTTCTTCGAGTTTAATTCGCGAATTTCCTAGTAAAGCTTCTCATCAGCTCATTTTCTTACCAAGAATCCTGATTGTTATAGCGAGGAGATTCGAGTTTCTGTTATTGGGAACCTTGAAAAGATCCCTGAATCTCTACTCGGAGCAATCAAAGAGACAGAGGAAGCTACAAAGAGCTACAAGAAGAAGCATCTCATTTTGGCCATAGACTACAGCGGGAGATTCGACATCTTGCACGCTTGCAAGAGCATTGTGAAGAAATCACAACAAGGTTTGATCCAAGAGGAAGACGTGGACGAGACATTGTTCGAGAGAGAGCTTCTGACAAAGTGTACTGAGTTGCCAAATCCAGATCTCTTGATTAGGACAAGTGGGGAACAGAGGATTAGTAACTTCTTATTGTGGCAGCTAGCTTATACCGAGCTCTTCTTTTCACCGGTCCTTTGGCCTGATTTTGACAAGGATAGGGTTCTAGAGGCCTTGATTTCGTATCAGCGCAGGGAGAGACGATTTGGCTGTCGGGTTTGATCATACGTGATCTTGTCTTTTTTGTTGTTTTGAAACAAGGGTTACATGTGATCCTATGTTATGTCTCTCTGTTATGTTTCTCTTTGTGTACTCTGTTTAATGTTATAATGCTTGGAATGAAGGACAATATTTATTTTGAGTTCCGTTTATTCTTCTCTGATTCAAGTACGTATGCATCAGTTACTGAAAATGATAATGTGACTCAAGAAACTAGTCACGTTGGTTCGCAAGTGTTAAATCCAAGTTTATCATAGGTTTCCAACTCAAAACTAATTAGTATAAGTGGACTGGCGTTAGCCATTTATGTATTCGTGTTGGTCCTGTAAACTTCTGATGTGGGATTTCAAAATATCCCCTCATCAAACCAGAATCACTTTAGGACCGATAACAAGCTTTGTTGGGTCAACAAACGAGGCTCTAATATAATCTTAAATCCGGACTTACCATTAGCTTGAAACTTAAAACTAATTGGTAATAAGTGAATTGACTCTAACCCTTATTGAAGCTCGAAAAGAATGAACTCTATGTTAGAAATAAAACGAACTTAATATCAATCCTTGATATGTTTCTTGTTCGTACGCATGTATCAGTTTTTAGGAACATCTGTCTCTTGCAACACAAGAAACTGGCATATCTCAAAAACCCTAGTTCTTGAGGTATAAAATGCCCATTTATTACACATCATATTACAAAAGAAACTCAAGATTTTCGACCACCAAAGCGTCGCTCTCTCTGCTGAAACGACATCAAGGCTTCGATAAAACTGATCCTTCCAAAATCAGGCAGAGTTCTCGAGCAAAGAAGAGCTCAGTATGAGCCAATTGCCACAACAAGAAGTTATTCACTCCTAGCTCACCACTCGTTCTTATCATCAAATCCGGGTAAGGAAACTTAGTACAGTTGGTCTCCAGTTCTTGCTCGATGAGTCTCTCGTCTATCTCCTTAACTTCAATGTCACCATATTTCACCCTCTGCGCAATGCCTCTACACGCTTGTAGAACATCGTATTTCCCACTGTAACCAACAGCTACGATTAGCTGAAGCCACTTGTTGTTCTTTGTAACTTCCTCAACTTTGTTTATCACTTGTAAAAGAGATTTTGGAAGTTTCGATGAACCTCCAATGATCGATATCCATGAACCAATAACAATGAATTTTATCAAGATTTTTGAATAACAAGGGATTTAAGTCTCAAAATTTTCAAATTCCATGAAAATTTAATTAGTTAACATCAAAATTATTTAGGCAAATCTTTCAAATAGTTATTTCAAGTTTTTGTCACAAAAATAGCTCTCGAAGAAAAAATGATCAAAATAGATTTTTTTTTTTTTGAAAATTTTTAATTTTAAAACTCACCTCCCAAATCCCACTCATAACTCTAAATCATAAATCTAATTTAGTTAATTCAAGGTTATAAATATAAATATATATATTTACACTCTTTAATAAAATCTATTTAATCGTTTTCCCTCTTTGTAAACTATTTTGGTGACAAGAATTTTTTTAGGTGTATCTTAGGTTATTTTTCAAATTATTTTTCCCATAGTAATACTACATAGCGGGTTTTCTAATTCTAATAGATATAGCATATTACTGGAAGTTTGGAATAGACATGGGAATTTTACCTCTCGTATATGAATCCGACCTACAAAACTCAAACTGAAATAGCAAAATGCCCAAATGAGTATTGATTTAGGAGAGATAGAATATTTTAACCCGAACGGGTAATATCCAAACCTGAACGGATACCCAAAAATAACCGAAGATAAATATACTTAACCTTATATTTCTAGTTTACATCTCTCATATTTTTTAATATATTTGTGTTGATGTTACACATACTTTGAGTTCATATAATATACATATAATTACATAAAATATGATTTGATATTCACTTAAAATGCATGTCAAGCTTTTTATTTAATGTATTAACAAAAGTAACATCCAAAATTTAAAAACAACAATCAAATCAATGTTTTTTTATTTTTGAAATGTTATCTCCAAATCTATTAATCATTTAATCTCTTAAAAAATAAAAAAAAACCAGTTAAGTGAAAGTTATATTTTTAAATAAAAGAAACTTAAAAATGATTTTTTTTTCAAAATCTAAACATTCGAACTCGACCCAAAATAAGCGAACCCGAACTAAAAATATCCGAACCCGAACCGAACTATAGAAATACCCGAATGAGTTCTATACCACTATACCAAAATACCCAAAAATCTAAAATATCCGATCCGAATCCAAATGAGTATCCGAACGTCTAGTCTGGAATATTAACGATACAACTCACTCCGGGATAGTGCTGGACATTCCGGTTTTCGGTTCGAGTCGGTTTGGTTTATTCAGTTTTTGGGTTATTTGGGTTGGGATGTTGAGGAACCGTTTAAGAACCGAACATTTTTTGGATCGGTTCGTTCGGGTATTGTCGGGTTCGGGTTTCTATTTTCTTATAAACCCGGAAAATACTCGGGTAGTTCGAGTTTTTTGGATATTTTTTATTTATAGATTATATTTTATGCATATTAAAATTAAAAATAAGTAATATTTTTAATATTTTCAAAATATTCGGGTACCCGTTCGGTTTTCGGTTCGGTCCCGGTTCGGTTTCGGTTTTCGGGTTAGAAATATAGGAACCGTTCGGGTTTTTGTAATTTTTGGTCCGGTTTCGGTCTCGGTTTTTTCGGTTCGGTTCCGGTTCGGTTTTCAGGTTTCGGATAATATGCCCGGGACTACTCCGGGAGATGCAATTTCACTTAAAATTTTCAAAATAATCAAAAATCAAGGGCAGATTCAATCTAGGTCTAACCTTTGGTCTAATCCAGTTATCGGTAGAGAAGGAGAAGACTGTGAGGACTTGAATCCCCCATTTGCCGCAAAGCTCAATGATCTCTCTCAAAGCTTTAACGCCTGCTTTGCGACCGTCCCAAGGTTGAAGACCTTTATTCTTCGCCCATCTCCCGTTCCCGTCCCGTCCATTATAACCGCCACGTGCGAGAATGAGAGGAAGCAATCTCTACCTAGCCTCCACCGCCGCTCACTCCGGCGTGAACCCGCCGGAATGGAAGGATGTAGGAGGAGGAACGCGAAAGGATAACATCTTGTCGAATAGGTTAGTCAAAGCTTGGTTTTGGTTGGTTGTGGTATGTGTATAAAACTAGAGTAGTTGGAACTGCTTCTGTAGATGGTTCTGGTGAGGGAATGAAAACGAAGTCCTGTTTTGTCTGTGTCCAAGGCGTTGATGATGCTGGTTTCGAAATTGAGCGCCACAAAGAATATACTCCTTCTGTTTCTTAATAGATGAAGTTTTGGCTTACTGCACAAAGATTAATAAATTTACATTTATTTAAAAAATATTTTTAAAATATAATTTTAAAATCATTCAATCAATTATAAAAAGATGATAAAATTTTATTGGTTAAACAGTTTCCAATAAAGTTAAAGTTAACCTTAAAACCTCAAAACATACCTTAAAATTTTAAAATATCATCGATTTTGAAACAACATAAACCTTCTAAAACATCATGTAAAAAGAAACGGAAGGGAGTATATTTATCTAGTTAACAGTCCTGTTTATATGAATTCATATTCGTCCACGTCTACTTGTTTGCAGATTTTTATTATTTTAAAATTTACAAAATGTTATGAACTATTATGTGGATGTCAATTAGGCTTATAAGTCCATGTTCTAGAAGGTTGTAAACCCTAGTTGTGTATCCTATATATATGTATTGTTGTCCATGAAATAATAATTAGAACATTCATTCTTCTCTTCTCTTCTCTATTTACAACACGTTATCAGCACGAGTCTCTAACCGATAGAGTTAAAACCCTAATCCCTGAGCCAAATCTAAATCACTAGCCACCTAAACAAAACCCTAATAAAGCTGTCTCCTACACCATCTTTGTTTTACGAGACCATCTCAGATTCTATATCAAGATAAGTTCTATTTTCTATTTACTTAATTTTTATTAGTTTATACTATCCATTATGGTGCTCGTAAGTCGTATTATGAATCTACAAGAATATGTTGTATTTATGGTGTTGTGTTTTTCATGTCTAATCATTGATCGTAATTTTTCTGCTACGTCTAATTTATAATAATAGCTAATAGATATATGTTCATTGTGTAGCCTTTACATGCCGTGCTCATCATTAGTAGTCCTTCTCTTTTAAGTTTGTGGCATGTCTTACAAATCAATATGTTTTATTTGTTTCATATCGTTCATGCAAACTAGACTAATCCCCAATAGTAATATATTCATTATACATTAGTGAGCGATTGTATATGTTAGATTAATATATATATATACATTAGTGAGCGATTGTATATGTTAGATTAATATATATATATATATATATATATATATATATATATATATATATATATTAAATTTGTTTCAAAACGCTGCATGAGTAAAACCCTAAAATCTCTCAAAACAACCAACAAAGGTCTTGCTCACTTTCGATATATTTTAGATCGCTCTATTTTTTTTTTTTTGCATGTGTCCAAATCAAGCCAAAGACGCTGCCATCAAAACTCATCTCTAATCATGGAGGCAACACCATTGAGATAAGTGTTCATAATTTTACATAATGAGATAATATCGTTGTTTAAGTTTTGAGTTAAATCTCGTCAGCTTATTAGCTATATCCATATGAATTTATTTATTTTTACTTTGACATTATGATTTAATATAATTCGTTTGCTTGAATAGATTAAAATAATCATTGGTTTCATATATTGTTTTTAACTTAACCAATTTGCATGCTTTACGTTAGTTTTATGATGTAATATTGGTTCATCATTAATTTACAAGTATGCTTGTATTTTTTATGGCTTAAATTAATATCTGAATATGACAATTGAACAGTTATGGTTCAATATTTATTTCTACGATTGTTTAGAAACTACATAAATAATTATATGTATTTATTTTACTAACAGAATAGCCATGTTTCCATGAGCAAAGTTTTGAGTAATACAGAGTACTATACTTTTGGTAAAAGATGAGATTTTACATGGGGCTTCATCAGTCGAGAAGTTGAAATTGTTCCCGATGTCATCAATGTGTTAGATCTCCAACGATGCACTTCTCCTTTCAAGATAAGTATTATTTTTCTATCATGCTTAACATTATTTTATGGTCAACTAAAATTTAGTTAGAGAAATTAATTTCTCCATATAATCTAATACTTTTTGAATGCTTTAAAAAAACTAGTCAATATATAAATGATTAATGGCAGGATAGTAAAAATCTTCTAGATAAAATAATAAGAGTATTATTAAATAGTATAAAATATGCTAATGATAATTCATATATCTATATATATATATATTTTATCTTATAATGTATTATCATTCTATATATGAAAGCTTTAAATTGACTTGACCTTAAATGATCCAAAAGTTTTGGAGAACAATAAAAAAAAAGATATGATCACATGAATATAATTACCTAAAGCTCATTATGTATTTTGCATCTAATTAAAGATTACAAGATTTGAAATCTGTAACTATATCTTGTCTATATGAGACTGAGAAAAATGATGAGCTATCGATGTGGATATTAAAAGGTCAAGGTCAAGACCAAGAGTTTCGTTTCATAATCTCACTTAAAGTTGACAAAATAAAGATGGTAATAAAAAGAGATATGATTCAATCATCTGAAGATGAAAGAAAATTATTGTGAGTACGATATCTTGTAATATCAAGATTATTGGAAGCTCTAGAGGAGCAAATACATGCTTGGCCATGGGAACACAGCTTGAAATCTTCATTGCGTTATACTTTTTAAGTCTCAAAGGTTAAAAGGATCTCATATAACACATGACCTTAAATTTGGTACGTTGTTGATTTTAAAGTGGGATTCAATCCAAGATATATGAACTTGAAGTGTCATTATCTCGAGTGGGAGAATTAGAGAATCCCACATCCCTAATAAGTGAAACATCCAAAAGTATGTTCACACTAGAAATAGACTTAATGAGTCACTTATAAATTAAAACTAAGAGATTTAATTTAGAATCTAATAATACTGAGACAATAAGTAAAGGAAAATGTTGAATATTTTCAACAAGAAGTATTACCCAAGGCACTATTGCATTGTACTACACAATGTTTAGAAAATGGAGATAAATGTAAAAGTAAATAAGAAGTTTGCTCAAAGTGTAATGTTTGGCAAACCGGTTATGCCATCCCGGTTTAAGAACGATGCGAAAGATATATTATTATATGTATATTCGTTGAACAACAAAAATGTTCTTATGAATGATCTGCTATATGCTGCTAGCTTACAAGGCAATATAAGAATACAATTTCACCAGTTAAATATATTTAAAATATGTTTATACAAGGAGATGTTAGTGGGCTTGATCACCCACTGGTGGACTGATCATCCACCAAATGTTTATAATTAATGCATCAACAAGAAGGTCGTATGTATCCTTGTTATTGATCCGCAACCTAATGTTTGCAAGACTAATTAGTAAAACTGGTGAATTCACAAGACTTTGATGACTATTTTATATGAAAGATACATGATGAACATCTTGTCACTAATGTTCATAAGTGAAATGCAGCAGCACTGATTCGCATAATGCCAAAGAGTAATTAAGTACTCTCCCCATTAAATTGGTTTTGGGTCAGGAACTAAAGATCCCCATCTAGAAAATTTGGATAAGTTGTAGTTGCTCCACCACACAGCTAAAAGATGGGACCTCAAATGAGGTTATGAATATGTTGGATATGATCTCCATTGATGATAAAATCTAGAAGATTTTATAAGATCTATCGAAAGACTCAAAGTTAGTCTATCCAACAATAGGGGAGAAAAGAAACAGCTGGAAAATGATGAAATGAATTATCATTGATCCTCGGACTAAAGCGCATAATAATAAGTCTAAAATGAATGTATGGAGATAATTCTATATGAGTTGCCAGACTCATTTATTGACCTTAAAAAAGTGATTAAGTCACAAGTATCAGCTGTAAATGCTCCAGTTAAAATATATGTTCCAGAAGGACAATATCAAACTGCTAATGAGTCTAAAAAACGTCTGAAGCGTGATAGACATATCGGTTCTAAATATAATAATCCTCTAAAAAAAGGAGCATGAATGAAAATGGCAAAATCGAGGAAGGAAATATTAAAGATCTCTAGAAGAGACATACAACATGACAAGAAAGAAATTCAGGTACCTGAGAATTTAGAAATCTCAAATAGCTATGTCATGTCGAGAACATTATAGAACCGATATTAAATCGACGTCGTGAATACTATTGACGCATGCAATGTAGCAGTTGATGAGAATGAGGATCATGAACCATCTATTGAAAAGTGTACACAAAGAAATGATTGGCCAAAATGGAAATAAGCAATAGATGTGGAATTAAATCTCTTGAATAGAGAGTATTTGGACAAGTAGTCCATACACCTGAAGGTGTACACCAGTGGCACATAAATGAGTATTTATGTGAAAGAATGAAAGAGATGATGAAAAGTTGTGAGATGTAAAAGAGTAGTTGCACAAGAGTTCTCACAAAGACCTGAAATTTTTATAAGAAACACATCATGTGATGGAAGCATCAACTTTCAAGTTTCTCTAGTCTGGCAAGATTTGAAAGCCACTGGAAATGACAATTATATCAATGATCCAAAAGGGTATAAACTGTAATAAGCACTAAACCCCATAAGGATTCAGGTTGCTAGAAGCAGTAAGTGCTAGTTCTCGAGAACATTACCGCGCGAGTATATTAAGTATATAAAGGAAAAAATTCTTGGTCATGAAGTACCAGAATATTGAAAATTAATCATCTCTTTCATGATTGAAAGAAGTGGTTTCATATGATAAGAAGAATATTCATACTTGTAACTTTTACAAGAAGATGAGGAATAACTCGTATGTACAAGTATGTACAATATGAAGGTTTAAAAGATTGTCTATTCAAAGAAATTTTGACATGGAGTTTAAATAGAACAAGATATGACCTTTTTCGTATGGAAGTATTGTTATGGACAAGAAGTCCAATGGTGTTAGAGATTATCTTACAATCAAACGAGTTTATTCACTAAGGATATGATTATATTTATTCTTAAAAGGATGATATGTATGATAAGAATACTTCTCTCAAAGATGATGCTTCCAAGGGGAGAATATGATGATGTGCGTGGTTGTACTCTTTTTCCTTATCATGGTTTTTGTCTCATTGGATTTTTCCATGTCAAGGTTTTAACGAGGCAACAAAGAACACGCAAATGATAGATACCTATAGAGGAAATATTATCACTTCAGTGATGAAGATCTATCAATCTTATGTATTTTTGAAATTCAGATCGAGAAGCAGGAGAGAATGATCAAGATCAATCATACTTGAAAAGAATCAAGGAAACGTTCCATTTTCGAGACAAAATCAAAGGTCGAAAGTTTTCCAATCAAAAGAGACCTTCTATATGGAATTAAAATATGAACTTTATTTCCAGAGAAAGATATTTGAATTTATTTTCGTCTCAAATTTGAATCAAGTCATTATAAAATATAGAACTCGAGATATGATTGTTTTTGTGGGACATATACAAGCTGTCTTAGAATACGAAATTTCGACTGATATCCCAAATATTGCTCGATATTCCCATCTTGGAAGAGTTAGAACAGTGCCTGAAGTTAGACATAGATGTTAGCTTCAATCTACAAGTGGTTTGAAGTCATTTTATTCTACGGTCATCAAGATATTCAAGCTTTAGTGAATAATGTCAAATCTGCTAAGAGAAGTTAAACGGCTCAAGCCCAAGACTGAGAAGAAATCAATTCATCACCGGATTTTATAATTTCAGATATTTCAAGTTATGTTCTCATCAGGGGGAGTAGATGCGCGCTGCACTCTTTTTCCCTTAACCATAGTTTTTCCTATTAGGTTTTCCTGGTAAGGTTTTTAATGAGGTAACATCTTATGCACTTTAGAGAATACTTTGTATAATGGACATCCAAGGGGGAGTGTTATGAACTATTATGTGGATGTCCATTAGGCTTATAAGTCCATGTTCTAGAAGGTTGTAAACCCTAGTTCTGTATCCTATATATATGTATTGTTGTCCATGAAATAATAATTAGAACATCCATTCTTCTCTTCTCCTCTCTATTTACAACACAAAATGCATTTTTACTGTTACTAAAAATCCAAAAAGAAAAAAAAAGGATATCCACACAATTAGAGCAAATTTTGCAATAAAGTTTGATTTATGAGAGAAATTAAAGTTGGGTCCAGAGCCCATTAGTTATCATGATAAAAGGGCCCATCTCTAAAATCACACGCGAGGCATGTGAGTTTTTTTTATCGCTTCCGGCCTGTGATTCGCCACGACTTAACTTCTCCCGCCACAATACATTTACTTACAATACCAATAGTACCCTTACCCGGTAGGATTATTATTGCCGAAATGGAGGGGTACAATAGTAAACTAAAAGGGGTGACGAAGTGTTTTTTTTTAAGTGTAAAAAACTAATTTTAACCGTTCGCCGACTTAACCGGCTTTAGTTTTCGCCGGCAACGTCATCACCGAACCTAACTAAGTAACTAGAAACAAAACAGTTCGATTCGTATTCTCTTCTCTCTCTTTTGTCGGGTGCTGAGTTTCTTTTTATTAAACCGAGAATGGGTTTAACGAGGAACAGAAGAAGAACGGAACCAGAAATCATCATTGCTAGAGATACAGATTCCGAGTCAAGTGCGTCTGAAGAAGAAGAAGAAGAAGAAGATTACCCTTTGTCTGAGTCTGAGAAAGAAGATGAAGCGGTTAAAATTGAATTGGAGAAGAGTAAAGCAAAAGGGAAAGCACCCATTACCGTTAAGCTCAAGAAAGTTTGCAAAGTAACGCTCTTTCTAGAAACCCTAATCTTTTTTTAGCAGCCACTTTCATTTTTTTGAGTTCTTATATGTGGCTTATGATTTATAGTTTTGGGTAGGCTTTACGGAAGTAAAGTTAATGACTTTGGACTTTGATTATTCACTTGAATGGAGAGACAGAGAAAGACTTTGGTGTTTACTTTTGTTGTTCTTGTTTGGTTTGTATTGTAGGTCTGTAAACAGCCTGGCCATGAAGCTGGGTTTAAAGGAGCAACTTATATAGATTGTCCTATGAAACCTTGCTTCTTATGCAAAATGCCTGGTGAAAAAAAAATCCTCAATTTATTATCAGTTACTTGCTCAAGCTAATATGGTCAAGACGAAATTACTAATGTTTTTTTACTCTTTTTACTAAACCTTCAGGCCACACCACAATGTCATGTCCTCATAGAGTGGTTACAGACCATGGGATACTCCCAACTTCTCATAGAAATACAAAGAATCCTATAGATTTTGTGTTCATGCGTCAACTCCAACCAAGGATTCCACCGGTAAAGAGTCCTTGTTATGATTCCCTGATGAGATTTATTGACTGGACTATTTTAAAATCTCTTTTCTCTTTTATTTTGGTACAGATTAAACCACCGTATGTGATCCCGGATCAAGTGCATTGTGCAGTTATTCGATACCACAGCAGACGTGTTACATGTTTGGAGTTCCATCCAACAAGGAACAACATTCTTCTCTCTGGAGATAAGGTTTTTAGATTGAACAACATACATCATATGTTAGTTACTTGTTTTTCTGCATCTGTTTTCTCATTATTAGTTTTATGTTGGTCTTATGGTTCACACATTGAAAGAAAGGGCAACTTGGAGTCTGGGATTTTGCTAAAGTATATGAGAAGAGTGTGTACGGGAACATACACTCTGTGCAAGTTAATAATATGCGGTAAGTCCATATCTATGGCCTTCAATCTCATTGAATTACTTCTGCGTTCAGGTGTCTACATTCTGGAAACAAAAGCTCACTGTCTTTTGTATCTTGAATCAGGTTTAGTCCCACAAATGATGACATGGTTTATTCTGCATCCTCTGATGGAACAATTGGCTATACTGACTTGGAAACAGGAACTTCATCAACTTTGCTGAATCTCAACCCTAATGGATGGCAGGTTCCAACCAACACCATTGCTGCATCACCTTTTCTTTGAGTTTTACTCTATTGCACCATTCTGCTGATATGTAACATCATCGGTTTATAGGGCCCAACTACTTGGAAAATGCTGTACGGTTTGGATATAAACTCGGAGAAAGGTTTGGTGCTAGCTGCTGATAATTTCGGTTTGCTTCACATGTAAGTGAGATCTCATCCCAATATACTATATGTTGTAGTGCTAGCTGCTTAGTCCCTCTTGATTCTTTTTTTTTTTTGTGGAAAAGGATCGACCATCGGTCCAATAACGTAACTGGTGAGCCCCTTTTGATACACAAGAAAGGTAGCAAAGTTGTTGGCCTTGACTGCAACCCGGTTCACCCTGAGCTTCTTCTTAGTTGTGGAAACGATCATTTTGTAAGTTTTATCTTTAAGTATCTATCTGAGTGCTATCTGAACTTGTTTTTTAATAATTTGTTTGGTTTATGGTTTCAGGCAAGAATCTGGGATATGCGGAAACTACAACCTGGAGAATCCCTTAATGATCTTGCGCACAAACGAGTAGTCAACTCTGCTTATTTCTCTCCATCATCAGGCACAAAGATTCTCACAACCTCTCAGGACAACCGTATTCGAGTATGGGACTCTATCTTTGGGAACTTGGATTTGCCTAGCCGAGAGATTGTTCATAGCCATGATTTCAATAGGCATTTGACACCGTTCAAAGCTGAATGGGATCCTAAGGTTTGATACTTTTACTTCTCTCTCTTCCTTTTTTAACAGTTCCCTTTTATAGCACTTGCCATTTTATTCATCTTTAGGATGCCTCGGAGTCGCTTATAGTGGTTGGTCGTTACATCAGTGAAAACTACAACGGTGCTGCTCTTCACCCAATAGACTTCATTGATTCAAGTAATGGACAGTTGGTTGCAGAGGTCATGGATCCGAACATAACGACTATAACTCCAGTCAACAAGTTGCATCCGCGCGATGATGTTTTAGCCTCTGGAAGTTCAAGGTTACTCTTATAACCATCAGTGAAAACTGTTTTGAATGAGTGGTAGTTTTAAAACATGGGTTTGCAGGTCGCTGTTCATTTGGCGGCCACAGGAGAAAACAGAGGTTGTTGAGGAGAAGAAGGATAAGAAGATTGTTATATGTTATGGTGACAGCAGTAAGAAAGGAAAAAAACAAAAGCGTGGAAGCGATGATGAAGATGAGGATGACGATATGTTTAGCTCTAAAGGCAAAAACATTAAGTCTCAAGTGAAAACAACCAAATCTACTCGCAAGACAAAGACTTAAGATGAAGAAACAAGGTGTTCTATATGTATTAACTCACTTTTACTCGTTAACTTTTTTTTGTAGGTTTTCTTGATACTTAGACTAGTAGTATGCCCTGTTTTGCCTTTGGCTGGCGATTTTGCTTTGCTTTTCTCTTAAGGGCATGATCGGCTTTTTGTGTGGTCTTCTCTTGAACTATGGTTTGGTGTAATCTAAAGTATGAATTGCAGTAAGAATGAGAATAGATTGATCTCGAATCTTCTCTTCTGTTTTCTTTTTTTTTTTCTTGTTGAAGTGATGAGAAAGTCTACTCTTACATCATCTTGACATCCAACACTTATCTGTATTGTTTATGTAGCCAAACTAATAGGACAAACTCATATGTAGCAACATCTATATAATAAACTAACTCACTACAGCCAATCATCTTGTTGTTTGAAGTATGGTCTTGCACCACTTCCATCTTATTTTATGTGTGAATAACTTTCATACTTCAACAAACATAGTTTTGGTCTAGTGAAGACTAACATCAAATACACACCAAGATTTACAAACCACTTTGTCTTACAAAGAAATGAGTTTTTCTTCTCCCATACAAAATGGAATCTAGGGTTCTATATTTCCTCTTAAACCCAAACTTATCTACTTCATCTCTCCTTCCAAGAAGCTTAACATCACATTCCATGAAAATCCAATTGGACAAATCCTAAATCTTTGTCCGGACAAGCTTCTCCTTCACCAGAATCTCATCCCACACATGCTTCCTCCCACCCATCTCTCTCTCAAACCAGAAACCCTCGTCAAACATTGTCGTTTCGTTGACTTGCACCCCAAGTTTCCTCCCTATTTCCGTCCAAATCTCTTTCCAAGTGAACTCTACCCCATTTATAGCGTTAAACGCTTCACCTTTCTCTTGCACAATCCCACTAGACTCAGCGAATATATGAATCAGACCCATCAATGTAACACTCTTCCCAGCATTCTCTTGTCCCTCCAAACACAAAAGGAAGATTCAAATACTTACATATAGCTCCATAAACACAAAGACTTCATTAGCAAACCGGGTCTTTGAACCTACCAAATAAGGGCATCATCACCGGAGATCTTCTCCTTGAACAGATCCTCCAAAACGTAACAGATTTCCTCCCAGAGCTCTTCCTCGGCCCTCCTCGCTGTAGTAACCTTCCCAGCGAGACAGTCTCTCCGACCAGAGACACGTAGTGCTTCATCCCCGTTTGGAGCGAGAAATGCTTAGTTAACCTCTTAGCGTTTAATTAATACCTGCATGCAGTTGTATTATGTCTAACTTATTACACAAAATTTCACAAAACGTAGAATCTAATTATCTTTATTTGATGAAAATCTTAATTAGATAACTGAAAACAAGAGTCTTAATTACATAACTGAAAGTAAGTGTTCAGGCTTTTTTGTAGAGGAAAACTAAAAGCTATTGGTGGACTAGAAAACATATTTATCAAACTTCATCTTCATCATCCACTTCTGTTGGTAGAGATCTATCGCCAAGCCGAGCTGGAGGAGCACTAGTAGTTTGAGTAAGAGTGCAAATTGGTGGTTGTTGTTGATCATCCACTTCTACGTCATGCGTCACTTGCATGGCTTCAACTTCTTCATCCTTCTGTGATGATCTTCTTGGAGCCGTCTCCATCATTGCGACCGTGTCTTCTATTTGCTGAACCGTGTTTCCTTCTCCAGGATGGCATGCTAATGGCTGTTGCTGCTGCAAGGACGAAGGAGCTAGAACAATCTCGTGATCAATATTTGTCGGTTGCTGCTCCGAGGAAGAAGCTGGAATAGACTCATCATGATGATCGTCATCGTCTTCATCATTGGACTTGTTTATCTTGCGAATCTTGCACAGGACCAGTTCTTGAAACATGTTTTCGTCCGGTAGCGAATACTCGTACATAATCCAGCTACTATTGCTCCCCGGAACAGCAACAGAAGTGCTGTCTCCTCTCTTCTGCTTCTTCTTATTGTCGTCGCTTTTAGTGAACTTTAGGGTTTGCTTTTTCCCTATGATCTTCTTTGTTTCTTCGTCTTCAATATATTTTTTAGCGTTAGGCTTCCAACTTCCACCTTCGTTGTCTCCAAGGATCCTCCGCTTCGAGTTCCTACCACGACCAATGTTCTTCACCGACACTTGAGTCCTTGTCACAAAATAAAACCACTCGTTCTTCCTGAACAGAGGATGATTGGTATGGTCCAGCAACCATGGCTCTGTGTCGTAAACGTTCTTCATCTCGATGAAGTCTTCATAATCTTTATCTTTATCTTTATCTTTTGACTTGGGTTGTAGATACGTTTTTAACTTGGGTATTAGATGCTTTTTGATGAGTTCTTGGTCTTCAGGATTAAAGTAAATTCCTCCATCTTCATCGTTATTGAACATGTTTTCGCCATAATCATAGTAAACTCCTCCATCTTCATAGTTTTTTGACATCGTTTTTCAGGGTTTAGTTCTTACGTTTGATTCTACAAAAGCTAGGTTATAACCTATTGACTTGTATATTTATACTAATGAGGTTATTTAAATTATTTTAAAACAAAATTCAGATGATTATCCTATCATCTTTTGCAGTTTCCTATTACCAAGAAAAAACGGTTTGTTATGAGAAGAAGATAGTGTTATCTTCATTCAAAAAAATGTTAAAATATATAGATTTAACCGTATATATAGATTATCTTTAGGAAAAATTGGAAAAAAAAGACACTCTCAACTTTTGTTTGGTCATTTAGGACTTTTCATATTTTGGGTTATTTTGGACAAGTTTTACCCTTATGTGATGGGAAAAATAGTAAACTAAATTTAAAAAATAGAAAAAAATATGAAAACTATTGGAAACACAAGTATGACTACTTATATGTTTAAAGTTCTTTTAAAAAATATTGGAATTATATTTTATTTTATGTCATAGCGGTGGATAGAATACGCATTCTGGCCATCTACGACTTCTAGAAAGTGGATACTAGGTATTATACACAGATATATCCAGAGTATATAACGCAAAAAAAAGTTTCTTATCTATTCTAACTTACCTAGAATGAGTGAGGTTATATTCTAGTAAGATATCATTAATCTACAATCGGCTTGATTACAATTAATAGCCATTACTCTACGATATAGCTTTTATTATTTATGTTTCATAACTTGTACTGCTTTTTACCTTATGTTACGCATGTGGAAGAATAAACTTACTATCCACTCTACATTGTTCTGCTTGACGTAGAAAGAATATTCTAGCCGAATCTACGAAAATATGGCAACTTCCATATTTCGGTTATGCTGTTTCCTAAATTACACTAAATCTACCATAAATCTCTCATAGTATATTCTCTCTCATTTTTTTCTCCTCACACGATCTTTCTCTCTTTTGTTTGTGAAGCAATCATAACGTTTGTGTGTGGTGTAGTGGTTTGCCCTCCTCCTACATCTTATAGGTCGCGGGTTCGAAGGTAGGAAGGAAGCTTTTTCTGTTTTTTTTAAGGAGCTAGGTTTAATTAAACCTGAAATGACAAAAGTACCCTCTTCTTCAACTTCCATCCCTGCGATTTCTACAGCCGTTTTTCACCTTTTTCTTATGATTTCATGATCTTTTTGGTTAATAATTTTCGATTTAAACGTTTATTGAACAGATATATGATATATTATATGATTCTGGGCTTACAACCTACAAAAGAATCGTTTTAAATAAAAAAATCCGAGGAACTGGCCGAATCAGTGCAAATCGCCACGGTTTGTCATCGCTTCACGCTTTTCCGGCGAGTTTTCGGCCGCCTGGAGCGCGTTTTCGAACAGGGAAAAAGGTTAATGCTTATTAGAATCTTCTATTTGAAAGATTCAACATAAACTTAGTGGTTACAGCAAATTTATAATTGAGTTTTAGTTACGAAACCTTCTTTTAAATTATGAAAGCTGTTACACGGTCAATCAAACATAGTTTATAAAAAAACGAATTGCAACTTACATATTCTAGACTTGCATTGGTTAGAAGAGAAACATGGAAAAGAATTATATGGTGGAAACAGAGTCAATGTTCAATAGGACGCCGCTTGGGTATTCAATGGTCACCTCAAGGAGCTCTTCACCGCAGGAAGGTGAGTAAGTCGCCGCCAATGATGGAAAGCTTTGGGTGAATTCTCCTGCCAAAGCTAAATCGGAGCCCCATCGATCATCGTGGGAAATTGGTATTGACATTTTTAAACGAGTTTGGAGGTGAAGAGAGACGAGGGAGTCCTTTAATGTTTTTAATTATAATTCTTAATAGTTATAATTTTTAATAATTAGTTAAATTCAGGGTATTATGGTCTTCACAAGAATTGAAAATCTTAGTTTCTTAAATAATCTTCAAAAAATCTTATTGACATAAACCTAAGTTTTAGGTGTCCCATTTTTCCAATTCTCCCTTATCTTTATGGAGATAATGTTATGATAAATCATATTGTGTTAAAGATATATAGATGTTGTATTAAATCATATTTTGTTAATTGGATAGAGATTTTGTTTTTGTGAAGATAATGTTATGATAAACCATGTTAATAAATAAACAATTTTTTTTTTGTAAATTATGAATATTATCAAATAATTTTCCATTTATATTATATATGGACGGACCTATGGTAACCTAAAAGTAATAAATATAATAATATATAGTCTTCGAAGTACCAGATTTGCTACTTTACTCTCACGTTCTACAACAATCAAATGAAGAGGCTCACTCCTTAGCGAACGTCATCCTTCAAACAGTCTTCTATTCCAACTGTACCTAACCACCTAGATGGTCAAGCCATTTGTTGCACAATGACTATATGTTTCATAGTGATTCAAAAAAGAAGAAGACCATATGTTTCATCTTCGTAATATATAATCGCAATATGTGCAAAAGTTAAAGAATGTTTTTGTTCTATAATTCCTTAAAAATTAAAGAATATTTTTGTTCTATAGTTCTTTAAAAATTAAAAAATGACAAGGAACTATACAAAACAATTGCTTCTCATAAATGTTGTAAATTTTAAGGAATAAATAGGAATTGAATATCCCCCTTAATTCCATATGTTTCCTAATGATTCAAAAAAAAAAGACTATATGTTTCATCTTCCTAATATATAATCGTAATTTTTCCAAAAAATGGGTGGAAATGTTAAGTCGTATTCGCATTATCCAGTTAAATCACATTTTCGTTTGGAAAAAGAGGTTACTTCCTCTCCAAGTATGCCTTGACGGTAGCTTGAGAAAAGAATAGCGTCATCACAAGTATAATAAATCACATGACGATTTCTGATTTGTGAATATCAATAAATTACTAGTTTAGCTCTATTTTAAATTACTAATTTGTTTTTCATACCTATTTTAATAAAATTTCCTTTGTTAACAAACCAGTTATAGTTTTACGAAAATATTATTACTAAATTTTTGGAATATTAAATATGTTGTTAGATTTTAAGATTTACAAATTATTACAATAACACGTAGGGTCAGTTTTTAAGATTTTATTACACTCTGGAACAGTTTATGCTACTGAGGTAGGCTTTGATGGCTAATTACAACACTGCCCTCAACTATAAAGAAACTTAGTCGGTGATTGAGTTACCTTTTTTTTTCAATTTTTGTGTTTTCTTAACGTAAATGAAGCAGATTTATTCTTTTTTAATTGTAACCATTAAATCTATTTTGACTTTTTTTTTTTTAATTATCTACATGTTATGGGACCTGAATATATTATATGGAGGTGATGGAGCATCTGTAGAAAACGTGACGGACCTCAAACCGTGATCCCTATTCTGCTGTGGTCGTCAAGCTTGAGACAAGAGTTTTGGCTGCCGGAATTGCTGTGGCTTCAGTTGCTAAGAGAAAACGTGACAGATCAGCCAAAGGTCATACCAATAGCTCCTTTTCGATTGAGTTCTACCGCAATTTGTTTCAAAGTCAAGTCTTCTCCTCCTCCTTGTAGTCGTCATGCTCGGGACCAGATTTGTGGTCGCCGGAATCACTGTGGCTTCAGTCGCATATCGAAACAAAGCTTGAATAATAACAACAATGGACAATTTTTGGTTATTTTCACCTCTTGTCCTCTTACATTTGCTTATTCTCTAATTTGTCTCAAACTTTTAATATGTTCAAGTTTCTTCACGAATTTTCCCCACGAATTTTAAATTTGCAATCTAGACCAAACAAATATTCTGTTTTTGCATCATTGGTCTTTGTCGTGTTGGTTTATTTCGTTTATGCCTCAATTTTTTATAATTTGCAAATAAATTTGTTTAATCTCGGTCCAAATTTTAAATATGCACTTTAACCTTTGTTAATATGCAAATGAGCACACAAAGGAAATATATATTTACATGCATCTTCAAAATGATTAAAATAAGCTAAATGACATATTAATGTGGTAGAAGCCATTTCTTGTGTACCTGATTGTAATGATATATGTATGTAGTCATATGTACATGACACTATGTACCCCAAATTTATCTATCCACATGTACAACGATTACATGTTTGTACAAATGTTGTGTACAATCGTTGTTGTGTACATATGTATAATATTATAACATGTGTGTCCATATATACAATCATTGTTGTGTACATGTATACAATCGTTGTTGTGTGCATGAATTGATATTATATTTCTTACCTTGTCTTTGTAATATGTGTGTAAATATGTACAATAGTTTTTGTACATATGTACACCAAAGTTCGATTTCCACATGTACACCGAAGTTCGATATCCACATATACACGAAAATCATCTTCGGTGCATTTCTTAACTTAAACTCTTCCTCAGTTTCCTATGCATATAACTTAGAAGCAATGTGAATATTACAATTTGAAATGTTGGGCTCTGTAAGACATCATAGAAGACATCATAATATCACAGATGGAGGTGGGGAAGGTGCGTGACGTTATTGTATCTTCAATGTCGTATACGTCGATGTTACGAATGTCTCTCTCATCATACTTATTTTTCCATAGTTATACTGTTATGTACATCATTGTCACCATCACCATCACCATCGTCTAAGTCACCGTTGCCATCGTGAAGGGTGTTGTCGCTGTCGTCTACGTCACTGCCGCCATTGTGAAGGGTGTCGTCTACGTCACCATCGCCATTTCCGTTACCATTACACCATCATCATCTAGGATTTAATTGGAAAATATGTTATGATTAAGATGAAATATGATAAAATATGAAAAAATCGAGAAAAAAAGAAGTAGTAGTGAAGATCGAAAAAAATGAATGAATTTGTGTAAAAGATGCAATAAAGACAGTCGAACTAAGCACTAATTGCATGAATCTTCCTCTCTAGAAAACATAATGAGAACACACGAATCTTCCTCTCTGGAAAACCTCTTAGGTCCAGAAAATGTCACATTGAAACATAAACTTAAACTTACCATGAGTTCTTTGTAAAATCTCACGAGATGCCTCTTCTTCTCTTTGCAAAATAGAGAAATCAAAGTTTCTGACCTTCTTCTCTATCTCCTCTGTTTTGATGCAAAAGATGCGATTGTTTCGCATGTAAATTTTAGCATGAACATTCAATTAGAGATTTATGAATTTATTACATGGATTTACAAGTTTCAACATTTTATAATCAAGGCGAATATGTGTACACAAATTTTTTATTATCCATATGTACAAAGATTCTATGTACAACGACTCACAAACATATACATGCGCATCGGATTAGTAAATTCACCACATTTGCAAGAACATGAGCTCAAGAGATTCACATTTGATATAAGCTGGAATCCAGAAGACTTATAACACAATATATTTTAAGATTCAAAGCTAGATGGATTCAAATGGATGAAGGTTAAATGTGTAATGCTCTTAGTTCATGGCTGAACCAAGAGCATACACACAAGTGGTTTTTGGGATGCATGCGGAGAGTAAATGATTCAAATATTGAGGTTGCTTTGTACCTCTAAAAAGCATTGAAGTTAAAATCGAATTATACAAAAATTAAAGGATCAGATGTGCAAAAACGCCAAAGTTAGCCATTGTTGTTCTCAAGCTTTTCATGATGGTTGAAACGAAAGTCAAAGAGGAAGGGACCTCATGGTGATGATGAATCACGACAAGGAATCAGAAGCTGAGACAAGAGACGGAAGATTGAATCAAAGTGAGAATGCGACAAACCAGATTCAATCGCCGTGAGACACCACAAAGAAGATGAATGCAGCGGCTTAGAGATTTAGCTTGGTTGAGGTTCGGCGGTATTTCTGGAGTAAAAGCAGAACACAACAAGAGAAAATATAGTCACTATGGTTGAAGATTGAAAAGATCTCTATCGTTAACGTCACCGTCGTATACATACCATTACATCACCATACAAAATTTAGCTTGACATATCTCAAAAGATATATCAAATAATAGAGACAATAAACAAATATAAGTATGCTTGAAAAAAATTGTGAATTGGGAGATTTCATTTTACAAAAAAAAATAGAGAAGTTAGGAGGAGGAAGACGAAGAAAAAATAACCATGGACCCACTATATATTCTTTTCTAACTAAAAAATACATGTTAAATTTAGTTAGTGTAATAGATACTAAATGACAAAAGTATTTAGTTACTTTATAGATTGAAAGTGGAATTAGTTGGAAAAAATTACCTTGGTAGCAACAATTGTCTTATAGTGTAATAATAAAGTAAGAAAGTGACCTCTAGTGTAAATGAAATCTATATAATACGTAGGTCAGTTTTTATGATTATATTACACTTAAATTTGTTATTCTGTAACGACATGTTTATTTGAAAATTTATAAACTTAATAAAAAATTCACAAATTTGTTAGAATTTTTCTTTTCATGTATTGCCCCAAATTTATTAAATTTTCACATATTTAATTGAACATCACTAAATTTAATTTATTTGACCACAAATTTCCTTAATTTGAGCAGATTTATTTCGAATTTGATAGCTCTATTTTTCTTTTGACCACAAAATTTAGTTGTTTTGGCAGATTTAATTACATATTGACTTATTTCTTTTAATTTTACCACAACATTTTTTTTTGAAACACAAACTTCCTTTAACTACTCCAAAGAGTTAGGTCACCAACATGAAAAATCTACGAGTACTATAATAAAATTTGAAACTGTATATGATATAAAATATGTTCAACAAACGAATATTACAAAATTTATAAAGAAATAATAAAAAGAATCAACTTGAATGTTAACATATCATATATTTTACATAAACTATTTCAGAAATTCATTCACAATATTCTCAAATATATTTTACAAGTGATTCTGAAGGTGTACAACGGTCACAAACTTTATTAAATCCTTTGTATGATGCATACAAATAATGTTGATATGTTTTCTTTGGATTTAAAAAAATTAATGGCATAAGTAGAAATATATTAGGGTATGATAAGGAAAAATATTAGATATGATTATGTTTTAATAGTATAGATGAAGATTGTGTTTTAATACTTGGTACATCATTATATAATCTCTATTGCAAATGATGATTAACTACGTGTAACATATGCGATGAATAAATTTACAGACAATTTTACGACGAAGTTCAACCCATAACACTCGAATCGACGGACAGTTCTGCACGTACAACATCCACGATGGACATGCTTTCTCTGTAGGACACAATCACAACGAATGGATTTGCTTGAAGCACTTTGAAACCCTTTTGTTAATTTAAATATTTCCATTAAAAATCCAAAAGAATTGGCAAATTACACCTAGTTGCTATAGAAATTTTTGAATAAAATTTGGTACAACCATGAACGATGGCTTTGAGTCCGATAGCCTACATAAATAAGTCTCGAGCAAAACTCTAGAGGCAGTAACACATGAGAGTCTCAGGCAAAACTCTGGAGGAAGACATACTCTTGACCTTACAGTTCTTGTTAACCCAGGTAGGAGAATATAGCATCCAATTCTCCTTGACAAGGTAAGCAACAATGTATAACGAAGCTCGATTGGAAAGACCGAAAGATAATTAAAAGCTGAAATTTGAACTGAGCTGAGTTAGCCAAAGCACATGGAGACTCGAGTACCTGCAAATCAATGATAAGATCCAACCTGCCGAGAAAACCCACAGCCTAACTGACATTGGGATGGCCATAATCCAAACGCACCGTCTCGAAAGGGAACTCACAACCACACGGACCAATCGAAGCCACAACTCCTTTCGCACGTCTCACCTCTAAGAACTAGAGAGTGAATCATTGATACAACAAAAGTAGTAATCAGAGACATACGATGCTACTAACTATAAAAATCAAACCCGAAGAACCAAGATGGATGTATGCAAATTCGAAATGGGTGCTCCACGAGCAGAAACCGTAAATTATCTTCCCTTTGTATCTTTTCATCCTCAGCTTTTCAGTGGAACCGTTTCCATCATCGATTCCCTTATGTGGTGTAACTGTTCAGAAGTTTATATATTGAAGAGATTGTTTCGATTTGCATACTTATTTCAAGTTTTCTTTGATTCTCTCTTTTGATTTTTACCTCTCTTTGTTTACTCCACATCCAAGACAGTTAGTGTATTTTTCCGCTGCAGTTCATTTTTCCTATCAACCTTTCTTCTTTTCTGAAAATTTCAGACTCGATTAAGGCATTGCTATTTCTCTGCAATTATATATTGCACTTTTAACGCGTCTTAACCCATATTTTCCAATATATTTCGAGTTTTATTAGTGTTTTTCGAGTTTTTTCAGGTTGAAATGTGTTAGAATGGAGTTTTGGGATCAAGAAGCAAGGACTTGAGAAAAATAGAGTAAAAATGGGATTTTCAAGTTAATATCGGTCAATCTCATTTTGGATCGGTGGATCACTTTCAGTAAAAAAAATGTGCAGTCAAAAGAAAGAACGAGCATTAGTGAAATCGGTCGGCCAACAACCAATCGATCCATCACACAGAACGATTGACCGATCCTTTCCAAGATCGACCGGTTTTCACAATTTGACCGGTCGATCGTCAAGCCGGTCTTCACTTGCAAAAACAAGATTATTCGATTTAATTCAATTTTGAACTAGTTTACCCTAGAGATTCGTGTAAAATGTGTTTAGACCTATATTTTAAGTTTTTTTCAGAGTACATTACTTTCACACTAGAGTTGTTTTGGCTCAGGAGATTGTAAGCATTAGGGAGAAAAAATCTAAAGTCTTCATAAAAAAGCTTTTTTGAACCCTTATTTTATTCTATTTTATCAATGAATCATTCAGTTATTCTCTGTGTTCTTCATTTTATGTCTGAGTAATCCATCAGTTAGGCTAGGGTTGAATCAAAGGAATCCATGAATCTTTGAAACCGATATGTTAGATAGGGAATAAATCATATGGCTCTTCATCTAGATTAATATTATTGCTTGAAATGGACTTTACACCTAGTTCATGATCTCTAGGATGCTTAATGTACCAAAATTGATTGTTTAAACTCTTGAAATGAATCTAGATGAGCAAGTATTCATAACCAACAGAGTTGTTGTTAGGGAACTTGTGAACAAATTACACCTGTTAGACTTCATGTTTAGGATTCTAAATTCAACGGAAGTTAGTATTTAGATTACTAAAACATAGGATTTAGTACTGCGAAAGTAGACTAAATTACATGAGTTGTCTGAGTTCAAGAACGGTTGTTAATTATACTCCTTACATACTATTCAATAAGATGTATGTTTTAGAGTTTTCACAGTTATTAAGAAAACATATAAAATTCTAGTTACCAATGCATTATTTTCCGTTATTAACTATTCTCCATAATTTTCAACCAATAAAATTGTTATAAACACTTTGAACTTAACAATTTACGTTAATTAATGCATTGAAAATGTATTTTTTTGAAACTAATTTTTTTTCTAAAACATGTTTTTTTTCGGAACAGATGTAATAATTATTATAACATATATACGGAATCTATACTAATAAAGGAAACTTTTATCTTTCTTTATGAAGCCATATAAGCAGCAATGTGCATGCGGCAAAATTTACCAAGTGGCAGCTCTCTTTTTCGTTCACAAAAACTTATATGGGTCCATCGTTTTGTTCACGTTTATAATGTCCTCTGTCTAGGATTTTTGCAGTTCTTTGGCTATGGGTCCATCGTTTTGTTCACGTTTATAATGTCCTCTGTCTAGGATTTTTGCAGTTCTTTGGCCCATTTATGTACATTCCCCGTAACAATGAATGTATTGCTTGCATTTCTAAACCTTGTTTTCAGAGATGTCTAACGGCCGCGCTGGGGCTGGACAAAATATCTGAACCCGAAAAATCAACTTGAAACCGACTCAAAAATCAAGGTTCCGAACCCGATCGGACCTAGGGTAAATGATCAAATGAGTCTTTAATTGCTATATATGAAGCACTGACACAGAACCCGAGCCAAACTGAAACCAAATGAGTATCCGAAGATATCCGAAATGTAAATATGTAACTAAAAATATTAGTTATAAATATACTTAAATTAGTTGAATAATTAAAATTAAAATTATAAATTAAATATATTTGTTATTTTCAATATTTTTTATATTTTTGGGTAAAATAAAATTGTTTGAATAGGAAAACTGAAACAAAGCAGTGTTAAATAAGTATTTTGGTTATTTTTTTGTACTTTTTAGTAGTTTAGATATAAAATACCCGAATAAAATCGGGTAATATGGTTACTTGAATACAAATATCTGAATCCGTTTCAGATATATTGGTTATTCGGTTATTTTTAGATTCGTAATCATAAGAACCAAATTCACCAGGACCCGGGTGGACCCGACTCGAATCCGTCCCAAAATTTTGTAATACCCAAATAGAGCCTAATTTCGAAACCCAAAAAAAAACGATACCCGAAAGAACCAGTCCGTACCCGATCGGGTACCCGAATGCCCAGGTCTAGACCGCGTTGTCGCTTACCATTCACCATAGCTGTTTACGTTTTTGTAGTAATGTCAAGCATTAAGGACATCTCCAATCCACCGCCGTTTTTTACTCTAAAATATAATAAAAGGGAGTATGAAGTTAAAAACACTCAAACCCTACTTCATATTATAGTTTCCTCCATAAATGGAATAATCTCTTTTTTTGTTTGTTCATTACTCTATTATGAAGTAGGGTTGGAGTATTTTTATTTTATATTCCGTTTTACTTCATTTTAGAAGAAAAAATGGAGTTTTATATTAGAGATGTTGTAACCCACTCAGTCCTCTTCAACTGACCTTTAATTCAACCTCAAACAACTTCATTCATTATATATACACACCGTGTGAGTGACCCGCTCCTTTTCTGAATCAAAGCTCGTGTTCTGTCTCACAGAAATCCTCTGGCTATGGCGACTTCTCCAATACATTTTTCCGAGTTGAAGGCCGAATGATGCCGATGGATTGTTCAGACAAGGATACTTCGATTTTGTGAGGACCAGAAGGTTAAGAAAGGGGGGTGGGGGGTGAACTGAAGGTATTGGCATGCTGTTATTGATGAGATGCTTTGTAAAACTGAAATTGTTATCGGAATTCAGAAGCTACAAGTTTCAATGCAGATTGAGTTGATCATCAGTTTTGGTGTTTGGTAAGAAGATTATGTTTATGGCATATTTTTGTTCGGGTGAATGTAGCTTTGAGAGGAGAAGCAGCACTACCAAAGGAATCCAATAACAGTGCAGCCATAAGATCTTGTGAAAGAGCTTTACCAGAGACTCTAGATTGCTATTTTGAGCTGGATACAACCACCGATGAACAGACATCTCTGCCGGAAGTTGGAGATTCATAGTTGGCATGTACTGGAGAGCTAATGCAGTGCACACGAAATGGTAAGAGATTCTGTTGAACTTCTTCTACGATGATACATTGTATAATTTTATCTTTTTGTATGCTACCAAGTAACAACTTGCCATGAGATTGATAAATTGACTGATGGCACTTCCAGGAGTTCTGCGTTGGAAGCATATGAAAGTGTACATCAACAAGAGATCTCAGGTTAAAAGATCCCTTACAAGAACTCCATATAATGATTATATGTTGCCTTGTCAAGTGGCCTACATAGTCTTACTTGCTAGCAAATATCGTGGGAAAATTTATGGGTATTAAAACCATTTTCAACGTCGAGAAACATAGTAGTCAACGCATCATGGCAACCATAACGATTGAAAGGTCTACGACAACTTTCCTGCTTTAATTTCATGACCCGTTTAACATTGTTGTTAATATCATGGCTACACATGGATAATAGTGTTACTCCTTGTATATGCAGGGACGCAAGTGAATGTCTAAGTGTATTCGAAGGCCTTGCCATGCTCTTGCATTATAAGTTGGTTGCCTTTGGTGTAGAACCAAAGGTTTTAGTTGCTACAAATATCAACCCAAAGAGCAGCATTAACCAGGGTCTCTTAAGGTGGGGTTCTTAGTTTTTCTAAGAGACGTATCTTAGCTTTTAACTAAAAAAAACTTAAGAATCGTCTCTTAAATAAGAACCATAAGAGCCGTCTCTTAACGGGAAAAATGTAAAAAAAAAAAAAATTAAATTAAAAAGACAAATTTTACGTTAAGAACCTCACCTTAAGAGACTCGGGTTAATCATGGTTTAAGTTAGTTGGAGGTGAGAAGTTACAATCTGCTATGCTATATATGCTATTGTCTGTAGGTTATCTTCTCTACTATAGTCTAAAGATTTGATTTACATAAGTTAACCTAAGCCTTCAAACAGATTTGCAAAAATCATTCTATTGTTTATACTATAGTTCTATTCTAAGCTTCTCTCCTGGCAGTTTAAAAACTAAGTTCTACAGCTTCTCATATCTTGAGTTTACCTTACAAATCTCATGATTCACGCTTGTAGCCATTGTAGTTTTTTCTCTGTGAATTTATCATTTCTGTGCAACTGAGCAACCATTGTAGGCTTCACATTGCATATTGGGCTACCTTTAATATATCTTATAATTATTACTCTGTCAGTTCCACATCGTTTACATTTAGGTAACATAACATGTTAAGCCCAAAAAACTAATCACAGACTCTGTGTGCAAGATTAAAGGACGTGCAGGTGATGCAACTCTACCAAATGGTCCACCTGTGATCGCCACATCTTCCTTTTCACAACAAAAAGATTGAACGTAATCTGGATAAAGATTCATATCTTTTTCTAACAACTGTGAGGAAAATACCTGTTGGAGTTGGACAACATAGTAAGCAGCCGTTTCAAAGACTTTAACAAAGGCATGTCCCATCGAACATTCCGCATAGCTAAAGAATAATTGTTGCACGTACGTGGGAGTTTATACAAACAACCAACATCACAATCCAAGACACTACATATAACACAACTAATCACTCAAAAAGCTGGTTCTTGGCCTAGTGGAAATTAAGGCACGAAGCATGAATTCTCCTCGAAATTTAAAAAAGAAAACCTAATCACCCAAAATATAATAACTGGCACAACACATTTTTAAACACACCGCCAATACAAATATAACACCATAAGTAATTTAAAGAAAAACAACAAAATGTGTTGTATATTATTATTAAATTATAAATTGAATCATACAACTTTTTGTATATTATTATTATTATTATTCAAAATTAAAATGATTATGACAAAAAATAATAATAGCATCATACATAATAGATTTTTAGAAGATAAAACTCATTGTTTAGTAACGATCCAATGATATTTTAGTCCCTTTGGCATATCATTTTTTTCTAAATAAATTCCATCAACTCTAGCAATCCATGACCGTTTTTCACCAACTCGGATCTGACTGGCTCCTCTGTACGCACGCCATATAGTTTGAGAACTTTTCACTTTAAGTCCATGTTGTAAGGTACAACGCCATACAATTCTCCTTCCAATTCCTAATTCTCTGACTGTAATATTATATTTCTCATTGACTTTTAGTTCGTGGAGACCTTCATTATGGTTTTTGTTAGATGAGCAATTAACTTTGAGAATACTACCCGGATTGAGTTGATTTCGAACTTCTAAAGTGTTCGCGTTACAAAGAATAAATTTTTCATTCAAACCAAAACACATAACAATAAATAGCATAAATGTGAGGTAATTCATCTTCTTTATCTAAAATATTTGTTGGAAGAAAGATGATTTTATAGACATTTGACTAGAATAGATTTGTTTTTTTTGGTTTTAGTATTTTTTTACTATTTAAAAAGTAATGGCTAAAAGTAAACACATATATGAACCAATCAAATATGTGGTCAAAAAATCATTTGAGCTCGATAAATAAGGTGAATCAAATAAGATTAGACGAAAAGAATTGAACATCAAAATTAGTGTTGACAAAAAAAAAGCTAAAAAAACTAGAAAAATACACACTATATTAAATCAAGTTAGATTTTAAAGAAAAAGTATTCAATCTTAATAGTTGAAAATAAATTTTTGACTTCACACTGTCCAACACCACAATATTTTTTAGCACTTTGAATTATTTTTACTTTTATATTACGTGAACATCTATTATTTTTATTAATATTTTTATAATATATTAGTATGAATAAATAAAAATTAAAAATTTCAGAAAAAATTGCATGCAATAGTTTTTAACTTTGAATTTTATTAGATATTAAAATATTATTTAACTTCTTTAAAAATATAGTTTGAACACTACAATAAAACTAAAAATTAAAAGTTGAAAACATTATTTAATTAAAAATATATTAAACATAATTTAAAATAGTGGAAAACGGGTCAAATTAATTATACTCAATCGTAACTATATATATAAATATATATATATATATATACATTTTCAAATAAAATTTCCACCTCTGCCATATAAAAGTTGGTAAACACTCTCATTAACTTCTTTCATAATCTAATTTTATAGTGGATGGATCATATTGATTGACAATACCAAACACTCACCAGATTACTTGGGAACTATTGTTATTTTCATTTGATAATTGAATCACTTGGTAGATTGGACGCATTGCCAACACATCTATTTCTTGTAGGAAATTTTGTTAATAAAGGTCAACTAATCTAATATATTGTGCATTTGCCATAAAACCAAATTTTGATATTTTTGGAAATTTACTAATTTTTCATTTTCTAAAAAATTCATATCAATAAGTAAAACTATAAAAAAAATATATATAATATATGATATTAATATATATGTACACTTTTGAAAAAAAATATTTTTGTGATGAATCACTTTTGCATTGTCTAAAAGCTTCATATAAATAAGTAAAAATCTAAATATATATATATGTAATATATATATATATATATATATATGATATTAATATATATGTACACTTTTGAAAAAAAAAATATTTTTCTGATGAATCTATTACCAAAATAACAATTTCAAAAATGGTTTATAAGTGTCAATTACACCAATCTACCATATACAACAACTTAGAAATGT